>JAZDUH010000320.1:2192500-2645000 GCA_036419115.1 Scarus forsteni | reverse complement strand
TGAGGTGGAGTCTCTGGCAGAAAGCAACACACCCCTGACTCGTGGTTGGTCTTGGTTAGTATTATCAGTCTTGCAGACTTTGTGTCACATTGTGAATTTTAGGTGAAGATATACTGCTCTGCTATATTCAACTGAACCAGTCTGAAAGTGTCTCCAGCATTCTTCTGCATAGACAGAGGAGTTCTATGACAGCCTGACAAATGTGTTCATGAGTTAGAGGAATGAGGAAGTGTAGACCTGGGGGCGAACTTTTATAGTGGTGGGGGTGTGGCTTGGCCATGATTGATCTGCAAAGGGTGGACTGACGTCATATTGAACCCTATGGATTGGGAATGGGATGTCACTTAAGTTCATATGTGAGTCAAGGCAGGTGAGCGAATACTTTTGGCAATATAGTGTATTTATATATGGGGGCAGGGTTCCCTCATGCGCAACAACTTTAGAGTAGATTGTGTTTTATAAATTGAAACTGGTCTAAGTCTTTCTTATGTCTTTTTGGACGCGAGTGTGCACTTTTTTGTAAACCTAAAAGTTTTTGTTCGCAAGCATTTCCTGTGTTTCCGGAGTACACCACCTATCAAAATCTTTCATGCATACATTTTTATAAATGAGGCTCCAAGTAGTTGGACCTGGTACTGTAACCTAAATGGTATAAGACATATTTCAAATATCTGTCTACTGTAGTTGACACCATGCATGAAACGGTTAAATATAAAACCATGACTTAACGTGCATGAGGTTTTAGATCTTACCCTGCGCCTCGGAGTTGCGTAGCTTCGATGGAGTGTCGATGACCTCCAGAGTCCATGTGCCCTCAGCCCTCTCACCCCAGAAATGAACCGTCATGAACTCCCAATTCCTGAAGCCCTTGTTGGAGCTGTCATATAACCTGTGAACATTCAGTGTGATGAAAGGTGACCTAAGAAAACTAGATGTAGCATGATTTCATATTTGGTCTACAGGCTTTACCGTGAGATCTGTTCACTTTGGAGATTTGGCAAACAAAATTCAGCCTTAACGAACCCCAAAAGTGGCTCATGTTCTATAATGCCAACCTATCTGATTAGCCCATAATAAACATCTTTTGACAGAACAATCTTCTTATCACCTGCCAGATATGCTTCTAAAAGGTTCTGCCGTCCCCAAACACTTTCTGTGGGCTCTTTCCTGATCGAAAGAATAGCCTAAGAGATGTTGTTCCTGCTTTCCACTGAGTGTACCACTGACTTGCATTACGCACTGTTCCAGATTCAAATCATCTTTTGCACCAAGTGATTCCAGCTCGAGGTTGGACCTGCAGTCTGCTCTGGCTCTCACCTCTTAGCCAAAAGCTGTGATCTGGTCCCAGATGGTGAGATGAGGTTGAGTTCGAGGTCTCCTCGTCGTGGGTGTACTATTAGCACCCTGACTACCACATGCTCAAGGTAATCCACATGAAGCTCAAGTTCTTCTGAACACCCAGAGGAGGAGAGGCTGCTGTTCAGGCTTCGGCCAGCATGGATGTACCTGCCAAAGCATGAAAATACACATTGTCAGGTCAGGTCAGCCCAAAATAGTGAGTAAAGATTCTTTTCTTCTATGTTTTTTGTTTGTTAAGTATCAGTGATGAACTGTTGTTTGTTACTTAGAAATTAAGTCTGCTGTATTAGTGAATTAGTTGCAAGCAGTTGGTGTAAAACAGGCCTGTACAGCAGACATCAGGTATGATGATTGCATCACTTCACCTGCCTCTCTTCTTACCCTGATGCTTCCATCACTCTGGAACAGGGTCAATCTAGACTCATCAGACCACATGATCTTCTTCCAGTCCTCTACAGTCCAGTCTTTACGCTCCCGAGCAAACTGAATCCTTTTTTTTGGTTAGCCTTGCTGATTAGTGGTTTTCTTAAGGCTACACAGCTCTTCAGTCCCAATCCCTTAAAGGTACAGTGTGTAGTTTTTAGCGGCATCTAAAGGTGAGGTTTGAAATTGCAGCACTCCGGCGCTCCCCCCTCCCTGTCGGAGAACCTCCGCAGCTACGATGGCCTTCCAAGGACAAAAAGTGTTTTTAGCGTAGTTATCAGCCTATGTTTTGTCTTACTGCCACAGAAAATGAATAAATCGTGGAGTTTTAGCACGACGTTGTCTCCCTATTGTCTTGCTAACGCTCACACCGGTCGTTTGGAAGAGACAATCATTTCAAAATGCTTGTGGCCGTGAAATAAGCCTCGCATAGCAGATACATTCTCTGCGTCTTCCTCCGATTTCTCCCGAAAGTAAACAAATAAATTTGGCTCCATATAAGAGTACAATTCGACACTTAGGGCTCTAATTTCGTAGACCAGGCGCAAGCGCAGGCGCACCTGCCTGCGCCGGCCTTCGCCGCGCGGACTGGGTGTGACCAGCGCACTTTGCAAGTTTCCTGCAGTGCCAAGAGAGGCGCACTCATGGCGCAGAGGGGGCGCAGAGGTTCGCGTCCACGCCCACGTCTCTGCCTCCACGCGCACATGTCAGAGTAGGAGGAGAATAGACGTGAGTGGGATTATCACAGCCGATCGCCGTCTTTACCAATCAAATGAGCGCCTCTCCTCGCCTTTAAAAGCGCTGCGGCCGAGGTGCAGCGTCTGATTGGTCTGAATGATCCCCGCTGCTGGAGACGGTCAGAGCTGCTGTCATTCAGCATGAGAATGGACAGCGGGGCGCGTCACCGTGTGGGCCAGCTCCCGGGACAGATGTAATCTGTTCCTTTGTCATTAACAGGAGTAAAAAAAATAAGAGACAGTTACACCACAGCTGGCTTATCTATTTATAATGCTTGTGATCCACCTTCACTCCTGGTTTGTCATCGCCAAATAGCAGAGCCTTTAGTGATAAACTGTATACTCTCTCGGTGTCTCTTCCTCATCCTCCTTGCAATAATGCTCTCCATCTTTTTAGATCACGTTAAAAATAAAGACTAAAATAGAGGAATATGGGAAATCACGGGTAAATCCTGAGTGACAGACATTTATTTTCTCTCCTTTTTCTTCGTCTTTTTTCTCCTTTTTTTCTTTGAATTTGATGAAATGAGAGAAGTCAGATATTTACTCAGTATCAGATGTTAAGGCTGTTTATTGTTTACTTGTAAGATGTGCATCAAACTTCCAGCTGCCGTCAGGTTAAGTTTCCATGATGACAAACGGCTTTAATCCGACATCAGATGTGACGGAACAATTAATATAGATACAAATGTATCTGCTGGTTTAGACGGGGACATTAAATAGTGATTGCTGTGATTGTTTATTGCATTAAAATGTGCCTGACACTTCGGAAACCTGCCTCTGAGGCGTGCGCACATGTGCACTTGTCACCAAATTACAGCTGCGGAGGGTGCGCTCCACTCTGCGCCGAGGTTAGACCAGGTTGCAGCAGGCGAGCTTTCAGCGCACTTTCTGCACTGTTTTTGGCACTAATTTGTCACTGCGCCAACATGAATCTGCCGACACCTCCCCCTGGTGCGCCATCACCTCCCCTTGGTGCACCGTCACACCCACCTCTGCGCAGACGGTCTACCAAATTGCCAAATTGGCAGCGCACGGCGGTGCGCCGCACGAAATTAACACTGCGCGGGGTGCGCCAGGCTTGCGCCCCCTGCGCTGCGCCACGAAATTAGAGCCCATTGTCTCACCTGTCCAGCGAAAAACAGGCAACTTTGGCGACTGTCTGCAAACTTATCCTTCAGGGACTTCCATCTGGGAAAGGCAGCGCCGATGTTGACCCTGTTTTTTTTGTTTTTCTGTCCTGATTGCGTTTGGCTTTGTCGCGTTTTCGTTTCTTTGACAAAGATTCACGCTCCACTGATGGCAAATTGTATGTGTAGTCCTCCATGTTTGTTTGTATTAGCACAGCTGTTGGTAATCACTCTCTTCTTCTTTGTCTATTTCACAACTGTGCATTTCCGGTACGCGTCAACAAAAAAACGCGAAAGCGTTTAGTTTGTCCGTTCTGAGTTGCGGTAGAAAAGATGGCGACGCAAGATGGAAGCCACCATAAGAGAGGACCCGCTCCTATGTAGATATAAATGACTCATTCTAAGGCAACGAAAACAAAACATTTATTATTTAAGGCTGATTAGAAACTAATTTAAATATAATTTTAAGTAATCTATTCCATTTTTTACCAAGTCTGTTATTTTAGATAGCATTTAATAATACACACTGTACTTTTAAGTTCCCTTCGTATAGTGCGTGTAAAAATGCTCTTACTTTTACTAAAAGCATCCCCCTGAGTTCTACTGTTGTTTTTCTACTATTTGATTTGGCCAAACATTAAAGAGATCGCCAGTCATGATCATTCAAGATTTTTTTGACCACATTTTTGCCTCGAAGATGATGGTTCCCCATTATTGTTCCAGTTTTTAATAATGTGTGGATGGTTCTCAAGCCTATTTTCGTAGTTGCTTCATTCTCCTAAGATGTTTTCTCTGCTTGATGAATGCTAATAATTTGACCCTTCTTAAACAGGCTAACATCTTTTCCACAACCACAGAATGTGTCTTTGACATGGTTGTTTAAGAAAGAAGATGACTCATTGCAACAAAATAACTTGCTAGCTGAAAGATAATCAGCAACTATCCAATAGGTTCATAGATATTTGCTAAGTTAAATATATATATATATATATATATATATATATATATATATCTATATATATATATATATATATATATATATATATATATATATATATATATATATATATATATATATATATATATATATATATATATATATATATATATATATATATATATATATATATATATATATATTTCTGATTTCTGTAGTGTTTGTAATTGTTATGACTGTTCTTGGTCACCATAAAAATTGCCTGCAAAAACAAATGGCTCTTTCAAAACTGCGAATCAGTTCTCATCGTTCACTTAAAGGAGCTTTTCAAAAGGCTTGACTTGTGTGTGATCATTATACCACTAGTGCAAACTAGTAGGTCCACAAAACAAAGACTCTGTTTAGAAGTAGAAGAAGACAATACAATGACACAATAAAAAAAACATGAGACAACAAGCACACAGAACTATTTTGAGTTGTTGAAGAGTTTACCTGATGACTGTAGGCAGAGGCAGGCTTACACTTCCCTTACATTGACTCCTAGTGTTTGACCTAAGCTTATTAGCAGTGTTAAAGTTTGCCCATCTCTTCTTTTTTACTGCATACACAGTCTAAAGGACGATGTCTACCTGCTTGTACTGGACTCTGGAGTGAGGTAAGACGTGACAGAAAAAAAGGCATATGCCTTTAACTCTACTTGATTCATTCCGTGTGATGAAGGGTGCAGGGGTGCAAACCCTACACCTTGAGTTTCTGGCTTTACCTGTAACAATAAAGCCACAGGTGGGTGTTCTCACCTCGGGCCTCTCTCAGGTGTGTGTCTGCAGCTGTGCTGAGGAGGGACTGTTCTCCACTTCTTTGCCTCCAACACCATGGCCTCTGCATCCACCAGGCCAAACCCAAACAGGTGGCTGACTGTAAAAAGGTAAAGAAACATAAAAAAAAGGTTTTTAAAAAAACTGCAGAATGAAGCAGCCGGTGTTAGCATCAGAAGATTAATGCAGTGTGCCTCTGTGTCCGGCAGCATTGGTTTTCCAGTCATCAGCCCTGAGGTGGAGTGGTCTGGATGTCTTTATCAGAAGATGCTGCACATCTCTCCATGTCAGCAAGAGGCTGCAGAGAGGATTTAAATTCAGCTCAACTTTGTTTGGAAGTAGTTATGTTAATGAACTCGGCAAAATTATATCAGACAATATATTGGTCATTATGCTCCTGGAGGGTGAACACATCGGTTTGCTGTGAGCCAAAGTCAAGCCTAAACAAGGCAGCCTGACATTGGAAAAGTAAGATGTTTTCAATACTGTAAGGCATACAATCCCTCTACAATATTGTTGTGCTTCCTAAAACTATTTAAATTATGTGGAGACTCTGCTCCCTCTATAGCTTCCAGATACAGAGCCAATCTCTGTCATTGTGGCTAATGTTCAGTCAAATACTGTGTATTTTGTTTCATATTCCAGATATCCTGCACTATCCCTTTAAATAACACGACCACACATATTTTGCTAAGTTTGATTTTGATAGACTTATTTTGTGGATCAATGGCATGTTAACACATGAGATAATATATATGCTTACAACAGTTAAGTCTCTTTTCTTTTACCTGCTAACACCAGGTAAAAACTTCAAATGTATAAAACTCCAAACAGGGACCCAGGATCAAGTTTGACTTGCAGTTCCTTTCCTAAACTCTCTCCTGGTTTCCAATTCTATCCACACTGTCCTAACAAGTAAAAGCACAAAAACAAATCTTGGCAATGAATTGACTGACTTGGCCTCCAGGGTGAGAGCGATGACTCCGGCTGCAATGGGAGCAGACACCGAGGTGCCAATATGAGTGTCAGTGCAGCGGTGTCTCAGGTCAGTGGTTACCTGCAAAAAAGCACAAACAGAGTTTCACACAAGTAACCTAATATATGTTTACTTCTAGAAACCAAATGGTCATGAGAAATTAACATTCTTTTGATTGCTTTCAGATAACAGAAGAGCCTTTTTAAACGACTCTGGTAAAAGAGGGTTGATGCTTATTACAACTGTAAACAAGCACTCAATTATTTTCTGCTTTGATTTGAGTAGAAATGACCAGAAAGGTTGAGGTTCTCATAATTTCATTGGTTCATTTAATGCTGTTTCAAGAGTTGCCAGGTCTACTTATTATAAGCGACTTAGGGCCTCTGTTTTGAAAAGTTGCCTGTAAGTATTGGCAGTGTCCGGTTGTGTTTTTTTGGGCATGTTCCAAAAGTGTATTGTTCATTTGGGCTTGTTGTGCCCCAAACCTATGAAGGATCTGATGCTCACTCTACTACCAATTTTAACTACATTTAGAAGTTATACAAACTGTTTTGTCCCACTCCAGACACAAATGTAAATTTTACTGTATAAAGAGGGGCAACAATGATGTTTACACCAAGTAGAAATCCTTATAAACAGAATTAAAATTATTACTGAAGTAGCTGTTACTGTTTACACCATAATAAAGCTATAGAAGATCAACACAACACTTTGGGCTCTAATTTCATGGCGCAGCGCAGGGGGCGCAAGCCTGGCGCACCCCACGCAGTGTTAATTTCGTGCGGCGCACCGCCGTGCGCTGCCAATTTGACAATTTGGTAGACCGTCTGCGCAGAGATGGGTGTGACAGCGCACCAGGGGGGAGGTGCCGACAGATTCGAGTGGCGCAGTGACAATTTCGTGCCAAAAAACAGTGCAGAAAGTGCGCTGAAAGCACGCCATCTCCAACCTGGTCTAACCTCGGCGCAGGGCGGAGCGCACCCTGCGCAGCTGTAATTTGGTGACAAGCGCACATGTGTGCACGCCTCAGAGGCAGGTTTCCAGAGTGTCAGGCACATTTTAATGCAATAAACAATCACAGCAATCACTATTTAATGTAACAGTCTGAACCAGCATATACATTTGTATCTATATTAACTGTCCCGTCACATCTGATGTCGGATTAAAGCCGTTTGTCATAATAGAAACTTAACCTGACAGCAGCTGGAAGTTTGATGCACATTTTACAAGTCAACAATAAACAGCCTTAACATCTGATACTGAGTATATATCTGGCTTCTCTCATTTCATTAAATTCAAAGAAAAGAGGGAGAAAAAAGACGAAGAAAAAGGAGAGAAAATAAATGTCTGTCACTCAGGATTTACCCGTGATTTCCCATATTCCTCTATTTTAGTCTTTATTTTTAACGTGATCTAAAAAGATAGAGGAGGCTACATCATTGCAAGGAGAATGAGGAGGAGACACCGAGAGAGTATACAGTTTATCACTAAAGGCTCTGCTATTTGGCGATGACAAACCAGGAGTGAAGGTGGATCACAAGCATTATAAATAGATAAGCCAGCTGTGGTGTAACTGTCTCTTATTTTTTTTACTCCTGTTAATGACAAAGGAACAGATTACATCTGTCCCGGGAGCTGGCCCAAACGGTGACGCGCCCCGCTGTCCATTCTCATGCTGAATGACAGCAGCTCTGACCGTCTCCAGCAGCGGGGATCATTCAGACCAATCAGACGCTGCGCCTCGGCCGCAGCGCATTTAAAGGCGAGGAGAGGCGCTCATTTGATTGGTGAAGACAGCGATCGGCTGTGATAATCCCACACGTCTATTCTCCTCCTACTCTGACATGTGCGCGTAGAGGCAGAGACGTGGGCGTGGACGCGAACCTCTGCGCCCCCTCTGCGCCATGAGTGCGCCTCTCTTGGCACTGCAGGAAACTTGCAAAGTGCGCAGGTCACACCCAGTCCGCGCAGCGAAGGCCGGCGCAGGCAGGTGCGCCTGCGCTTGCGCCTGGTCTACGAAATTAGAGCCCTTTGTGTTGATCTTGAGTCACAAAACCCTGACTCAGTCTGCTCGGTTACAAAATCAAGGTTTGACAGAATGTTTAGTGATAACAGTTACAACAGAGTTGTAATTAACACTTGCCCCTCCCTTTACTTCTATATGAAGACAAGGATGTTCCACCTCCAAACAAAAGTTGTTGAATAAGTGAATAAAGAGTTGTACAAGAAAAAATGTAGCTGTTAATTTGAAATTAAGAAAACAATAAATGTAAATGTAAACATGCTTTCTATCACACTAGACAAATAAATAGCTTGAGGTAGTTTGTTTTGGGCTTGTTTTTATTGACCTGGTTGCTTATTTCAGTAGCAAATATGGCAACACTGCCTGTTTCCCAAATTACTCTGCACTGGTTTCATGTTTGACATTGAGGTATCGGTTTAATCGTGATGAGATGTTGGATGGACTGTCTGATGTTAGTCTGTTTGGTTCAGATGACAATGGGTAGAACTGAAGTAGAGAGGATGACACGGGCCTACACACACACACACACGTGCGCAAGAAGCCACACATTACACACACTCCCCTCCAATTCAATGCCTTCTTGGCCCTCATCTCCCCTCCCACCACATAGCAGGGCATTGTGTAATTTCACTTTCTCTCTCAGTTTTCCAGCAATGATCCAGGTTTCTCAGGTTTATTCATCCATGGGGGAAACCATTGGAGACATGATTATCACAATGGGGTTGTATTGAAATTTCAAGTTTCTACCTCTCTCCCATGAAGTCGGAGATTGGAGCCTGTCAAGATGGATCTGTGTGATATCAAGCAATGAAGCAGACAGGTTCATCTGCACTGCAAGGTTACTACGATCTTCAACTTCTCTATACTAAGGATTTCCACACGGCTTCTGACATGTTTTGATGAAAGTTTGTTCTACGACATGGCTCATATCAAATGTGATTGATGGAATGATTGCCCAATCACCCGTCAGATATGTGCTTAAACAGCTCAGAGCAGGTTTAAAGGTGCTATAAGGAGAATCTATTTCGACTGTCGTAAAGATGTGACCCAAGCCAAAGCATGCGTTTGTTGTGATGCTAATGAATGCAGCTCGGACCTTCCTCAGAACTCTGCATTGCTTGACAACTCTCTTTTTTCAACAACTTACAGGATGCAAAGCGACGAGCTAACGTATCTCTTTCTAGTTACGTAGCGTAGCGGTAGTTTTAGATGTGTGACAACAAGCAATTTTGGAAAACTAAGTATTGCAGTTTTGTATCCGGCTATATATCTCTACTTACAGCCCGGTACTCTAAGACGTGTTTGAATAATATAAATTTGCTCTAGTTTTAATTGTCTTGTTCTCGAAGTTGAGTATCCAGGCCAGTCCAGCCCTGTCTGACCTGACCGCGAAGCTAAGGAATAGCATTTATAGATAACCAATTTTAACTCAGAGCAATAGCCCGGCTTGCCAAGTCAATAGTCTATGACACTGATCATCCTCTCCATCACTTCTTCCAGCTCCTTCCCTCTGGACGCAGGTATAGGACTCTTAAATACTGAAGGCCCCATTTTAAGAGGAGTTTTCTACCATCTCCTCTTACTATACTGGGGCGTCGGTGGCGCAGTTGGATTGTGCGTTTGGTCAGTGATCGGGAGGTTGCAGGTTCAAGCCCAGGGCGACGCATGACGATGTGTCCTTGGGCAAGAACTTGACTTAGCTTAACTTAACCCCAAGTTGCTCCCACTGCTGTGTAAATAAAAAGGCATGAATGTGTCAGAGATACTAATGGATAACTAAGTGAGTGAATGTGAGAGCGAATGGGAGTGAATGGGTAGGTGTGACCTGTGGTGTAATGCAGCTTTGAGTAGTCAAAAGACTAGAGGAGTGCTATATAAGCTCAGGTCCATTTACTATTCTATACTGAAAAATCTACCTCCGTGACTTAACCTACTTGCCTGACAATGACAATGTTACGTGCTGTCTTGCTCTGTATTTGTGTGTGATCGTCCATTGTTCTGTTTGTGTTCTGTGTGATGGTGTGCTTTGGCAACATGATATGGAAGGCTGTGGAAACAAATTTCCCTTTTTCTGGGACAGTAAAGGTTCATCTATCAGTGCTATAAAACTCATCTTAAAGTGTGTTTTTGGATCAGACATATATCTGAAAGTGAGACTCTTTTGTAATTACTTAGAAACTCCTCAAAGCATCTTTAAGTCAGCAATCAAAAATACAAAATACAAAAACAGATCCTGCAAGATGAAAAACTCCTATTGACCATGAGTTTGTCCAGTTATAAGAAATTAAAGTGTATGTGTGCGTTCGGTGTGTGTGTTGTGTGTTTGTGTGTGTGTGACACAAATGTTTGGCTGACCTTCATTGTCTTTACTGCTCTAATTCATCGCTTTTTTTATTTTTTCCCAAACCAAACAGTAATACTGACACGGTGGAAAGGATCACAGAGTCTCACAGGTCGTCATAAACTTCTGCCCGATGGCAGAATGATCTTTTCCTGTGGCTGTCTGCTGTGGTCAGAGAAGCCCTCAGTCCCTCATGGTCTTGTTTAACTTTGTTAACTCTTGATTCTAAACAAACACAACCATGGCTGATCTTTGGGCTCAACATGAACATCGATCACATATGCACACAAATAAGGGCTTACAGCAGTGCTGGTCCACAGTCTTCTTTGTAGCTCATGCTGAATTTCACATAGACACAGTAACTCTTAGCTCTTTATGGGCAATGAGGTCATTATTTGAACAAGGAAAGTAACTTTTAGAAATGAAACAGAGAAAAAGAGAGGGAAACATTTTGGATGCATTTTGGTAAACTTTGCAGAAGTGTAGACCAGAAATAAAGACCACATTACTCTACATTTTAAGTCTGTATTGGCTTCCTGAAGCTTTAAGAATACACTTTAAAGTTATTTTATTTTCAAATGAGTGAATGTGGAGCACTCTGCCATCCATTAGTAAAATGCCATCAGGGTAAACTTGTCCTAGAGCAGAGGTCAGCAATTTAGCTTGACCTCAAAGTCACATTATGTCAGGTCAGAACATAATCAGAGGTCAGAATATGGGGATTTTGAATAAAAAATGCCTCTCTTGCTTTCCTATAATTAAAACTTTCAGTTGATTTTTGCATCTACAAGGATTTAATAATGAACTAGAAAAGCACTCGGAGAGCACAGACCTCCCTCAGCACCACAGTTCTCATATTGTGATTTTCACTATAAATATTAGTGCTACCTTTATTTCATCTCAATATTTAGATACCTTACCCATGAAAACATACCATTAGCAACTAGATTCATAATGATATCTATTTTAGTTCAGTAGTTATTCACAAAAATCGCATTTTTCGTCATGGCGGATCCAGACGGTGATCCAGATCAACACCATAATCGAATCACTTCTTCCTTTTCCCATGCTGAACATTTCCTGAAAATTTCATCAAAATCCATCCATTTTATTCACAGACAGACAGACTCTCCCGAAAACATAACCTCCTTGGCGGAGGTCATAAAGGAGAGAGAGAGAGAGCACTGGGGTGATCAACACTTGGCATCTCAGCATAAGAGACAAACATGAATCACAGGTCTTTACTCTGTATTATATATGATAAATTACGTTTATTAACACTGCACTATCATTTCTCATGGGATTCATCAGGCTGAAATAACAGTTTTCAGGATGCAGAAAGTCATATATTTTTATTTATTTACTGAAAAGCTTTCCCTAAAAATAGATAAACATTCACAGTGAAGGTTCATACAGACGTGTTCCTGAGATTTTTTATATAATTAACAGATCACTGATGATCCAATGATGAACATCTCATCACCGTATGTTTCTACAAGACAGCATCAGTCAGTGACTGAACAGTCTACTCCTGTCTAATTTATCTGATAAATTCTGCTTTTTGTGAACAAACTTTTCCAGCTGAGCAGCACATGTTTGGGTCCTTCATGTTTGTTGCCCCTCAGTGCGTCTGCCTTAAAACTGAGTAGAGATGGATATATGGCTCTTTGAAGGGAGCCAGATCTTTCAAAGAGCCATTCAAAAAACTGGCTGGCTCATAAACATCACATCTCTGGGGAGCATCAGGTGATGCTGGTGGTTATGACAGAATAGTGGCATGGCGTAAAACACTACCTGATGGGGAACAGAACTAACAGATTCAGTGGAGGTGGAGGGACTGACAGAGACTTAACTCTCGATTGTGCCAGAATCTGGCCATTCTTGTCCATAATCGGACGCTAAACTGTTGTCAGTTGTCGGGTTTTCATATTGTGGTGTAGATTATTTGTTGATCTGGACTTGAAAAGAAATATATATTTTTTAATACAAGTATTGCACTGAGCTTTACCTTGCCCTTCTCCCCAGAGAAGTGCATCCAAATGCAACATTTCTGACTCTGGGTCATTTTGTGGGTTTCTTTTCAGTTGCTATCTCCTCCTTCCTGTTATATCAGCAAACAATGGTTCAGGTCTAGGCCTGTCACGATAACCCAAAAATGATTGCCGATAAACAATATTGTTTTAAAACATCATTTTTTCATTAATTAGTCATTTTAATATATTTAATAATAAAGTGAGTACACAGTATCAAAAGTATTCATTCATTCATTTTCTACACCCCTTTAATCTTTTCGGGGTTTTGGGGGGGGGGGGGGGGTGCTGGAGAGGCCCAGCTGTTGTTGTTGGGAGAGAGGCGGGGTACACCCTCAGCGGGTTGCCAGTCAATCACAGGGCCACATAGAGAGACAGACAACCATTCACATTCACACTCATACCTAAGGGCAATTTAGAGTCACCAATTGACCTAATGAGCATGTTTTTGGCCTGTGGGGGGAAGGCGGAGTGCCTGGAAAGAGCCCACGCATGCACGGGAAGAACATGCAAACTTCACGCAGAAAAGGCCCTGTCCGACCCGGGAATCGAACCGGGAACCTTCTTGCTGTGAGGCACGCACACTACCTGCTGCCACCCTGTATCAAAAGTAATAAACTTTACTTTCTTAAGAGTACTTAACTGTAATTGGAAGGTTTAGAGCTTTTTATTAAAATAAATTTAACAATATAATAAATTTAACAAAAAAAAGAAAAAAAAACAATGAAAATGAAATGGACTATCTTTTGGGAAAAATTGCATGTAAAAAAAATCACTATATTAATCAAAAACAATGAAAAATAGACCCTGTCTTTGTAAAGAAAAAAAACTAAAATAAAAACACACACAACAATAAAACAATAAATAAAATGGAGTTTATACATGTTTGTGACATGTACTTTCTCCCAGTCAATCCTTACTGTCTGTCAAACGTTTGTGACAATGCAGGCTTTTCACCCGTATTGAAGGGCTGCATTTCTTTTGCAATGTAGCAAACAACACTCTCTGTGAGCGGGTACCATTTTGCTCTGTTTTATTTATGTTTACTTTGGCAACCAAAAGCCTCAGTAAGGCCTGACTGTCAGGACGAAGGCTCCACTGCACCTCCCCTTCTTCGTCGTCACTACTTTGAAACAAACTGACATATCAGCTCGTCGGTGTTCATGAGCTCACACCTTGTTCATTCTGTTTAAAACCAAAACATTCCCACACTGGGGTTGTGGCAGCCGGGTTAGGAACTGAAGCTTTCGTGCCATTCATATTTGTGTATGCTTCCTCGTTCCTTATGATGCTCACTTGAGCTCTCTGTGTGTGCGCAAGAGCGGCCCTGCCTCACCTCAGTGACAAATGCTCACTCAGCTATAAATCTGCTAAATCCGCTATAGAACCAACGCATGTTGAGAAATTTGCACAGAGTGACCCATCTTCTTATCCAGCCTGTTTGGTAAAGGTGTCAACTTATCGAGGCCGGCAAACTTACCGAGGACATTTTTATTTATTGTGCTGTTAATTGATTTATTGATTATTGTGACAGGCCTACTCAGGTCCAGTAAGTCTGGCTTGGGTGGCACTGGGCGCTCACCATTTTCTGTCCTTCCATTGCTGATAATACAGCGGCAGTCCAGTTGGGCAGAGCTCACTAACATCTCCTCCCTGAATTTAGCTGTGCAATATGCATGTTTATAGCTGTATTCACGTGAATGGAGCGTGCTGTGGATGACCAAAATTAAAAGGGCACACAGATGACAGGTGAAGGCAGTGTGGGCAGTTTAATTGCACTTAAGAATGGATTGTGGGAATGGCTCACTCACAACTGAAATAACAAATCGGTTCCCATCATTCACTCAAAAGAGCTTAAATCTGTGGATTTTCTCAGTCATCCAGGTCCAGATAAATCTCAAACAAGCATAAATCATGTCAACTGGACCAACCTCGTGTGAGTAGAAAACGTTTCGCCTCTCATCCAAGAAGCTTCTTCAGCTCTAAAGAACTGCACCTCCTTGGGAGGGCTCTAAAGACAGCATTGTAGGTGGGAGACAAGTGGTGTCTGAGGCCTCCTCCTCTGTTCTAGAACGGCCATCTTTGAACAGAGGAGGAGGCATTTCACACCTGCAGATAGGTGACTCTCATAAGAGGGCCCGGAGGGGGAACGACCGCCCAGCAAGGCTAACGACTCACATTAACACCTAATGAGTCTTTGGTTTCGGGTCACATAACCACTTGGTTTTCTTAGCCACCAGCCTCCTGGTGTATAAATATCTAGTACTCCCCACCACACTCTTTCGAACTGAGGAAGCTTCTTGGATGAGAGGTATAACGTTTTCTACTCACACGAGGTTGGTCCAGTTGACATGATTTACTGTATGCTTGTTTGAGACTTGAAGGAGCTGTTCAAAAGACTCGACTCGTCCACGATCGTCACATCTTCAGAGTTGAGGCTTAAACTGAGTGTTTTCAGCAGGACGAGGTGTCAGCTGATGCTGTGCCTGAGGCCTTTACATTAATCTGTTACTGATCGTTAAAGTTTTGTTTGTTTAGAAAAAAGAGTAAAACATATATGAAAGTTATTTTCCAGATCATGGGGAGGGCCAAAATTAAGACTGCCAGGCAAGGTTTGACCTGGGGACCACCAATTGCCGACCCCTCTCCTGGATGTTTATATATCTGCTAAACGGTTTGTAAACTCTGAGCTGCACAATAAAAAGACAAACCAGCAGTGGAGGACAAGGTACTCAACTCCCTTTACTTGAGACAAAGTTTAGATACTCCTGGTCAAATATTACTCCAATACAAGTGAAAGTCATTCAGTCAAACTTTAAAGAGACTGTGAGGAGTTTTTAAGTAATTACAAAAAAGTCTCACTTTTAGATGTATGCCTGATGGAAATACACACTTATCGATGAGTTTTATAGCATCTAAATAGGTTATCTATAAATGCTATTCTTTAGCCTCCTGGTCGGGTCGTACAGGGCTGGACTGGCCTGAATACTCAACTTCAGGAACCAGACAATTAAAACTAAAGCAAATTTATATTATTTTATTATTTATATTACATGTCTGAGAGCGCCGGGCTGTAAGTAGCGATACATAGCCGGCTACAACTACGATAGTAACTTTTCCCCGCATTGCTGGTCGTCACACATCAAAAACTACCGCTACGTAACTAGAAAGAGTTACATTACCTCCTGGCTTTGCATCCTGTAAGTTGTTGAAAAAGAACTTATAAAGCAATGCAGAGTTCTGAGGAAGGGTCCATGCTGCATTTACCACAACAAACAAACACATTTGGCTTCACGTCTCCGGTGCGTTCAAGTTGTAGTCAGAAGTAGGAATTTTGAGCTCCGAGTGGGAAACTGCAACTGGAACGTCCCCCGAAGTCTGAATTTCCTACTGGGAACTCGGTGGAACCTCGCCACCCCGAGATGACAATCGGAGATGGATGCCCCCAGTGTGAACAGTTATTTAGCTCCTGTAATAATCAATTTATTTGCACTTCTGACTGGGGTGTGTCGCTCTAGATCAGCTGTATACATAGTATTGTTAGACTTATATTTACAAAAATGCTGCCATAGTGATAATCACATTCTTCATACAACAACGCAGGGCGTGCTAACAACAGCTAACAATAGCCTTGTAGTTAGGCATGTTTTTTTCTGACTTCAACTGGAACGTCGATAAGTCGGAGATGATGTCACTCCCATTTCCGAGGTTTCAGGAACGTAGCATTACGCCGGCGATAAATTCTCCTCATAGCACCTTTAAGTAAAAGTACTGAAGTACTTGCTTTTGAAAATACTTAACTATTAAAAGCACATTTTTGTTTAAATGTCAACACATTATTGTATTTTTTCCACAATGAATTTACAGAACCTAATGAGTGAAACAACCTACTGATTATAGAAACGGTAGAATAAAAAACTTGTAAAATATTTGTTAATAGACCTAAAGAATTGCCTACTTAAAGAAATTTGAATTGGCAAAAGGACAACCATTACTGCATTCATTTTTTTAATGTGACACTCCTCTTTCTGATATGGCCATGTATGCTTGGGTGTAGCCATTATGACAAATCATTATCTGAGCAACATTAGCTCAGCGTTTGCCTGCCTGATCTGAGTAGTGCGAGGTAAAGGTACGGCATCACCACTTGAACAAATCACACAGAGATTGAGTTTTACAAGAGAAAAGAGATTTCATCCTCTTACTTCTGAGCTTTACTTAAAAGTAATGAGTAACGAGACCCCTCATAGAACTGTAGTGGTGTTAAAAGTACAATATTTGTCTTTCAGATGTAGTGGAGTAAAAGTCATACGTTTCCAAAAAAGTATATCTCAAGTAAAGCACAGATACTTAAAGAGACTGTAAGGAGTTTCTAAGAAATTACAAAAAAGTCTCACTCTTAGATATATACCTCGAGATACACACTTTAAGATGAGTTTTATAGCATCAAAAAAAGTTATCTATAAATGCTATTCCTTAACCTTCCGGTCGGGTCGGACAGGGCTGGACTGGCCTGGATACTCAACTTCAGGAACAAGACAATTAAAAAAAACTAGAGCAAATTTATATTATTCAGACACGTCTTAGAGCACCGGGCTGTAAGAAGCGATATATACTATCCGGCTACAAAACTACGATACTAAGTTTTCCAAAAATTGCTTGATGTCACACATCAAAAACTACCACTACGTAACTAGAAAGAGATACATTAGCTCGTCACTTTGCATCCTGTAAGTTGTTGAAAAAAGAAGTTGTAAAGCAATACAGAGTTCTTAGGAAGGTCCGAGCTGCATTCATTAGCATCACAACAAACACACACTTTGGCTTGGGTCTTTTGGTGCATTCCAGTTGTAGTAGAAGTAGGAATTTTCGAGTTCCGAGTAGGAAACTGCAACTGGAACGTCCCCCGAAGTCTGAATTTCCTACTTGGAACTCGGTGAAACCTCCCCACCCCCGAGCTGACAATATTTAGCTCCTGTAATAATCAATTTATTTGCACTTCTGACTGGGATGTGTCACTCTAGATCAGCTGTATGCCATAGTATTGTTCGACTTATATTTACAAAAATGCTGCCATAGTGATAATCACATTCTTCATGTGATGTTTGTGAACAACAACACAGAGCGTGCTAACAACAGCTAACAATAGCCTGGTAGACCGGCATCTGTTTTTCCGACTTCAGCTGGAACACCTAAAAGTCGGAGATGATGTCACTCCCAGTTCTGAGGTTACTGGAACGCAGCATTACGGCAGTCGCCGCGCATGCTCATAGGTAACAGAGTCTTAATATCGCCGGTAATAGATTCTCCTCATAGCACCTTTAAGTAAATCTACTTTGTTACTGTCCACCCCCACAGCCAGTACTCACAATCTTCCTCTCGTTAAACTCTCCACTGCTGTATGTTGTAGCCATGATGGAGCTGCAGGCCTCCACGTACCATGGCCTGTTTCCATTCTCTGTGGTGCTAGAGATGGAGATTGTGTAGATACTGCTGGTGTAGCCGTCACATGAGCAGTGGTCACCCTGAGGACCACCGTTGCCAGACGCCCAAACAAAAATGGAGCCAAGACCTTTACGGCCCTGTGAGGTATAATCACATGGTGAGATGATTAAAACTTAAATCATGATACAATATTTTTCATTCATTCATGTCCAAACCTTTCTGATGCCTTGCTCAAAAGCTCTCTTAGTTAACTGCCCTGGACCATCTACAGTCTTTCCATCATCCCTGGGCCCCCAGCTGGCACTGTAGATGTCAATGTAGTCAGGACGGATTCCAAGAGACTTCGCCTCCACTATATCAGTCACATCACCATCCAGCATCCGGATCCCTGTGTCAAAAATGTTCTCTGTTAGTCGTCCATCAGCAATTGCCAACACATCCACACCCTTTAAGTGCATTTACATCACAGTAGGAGTGGGACAGTCCTTTTACCTGCTCTGTATGTGATTCTCATGAACAAAATCTCAGGGCGCAGCAGAGAGGAGATTTTTACGCTGTATGTGTTTCTGGAGGTTTTGTACGTCGATTCACAATCGTCTAACTATCCCCTAAAGGAACACCCCAACGTTTTAGCTGTTTTCTTGCCTTACTCCCGAGTCCATGACAAGCAGGTAGACATCATAGACATCAACCCTGATCAATTCTGCTTGTGCCTCTAATTTATAGTTTCTTGCTTTTATTTAGAGATAATTAAGCTTTGAGTTGATTAATATCTGCATTTTTAATTTTAATTTAAAAACCTTTTCGATTGCCCTTTCCTTGCCTTATTTCACACGATCTGACCACCTTTTCCTTAAGTTACTTACAACTTTTATATAAACCACCTGAATCTGGTTAATTTATTTAACATCCCTTTTCCTCAATCTGAGCCAGGTTTTAACAACTACTTAAAGACTTTGGATTGAACAGCCTTATACCAGCAACTAAAGCACATTTAGAGATAATTGAAACTAACAATACAAACTTCCAGGCAGCAACATGCCAACTTCCAGCCAGCTTCCATCCAATCACCAGCCAACTTCTAAATGCCAAGCTTCCTCTGAAAAGACGCTCATTCATGCATTTGCAGGGTGTCTTGCTTCCCCACAATTAATAAATCAAGACTAAAAGAAAAACCTGGAATGAGTTGTCTTCTCTGTTGGCAAAGAGAACTTTACCTCCAATGTGAGCGTTGAAGGCGACCCCGACAATGCAGTGGGAATTGTTGGCTGCTGCTGCAACTTCACCTGCACACCTGGTTCCATGTCTTCATGTTATCAAGAAGAAAATGCAGAAATTACAACCTGACATACACATGTGAACTGTTTCAGTGACAGGTTTGAGAAAAGATTATGTTCTGAAGGTCTTTGGGCTTATTCCCTGAATTCTGAATTTTGGAAGACCTGCCTTAGACAATGGATGGTGAGATCATTTAAAAACAGGTTTACAGAAAAGGAAATTAAAGAAAAAGTTCAACTTGTCAAACTGAAGATGATATTCTGTCTTACATGTTTCCATTCCCTGCGTTATATCTTGGTGTTGGATCGTGATCATTTCCGTTGATGTCATAACTTGCTAAATGGTCCTGCAAACATTGCAAAGACAGAAAATTGCCAGTGTTTAGCCTTTTAAACTGGGGTTGGCAATCTACACTTTTTGTAATACTGGTTAAAATGATCTTTATGACTCGATGGCAATCAATTCATGATGTGTTCTTAAATAGAGAGAAAAATATCTGCTATCTACAGCAGGAGTAAACCGGGGAAAACACCAACAAATCACATCTTTGTTGCACACATTTTTAAACCAATCAAATCCTGTCACCGTTCTGCCCACCTCCTGCGTGACCATTTCATTGGTGTGCACTGGCCCTGATTCAATGTAGCCGAGCTGAGAGGGATCCGAGTCCACTGGAGAATGCTTACTCGTCAAGTTTTGGTTTTAAAAATAAGGGAAGCCCGCTGTGAGCAACCCCACAACCCCAACCAAGCTCCAGTGTCCCTCACACTTTAAGACAGATGTACAAGAAATCTAAAATATATCTATAATCTCGCGGCAGCTGCCACCCAGTCTACTGCAGGTGGACGTTCTCACGAGGCTTTTTCTCCTTTCTTTGGTTTAACGGCGGTTGGCATCCATCATTTTGGAGCATTACCGCCCCCTTCAGGCTAGAGACAGAGTTCAGTTTGAGAGGCAGAGGAATGTTTTTATTATTATATCGTCACACGGGAGATTTACAGGAGAATACTAATAAAGGAGGATGCCGGGAAAGAGGAGAAAATATGTAAAATACGGTAGTTTCATGGCCCAAACAGGAGACTTGACAGTTACGTGGAGAATGGCAGAGGAACTACCTATACCCCAATCAACATCGGGTTGTGAGTACTACTAACTTTACATGATTTTTTTTTGTTTTTTTCTAACTTTACTATGACAGTTTTTTTGGTGTTTTCATTCCGCTGACTGAGACATGACGATGTAGTGTAAAACAAAAATATGCTGGGGTCCGGTTTGAAGTTGAATCAGTCTTCTGGTTGTAAATCAGCATGTAAAATTATCAACGCTAGCTTTAAAAAATAAAAGAGCAAAAACTAATGCACTACAGATGAAGCCACTTAAATTTTCCCTTGTTTTGTTGATTTGAGTCTTGATTGGTCCTCTTGCCAGGAACGTCTGCCGTCATGGCTGTAATGACACTGGCAGTGGCGACTTAACAAACACTTATTGGCCAAGTAAGCTCTGATAAGGGCAGATGCTGAAGCCCACTGGATGTGTTCTTGTCAGGGAGACACCATCTCATAGGGACACTCTGCATCTGCATGAATCTGCGTAGGGTGTAGGATGGAATTTAGGGACAACCCCAGAGAGGTAACTGGTTGAAACTCGACAGGATCTGGCAGACGATCAGTTAAAAGGGAAAAGCTCAAGTAGCTGCATCTATATGCTGCTATTTCATTATATTCACAACGAACACGACTTGATCAACCTGGGCGGCCACTTTCCATGCCCTGACCAGTTGTGACCAGATCTCATGCAATGCAATGCTGGGTGACATTTATTGTTTGAAAAAGGGGGCGAGCAGAGGGACTGTGGGAGGCTGATATACTTCTTGGTGGATCATGATTTATGAAGAGACGAGCTGAAGGCTTGAGTGCACAAAATCTGAATTATTTTTGTCACATGTGCGATTGTACCTCTATAATTTTAGAGTAAAATATACAGTGTTTTTTTTATAATTAGATTGAACTGAATATTGAAAAGGTTGGATGACGAGCACAGACATAGTTCTGAGCGAGGTCCGGGTGGTTCCTCTCGATCCCGTCGTCCAGTATGGTGACCACCACGTTCTTTCCGGTGTATCCTCTCTGCCAGGCAGCCAGGATGTTCATCTCTGAGCGACATGGACTGCTGTTATCATTGCAGTGCTGGAGAGACACAAGCCCTTTAACCTCATGCAGAGAAACAGTCAGGGCAGTTTGAATGACTGAATGTTAAACACTCACGATGTACCACATGTTGGACCACTTTGGGTCGTTGAAGTAAACCAAGTTTGAGTCTCTTCGGATCTGCCTCTTTACTCTGGGTCTGACCACCTGCTGCTCTGCCCAGTGCACCTGAGGACACAGACACTACCATGATCCATCCATCCATCCACCCATCCATTCTTTCATCCATCCCTACATGGATCTACACGTTATTGCCAAAGTATTTGCTCACCGATCCAAATAATCAGAATCAGGTGTTCCAGTCACTTTCATGGCCACAAGTGTATAAAATCAAGTACCTAGGCATGCAGACTGCTTTTAAAAAGATTTGTGAAAGACTGGGTCGCTCTCAGGAGCTCAGTGAATTCCAGCATGGAACTGTGGTAGGATGCCACCTGTGCAACAAATCCAGTCATGAAATTTCCTCGCTCCTAAATATTCCACAGTCAACTGTCAGCTGGATTATAAGAACGTGGAAGTGTTTGGGAAAGACAACAACTCAGCCACCAAGTGCTAGGCCACGTAAACTGACAGAGTGGGGTCAGCGGATGCTGAGGTGCATAGTGTGAAGAGGTTGCCAACTTTCTGCAGAGTCAATCTCTACAGACCTCCAAACTTCATGTGGCCTTCAGGTTAGCTCAAGAACAGTGCAGAGAGCCTCATGGATGGGTTTCCATGGCCGAGCAGCTGCATCCAAGCCTCACATCACCAAGTGCAATGCAAAGCTCCAAATGCAGTGGTGTAAAGCCAGCGCCAAGGGACTCTAGAACAGTGGAGACGCGTTCTCTGGAGTGGCGTTGAAGTTTAGTGGAGGGGGGATTATGGTGTGGGGGTGTTTTTCAGGAGCTGGGCTTGGCCCCTTAGTTCCAGTCAAAGGAACTCTGAATGCTTCAGCACACCAAGACATTTTGGACAATTCCATGCTCCAACTTTGTGGGAACAGTTTGGAGCTGGCCCCTTCCACTTCCAACATGACTGTGCACCAGAGACAAAGCAGGTCCATAAAGACATGGATGACAGAGTCTGGTGTGGATTAACTTGACTGGCCTGCACAGAGTCCTGACCTCAACCCGATAGAACACCTTTGGGATGAATTAGAGCAGAGACTGAGAGTCAGGCCTTCTTGTCCAACATCAGTGTGTGACCTCACAAATGCTCTTCTGGAAGAATGGTCAAAAATTCCCATAAACACTCCTAAACCTTATGGACAGCCTTCCCAGAAGAGTTGAAGCTGTTATAGCTGCAAAGGGTGGACCGACATCATACTGAACCCTATGGAATAGGAATGGGATGTCATTTAAGTTCAAGGCAGGTGAGTGGATACTTTTGGCAATATAGTGTATCTATCATCCTTCCATCTCTTCACATATCCATCCATGCATCCACCCCTCCATACATCTATCCATCCATCAATTAATCCCTTTCTATCACTCCCACCATTCATCCATTTGTCTTTCCATTCTTTCATTCATCACTCTATTAAACTTTCAATTAATCCCTACATAAAATCCATCCCTCTATTAATACATCCACACATCTATCCATCCACTCTGAATCCCTTCCTTCCTTCCTTCCTTTCTTTCTTCTTTCTGCCATCCATTCACCTACCCGTCCATGAATCCATCTATCCAATAATAAAGGTGTACGTAATAAAGGCTCTTCTTTCTGTATTTGAGAGGTTAGTGTTTATTCATTTGTTCATTCATTTACTTTTAATAATTATAGTTTTGTTGGAAGGTTTTCACTGTCTTGAAGAAGAGCAGAACTTGTCTCTCTATGATCTTGGTCTTTAATTTGAATGTTGAATATTACCTTAGTTATGGTCTCAGAGCAGTTTTTTCAAAATAACATCCTCAATTACAAGATGTGTGAGTGTTTCTGTCATCTTCACTCGCTGCATGAGACAGTTTAATGGAATAAAGACGACAGATAGGTGAGCTGCTGCTGCCTGAGTGAAGTTGTGTTCAAACAGCAGAAAATAACTTATTGAATCTCACCTTTGGGTCCAGATGGATGAAGCTGTGAGGGCCCCTAAAGGAGAAGGCAGCTCTGCGGACCACTCTGCTGTGGTGGAAATGGTAATGATCCTCCAGACCTCCTATCTGACCAAGCACATCAAAGAGAAGTTGTTGTAAGCTTTCAGGCTGTTACACATTTTCTTGGTTTAATATAATTTAGCAATCTATATCTGGGGAAATACAGACCAAAAATCAGGCCAGCAATAAACACTACATTTTTTTAATTAAACCCTTATTTAACCAGATAAAACCCATTGAGATCAGGATCTCATTTACAAGGGCGACCTGGCCAAGACGTCAGCTGCTCACGTCAAAATTACATCAAATTCAAGAAAAGATGAAGACAATAAATTACAAACAATAAATATGGGGGAAAAAATCAACAGTTCGCTGTCCAGTGAGTAAAATAGGACAAGAAGCTTGACAGAAACCACTTCTGACATGTTTGGTCTATACAGTGTTCTAAGCGGTAGGCAGCAGCATAACAGAAAGCTTGTTTCCCCCTTCGCATCAGACTCTGGGCACATAAACTTGGGTGATAAATTGCTCTTGGCATAGGTGCTCCTGGCACATTTTTTTAAAGACCTCCAAGTGTCTTTAACGGAAGAGTTGGCCTCCTCTCTCCTCTCAACATGATCCTCTGTCTGTGTTAAAAACAGACAACAATTTGATTTTGTAAAAAGGAAACTGCATTTTTTTAATGAAGACATTTGATGATGATCATGTGAATCAATGAGGTACAACTGTACATTTTCTTATCATCATGTCTGATATATGGGATAAATGTGGTGAATATGTTCCTATTTGATGCTTTATGTGTTGAAATGTATAAAAAAGCTCTGAGACTGTGAAGAACTTATTTAAAACCATCTGGGCCTTCTGTTTATAGCACATGAGGCTACTTTAAAAATATGCAAGCTATTTTTCATCGGAAGGCTGCAGCACACGTGCATTGTTGGCACAATAGCCATGTTCTTTTATCCAGTTTTCACAGATTTAAACTTCTCTCACTCACCACCAAGTCCTCTCTCTACCTCCAGAAAACCACTGTGAATGCTTGGTGCTGACCTGCTGCCTTAATGTGGTTTATCAAACAAACAAACAAACAAACAAAACACAATCTCTGTCCTGAGGTTTTAAACAAAGGACCCTTTGGGTGAATTCCAATTCCTACCTTAACCCTCAATCTTCACCCTCATTCTCAACCCTCAATCTCAGTGACACTCAAAACCAAGTGTTAAGGGCTATTTCGTGACTTACAAATGGGACACCCCTTAAATGCAGTTACGTCTTCAGACTGTGGGGGCAGCACTCTGCCCAAGCTGCACTCAGTCTGCCAATTTAAAAAAATAAAGAGGAAGCCATTTCTGTCATCCATACTCCATTTCCGCCGACTCCAATGACAAAATGTTCCATCCATCTCCGCTACCATAACTTTAGGTTATGAATGAGGCTGTGCACTGAAACCGGGACCGCCAGTCCAGCTGGCAAACATCATCAAATAAAATGAATGTTATGCAACAATGAGGTCAATAATCCGTGAAGAGGGCTTAAATAAGATGATACAATGGTTTTTGTAATATATTTCTATTTCATATTGACGAAAATACGTACATTTGTAGCTCGTTTTTTTTGCCGCTTTGGACGCCATCTTGGTTGTGGTGAAGCTGAAAATATGCAATGCGTTCTCATATATATATATATATATATATATAATATATATATAGATATAGATATAGATATCTTAATGTCATTCTTGATGTCATTTGTTGATGTTTGAATACATTTCTTTGTGATGATCTTGGATGGATTTCCAATCGATTTCTCAGGTCTGGGTCTATGTCCTGTAATTGCCTCTTTTTTATTATGGTATTTGGTATTTTGTTTCAACATAATTGTGCACAGTGTACTCCCTTATGTTGGTCGTTTATCCTTTCTGTTCTCTATTCATTTGTCAATCATTTACCTGGCCACTCACCTGGTGTTAAATCTGTTAGAAGGTCACACACATAAGTGTTACAAACGCTGATGAAAGCCTCGGGCTGAAACATGTTTGTTTTGTTGCTGCTGTATTATCTAAAAGTCAGAGGCTATCATGTCAAGCGTTTTTGGCATTAGGGAGGTCAGATACTACACATTTTGTCAAACCTACCAACAGTTACTCCAGATGGCGGGGCCTGATAGGGAATAACTTCCTGAAAGAGGCGGGCTTGAGAAGCAGTCAATCAAGGCTCTGAATAAGAGCTTTCTTAATTCTACAGATCTGGTAGAAATTAAACTTGAAACTGGACTCAGCTTTACAAGAATTGTGTTTAATCACATTGAATTTACCTATATCAAGGAGGGATTTACTATTTTACATATGGTCAGGTTAGATTAGATTGCTTTTCCTGTAATAGATGAAATTCATTCATTCATTCATTTTCTATACTACAGCCTATTCCAGCTGTCATTGGGCGAGAGGTGGGGTACACCCTGAACTGGTCACCAGTCAATCACAGGGCCACTTAGAGAGACAGACAACCATTCACGCTCACACTCATACCTAAGAACAATTTAAAGTCACCAGTTAACCTAATGAGCATGTTTTTGGTCTGTGGGAGGAAGCTGGTGTGCCAGAAGAGAGCCCAAGCATGCACAGGAAGAACATGCAAACTTCACACAGAAAGGTTCCTTTCTGACCAGGAAGCTTCTTGCTGTGAGGCACGTGCACTACCTGCTGCACCACCATGCTGCCCATAATAGATGAAATAATCCTTTGAAATTAGCTTTTTGTATTTTACTGGTTGTATTTAACTGTATTGTACTGTATTTAATTTAATATATGAGTGTTGGAGTTTGAGAAGGAAAGTCACCTAAAACAGTTCGAGAAGAACTCACAAACTAAATGTGTCAACTGCAACATTAGAATATTTGGTTGTGAAATAGTCCTTTAAAATCACAACAACATCATGCTTCGAATCATTCATCAAACGCTCTTTAATCGTTGGTCTATTTCACACCCTTCAAATGATAACCTCACAGCACCAAACAGTAAACAGCATTCATATGTCAACAGTATTGATTTTTAATACTTGACATAAACAGTTGTTGGTCTTTACCTGTCCCAGGTTAATATATCCATACTTAGCAGCCACCCTGTCAGCCTGCTGATGACCTCCTGGGATCCTCACAGCCCAGTGGTTTGTGTAAATGTTCTTCCTTCCTGCTGCCGTCTGCAGTGACAGACAGATTTCTGCTGCCAAAACAAGAAAAAGCCACAACAGAGCCATTCTGTGTCCAGAGCTGGAGAGTCAGTCAGCTTGCTGTGAAGGAGGCGAAGTCCAGGCTGAAGCGTGTCTGACTCGGTTCACCTAAAGTCCAGGTCTAAAAAGAGGCCCCGGTCTTCAGCTGAGGGACAGTTTCTGCTGGTGAAAACTCTGATCTGAGCAGGAGACGCAGAGAGGCTGCAGTCTGAGGCTTCATGAAGGAGACAAACACATGGTCCCAGGCTGAGAGTCGATAACTTACTTTCTGTTCTAAACGTTACCTGCAGGAGGCGACTCAGGCTCAGACAGAATGAGCCTGAAAACCACACTTTAAATGTTTACAAATCAGGGTTAACTACAGTCATATCCCGCATGCCTTAAATATTTTGTAACTACAATAAAAACATATTCAGAAAGAAACAGCGAAGGCTGTGAGACGGTGTTTGATCCCCTCACAGTCATCTCTAAGTGTCTCTCAGTCTTTGTTGCTCCCTCATCACAGCAGAAGCAGATGTGACTCTGCAGGAGGTTCAGGGATCTGTAATCAATCCCTGATAGTCCTCTCCTCTTAAAGTAAAAGTAAAGCAAAATCTTATGGAAAAGTGAATATCAACTCCAGGTGTTGCACATCTGCAAACCTGAATATTCACTCCAGGTGTTTCTACAAAGGGAATCACGTGAATCTGATTATAAACAGATTTCAATGCGATGTCACACTGCTGAAATCAAATTATTATTATTATTATTATTATTATTATTATTATTATTTTCATTTTATTGAAAGAGGACAGCGCACATCAATTATACATTACTGTAAATGTGCCAGTTTTAGCCAAAGGCTAGTTTCCAACTTAGTCCTCTGGCATGGTGTTAAGAGCAAGCTGCTGGGCCGACAGCGCCCAGATGCAACAGGTGAGCCGCTGCTGGGTGGTGGATGCCGCCGTCAGCTCCCAGCTGCTGGACCGTCTGCCCTCGGCGCGGCCCCGCTGGAGTGACGGTGTCGCGATGGTGGATTCCGCCGTCAGTTCCCAGCTGCTGGACCGTCTGCCCTCGGCGTGGCCCCGCTGGAGTGACGGTGTCGGAATGGTGGACGCCGCCCGCTGGGCAAGCTGCTGCGCCGACAGCGCCCAGATGCAACAGGTGAGCCGCTGCTGGGTGGTGGATGCCGCCGTCAGCTCCCAGCTGCTGGACCGTCTGCCCTCGGCGTGGCCCCGCTGGAGTGACGGTGTCGGAATGGTGGATTCCGCCGTCAGGTCTGTGAGCAGCACGGTGGACTGCGGCAGTGACAGCAGGGAGATAGCACCGAAACATCGGAGGGGGTAAGTGAAGCAGAGCCAGCAGTTCGTGAGTCTGGCTAGCAGTGGTGTAAAGGAACGTAGTAATAGTACTTAGTTACAGTACTTAAGTATGTTTTGGGCGTATCTATACTTTACTTGAGTTTATATGTTTTTTGCAACTTTCACTTTTACTTCACTACATTAAAAATTAAAAAATGATACTTTTACTCCGTTACATTTCAATTGTCAACTTAGTTACTCACTACATAATAAAATGTGAATAAAAATTACACTTATTTTCACATTTTATTTTGAAGAGGATCGTACGGACTGTTTGTGCTCTTGAGCAAAGCTGAACACACCTCTGCCTGCCTCTGCAGCCTGTGAACAACTGTTTAGCATTGCAGGACTTGTATTCAGCCCGCTAAGAGCACGACTGAACTCATGCAGTTTTGAAAATCAACTTCTGCTAAAGATGAACCGCAAGTTTGTGGACTTTACGTAAGGGAGGAATGGAGAGAGGGAGTAAGAGGTGAAGGGAGTTGAGGGAGGGAGGAAGAGTTAATCAGGGTTCGCACAGCTCAAGCCAAGTTAAATTCAAGACTTTTTAAGAATTTTTTAAGGCAGTCTGAAATCAAATTTAAGACCAAGTCGACAACGAACACAATTGAAACAAACAAAGCAACGAAACAAAAACACCACATGAATTACCTGGGTTAGAGGCAATTTTAACCCAATGTTTATTTCTAATAAAACATCACTTTTTGCCTTCTTTTTAACCCCATTTTTACAACTTTATGCCTGTTTTGCCCCTATCATCTTTTTTGGCCACTGTCAGAACCATTTTTGGAATTTTTACATGGTTTTTGAAATTTAATATCAAATTTAATTCCCAATTTTGCTGCCATAATCAATTTTCCTAAGCCATTTTTGGATATTTTTGCAATTTTTTTTCTCCATTTTTTTTCAATTTCATACCTATTTTACACCTATTCATTAACCTTTTTCCACTTTCATACCATTTTTGACCAGTTTTTGCAATTTCATGCCTTTTTTACCTCTATTATACACTTTGTCCCACTTTTGGGCAATTTTTTCCTTTTTTAAACCAGTTTTTAGAACTTTATGCCTATTTTGCCCCCATTCATCTTTTTTGGCCACTGTCAGAACCATTGTTGGAATTTTTACATGGTTTTTGAAATTTAATATCAAATTTAATTCCCAATTTTCCTGCCATAATTAATTTTCCTAAGCCATTTTTGGATATTTTTGCGTTTTTTTCTACATTTTTTTTTTTCAATTTCATACCTATTTTGCACCTATTCATTAACCTTTTTCCACTTTCATACCATCTTTTACCAGTTTTCATGCCTTTTTTTACCTCTATTATACACTTTGTCCCACTTTTGGGCAATTTTTACCTTTTTTAAACCAGTTTTTAGAACTTTATGCCTCTTTTGCCCCCATTCATCTTTTTTTGGCCACTGTCAGAACCATTTTTGGAATTTTTACATCAAATTTAATTCCCAATTTGGCTGCCATAATCAATTTTCCTAAGCCACTTTCAGATTTTTTTTTTTGCCCATTTTTTTCTCCATTTTTATTTCTCTCTCAACGCACTGTAGGTAGAACCAAGACATGCGTCTGGTCTAAAAGATCCTGGTGCAACCACATCACTGCTTTGTTAGTTCTGCTATTGTGATTACACGATGTTGCCATTAAAGTAAATCGGTGAATTATTTTTGAAAAATAGATAAATATTACTAAATATTTTTTTAGTTCAAACTAACATAAATCTTGCCAATGTGGTCATATTTTTAAGACTTTTGAAAACTGGATTTAAGACTTTTTAATGCCAATTAAGGCCTTATTTTTAGAAATATGAATTCAATGCCTTTTAAGACTTTTCAAGGATCTGCGGGAACCCTGTTAAACTTAATAAAGCTTGGGGGAGCAACAACTTTTTGTACCTGTTCTCTTTGTTTGTACTTTTACTTTTAATACTTAAGTACATTTAATGGTAGCTACTTTACGACTTTTACTTAAGTGATTTTTTAATGAGTGACTTTCAGTTTTAGTTGAGTATATTTTATATATCTTTACTTTTACTCAAGTATGGGTTTCAAGGACTTTTTACACCACTGCTGGCTAGTCGTTAACTCTGCTTGATAGGCAGCTGTCGTGCTGCTGGTGGCTAGGTGTAGCAGGCTATTGTTAGCCTTTAGCCGCTTTGTCAGCCCTAGCGTTTGTGGGCCAGGATTTGCCTCCACATCGCCAGCTAGAAGTGCCACGATTGCCAGGAAAAGCAGCCTTCGTGTCATATTTGCTTGGGTTGTCGTATCCTTTTTTATGGCGGTCGAGGGTGCCCTGGCTCGTCCGTCATGTAGGACTACCGAGTACAGTAAGAGCTGACTTCCAGGCACCGGTGAAAAAGCGTTGTCTTTGTTGTTGTCGATTGTTAGTCGCTGCCGTGTTGATAGTAAAAGCAAGCATATTGCAAGGATGACACTCGGTAACCATCTAGTTGATACTTTCGACGCAGCCACCCTCTGTGTGTGCTCAGCAGCCATGACACCTCTGCCTTATTTCATCATCTAAGCTTTCAGCCCTCAAACCCAAAAATGACAGAACCAGGAACCACTGTCCCAGGTTCTCCTGCCACTCAGGCATGAGCAAAGGAGGCCTTTACCAAACGGCACACAGAGAACATTTTGGAGCAGGAACAGGCACATGTGGCCCTACAGCTCTATCACTTGACCCCTTAATAAGCCTAAATTACATTTGAATATGTAAACATGAATAAAAAAATCTGACAAGATATTTTGAGTTTGTGCAATGACAACACTGCCAAAGAATAAATGCATCAAACAGGATAGAAAGGTTATAGGCTAATAAATCAATCAGTTGCAGCTGAAGTCACTGTTATTTCCAGACATGCTGAATGTTGAAAAGGAAGGTTAGGGTGGGGATTTTTTTTTTCTATGAAACAATTTTTTTAAAATACTTTGAGCTGCTCAAGTAATTTGTTTAAATGTACAAAAAAGAAAATTCTTCATAAGAGTGTATATACATACATATATATGTATATATATGTATATATATATATATATATATATATATATATATATATATATATATATATATATATATATATATATATATATATGTGTGTGTGTGTGTGTGTGTTTGTGTGTGTGTGTGTCCGTGTACTGTATATGTATTAAAATGAAGTTTCACAAAGTCATCTTTTTTTTTTGTTTGTCCCTGCCTTCCTGCATGAATCATCATGAGGGTCAGCCCAGTATAGCCAGTTCAAACCAGAAGACCCTGAAATCCAATATGTTTGACTTAAAGACACTTCATGGTTTATATTTGTCTGCTCTTACTCTCCACCAAAGTTCACCTGAAAGCCTTTGGCAAAATGAGCTCAAACAAGGCCATTTATAATGCTGATAATTAGCCATCATTACTCAAACTAGTTTTACAATTTTACTAAATAATTCTGGACATTTTTGTGGATCCTGGCATGATATGTTTCATAACCTTGGTGAAATGGCCACTGAGGCTTAAAGCTGGGGTTGGCGATTTTGGAGAACTAGCTGTCTGTCTCTAGCCTGAAGGGGGCGGTAATGCTCCAAAATGATGGATGCCAACCACCGAAGAAGAAGAAGTCTCGCGAGAACTGCCACCTGCAGTAGCATGGACGGCAGTTCTCGCGAGATTAGAGCCAACAGCGGAACAAACTTAGAAAAACAGAGTTTATTTTAGATTTCTTGTACATCTGTCTTAAATGTGAGGGATACTGGAGCTTGGTTGGTGTTGTGGGACAGCTCACAGCAGACTTCCCTTATTTTCAAAGACAAAACTTGAAAGGTAAGCATTCTCCAGTGGAGTCTGTTCCCTACATGCTACACGCACTGTCGGTGCACGCTGGGAAAATGCACGCGCAGCAGGCACGCAGAATGGCGACGGGATTTGATTGGTGTAAAAACAGGTATCCCGGCAAGATTATTGGTTGGTGTTTTCCCTGTTTTACTCCTGCTGTAGATAGTGGATATTTTTCGCTCTGTTTTAAGAACACATTATGAGTTGATTACCATCGGGTCATAAAGACCATTTTAACCAGTATTACAAAAAGTGTATCTAAATCAGATCGCCAACCCCAGCTTTAAATGAACAATAATGAGCAATATTAATGTCTATTAATGGCAATGTGTGAACAAAAATTCAAAATAAATTGCTTACTGCTGGTTGTAACATCTAAACATTGAACTCATGTTGCAGCTCCAACAGGAAGCTCTGAGGCTGATCAGAGATATATTGATAAACAGCTGAGTTATGATCGAATGAACATTGTAGGCAGGTCAAAAAACAGACAATTGTCAAAATCTGTGGATGTCTCATGGAGACTTTTACATTTGTAGATAGTCTCCTGATATTTTGAAACAGCAGATTAGATTTTGACATTGATTGGTCTTAAAACACGAGCTCTTCTGGGCTTTGAATTTTTAAACTCTAACCACGAAGAGGTGCTCAGGTTATAAAAATTTTTCACACCTGTATTTAGATGTGGAACCTTATTATGCACAAAAGTTTAAACAGATACAATCAGCATTCTCTTCTGCTTCTCAACGGGAGCGGATGCTTTTCTTTTTGCTTGCTGTGCTGTCTGTGTCTAATGCAGCCTCTCTCTGCATTTCTTTCCGAAATCTAAAATCATGGAACTAATCAGCTGGTCTCTCAACGCCATCGACCAAATTTTCTCAACGAGAAGAGCGGGTAAAGGAGAACCCACCTGTCCCAATGGTACTTTCCCGGCTGGGTGCATGATGGACTCCTGGGAGAAGTGGAGGATCATGTGCCTGTCGAGTCTGTCCATCGAGGACGTGGGAGATGCCTACATAATTGGATTTATGATAGCAGGTTTCTTGCTGTTTGGAGTTAGCAGTTTCCTGATTTATCACACAGCTAAGAAGACGATGGCAAGATTTTTTTGGCTCTTGAGAAGCTGCCCATCATGACTGAAGGAAAGTGCAGGGCTGTCAACACTCAGGCCCCATCCACACGAAGCCAAACCGAGGTCTAAACGCATACATTTTTTGCTGAATCTGCGTATAATCCATAAGAAGATGGCGTTTTGGGGGTCTGTAAACGAACATTTTTGAAACCAGGTTCCAGAGTGGAAAGATTTTGAAATGCCGTATACGCAGCTCCGTGTTTACTGGCTCTCCGTAACTTTTCTGATACGCTTACGTCATAGTTTCATGTCGTCATTGACACGCATGCGCCACACGCGGCAACAACAACAACAATGGCAGCGTACGGTGTAGCATATGTGCTAATGAAGCTAGTGACCGTACTATCCCTGTTGCAGCAAATCTCCTTCTTCTCAATCACCACCGAGTTGAACAAACAATTATCAAGGACACATTACGGCACTTTATGATCACTTTATCACAATGTCTGTGTACAACTTTTGCCGCATGTGCACATGTCCACTGTTTTTTCGTCTGTTTCCGCTTGTTTCCATCATATCGTTGCAGCGCCCCAAGAGGTCTGGCATGTGTTTTTACAGCGTTTTGATGCATATCCAGTGCATTCATGTGGACGCACACATTTTCTGAGACGCTGAATGGGCCCACGGCTTCAGAACATCATCATGAGAGACCAAAAGACTTCTCCCCCCTGACTCCGTGTGCTCGTCTCTGTGTTTGTTGTCTCGTGTGCTAAGGTGTTTTTTTCCCAATCCCACACTGTGCTCCTCAGACAGGTGCCTAGATTGGAATTGTTATTTTACTCCTCTCTTTTTCCTCTCGTTTCTTTGCTGTAAGCACTTTGAGTTATACATGTTGTAGGAAAAAGTGCTATATAAATAAAGTTTGATTGATTGATTGATTGATCACGTTAACTTGAGAAAATCAACTACTTCCTGAAATTATGTGAAATTTGCATACCTGGGGATTGTCAGCATCTTCTCTTACTGTTGACCAAACATGAAGTTCATTTGAGAAGCTCTATAAACAACCCTGGAATGAAAAAAATAGGCCCAACTTTGACCATTGACCCAAAAGGTGGCTTGACATCTCGCCATAACGTCAGGGGCTTTTTTTCCCCAAGTCTAAGGGGGCCGGAGGTGTGAGGGAAGTTCCTGATTTTTTGCACAAGGATATTTTAATCATTTTTCAGGGGGTGCTGTTGACTCCTTGATCTTTTTTGGTGATACACATAAAATCAATTTATTTATTTATTTTGAACAGAACTGATGTTCCTGCAAAACAAAACAGACTTTATATGCAGATCCAGACACTCAGATTTAGTTTAGATATTTAGGCTCAAGGAATTACAGACAGGTTCTTGGTGCAAGAACTTAATGACGAATAAATGGCACAGAGACTTTTTGTGACCCTGTCATCCTTGTTTTACTCTGTATGAGGCCCCAGGTGTAAAAAAAATCTGGAGACCCCTGCTGTAAAGCAATCTTTGAGTCTGAACTGTTGGATATTTTTCTTCAAAATGCACCGATGGCACTTCTGTCAGAGAGCTGGAGTGCTTGGCAAAGTTTACTGCACATTCTTTTGATACATTTTAACCTGCTTTAAGTCATGGATATAAGCTCTCAGCTGTGTTTGATTTAATATGATTGTGTTTTATTAAATCTCTAAAGGATGAAAGGTCTGCTCCATGTTTAAAGAAGATTTAAGTCATACTCAATCTATAAATCATAGAGAAAGACAAATTAAGCACATGTGTTTTGTAGTATGTGGTGCATTTAATGAACTGTTATCATAACACAAAGACTTTTTCACATGAACTGATACCACCAGAAACCTTAAATCCACACCAACACTCATGTGCAGGGTCCAATCTGCAGTAAAACCCACCATCACTTCCCCACATCCAGACAATCAGCCATTAAGAACAGAAGTGCACTTCAGTCAGTGCCATGATATTTATGAGTCATCAACAGGGCACATTTTACATATTTTTGCAACTTCTTATCTTTACTTTTTCATGTGTATATATTCTTCATTATTCGTTTCATGCTATTTTTACGTGGATTTTAGCTTTTCAACCCACGAGAAACACGATCAGCCACAAACTAATTCTTTCTTTGTTGTGAATTTACTTGGTCAATAAAGCTGATTCTGATTGAATGTCCCGGGGGTGAGCAACTATTGACCAGGGGGCCAAACACACCCCTTCACCTCATCTCACAGCCTGCCAGTCAATTTCAAATTTCACAAAAATTTCTAAATGAAAAAATCTTCCAGTAATTATTTTAGCATGATTCATCACTATGACACCATGTACTTGGGTAAAAGCATATCATACAAAATATATTAACAGCTGCTTAGTTTAAATTCTCTTACAGGAAATGAAGATATTTAATTTTCTGTGAGGGTTTATGTGAAGGTCTTTCATTAAATATTATTAATGCATTTGGAACAAAAGTTCAATCAAAAGTGAAATTAGTGATAAACAGGATTGACATGGCTGCTTTCTTGGCCCGTTACTTTTGTTTATAAGTCATTTCAGTGATGGTTATAATGCTGTTAAGTCAGTGTTATAGGCTCTCCTGATATTTCATAATGCATTACATGAGCAATCATAAGTCTTGTAATGTGAGTGCATATAATGTTATAACAAAAAGTTCAGAAGGTGTAAGAAATTATGAAGGGCCAAACTGGATAAATCTAAGACTGCAAATCAGTCAGTTAAAGCTATGGTCTACGATTTGGAAGCTTTGTACATCTTAATCACACCGTTTATAAGGCTGTTATGGTCCTATGGTCCTATCTACACAGTATAAAGACCAAAAAGAACGAAAAAAATTCCATTCAGTATATCCGCTGAAAAGCTGCATACTAGCTGACCAATCAAGCCTAGAAGCCTGTAAGGTTCAATTGGTCCGTGAGTTGGTCCGTGAGTCCATCCAATCCTTGTCTCCCTCACTACGCAGCGTCATGCCATGGTCCCGCCTCCTCCCCTCTACCTCCGGTGAGCAGCTCGCAGCGTTAGCTACTGAACTAGCTGGAAAAGCCAAGCGCCGAAATCGGGAAGCCGCTTCCCTCTCCCAACGGAGCTCTGCCTGCGGGTTGAGGCCTGTTAGCGGGCTAACGGCTAACGAACGGCCTCAGTCGGCCGTCAGACCTTCAGCATCGGCCGTTTCGCCCCTGGTTGATCAGGTAATGGCTTTGTTTACTACAGTGGGAGATGTCTGCTGAATAACTCTGGTTAGTCTGTGCCTGTCCTGGCTATGACTTGTAGCGGAGCGGGTTAGCCTGTTAGCCGCTAATCATTAGCATTGTAAGCTGAGCTGGGAAGGACAGGCCGAGAAAGATAAATCCCCCCCCACAATCGGCTCCGCTCTGGCGGCGCCAGACCCGCATTGCCGCCGGTCCAATTGAAATGGCTACTGCTGTGTGTTACAAGGGGGATGTCTGTCGTGTTTGATACTTTCAGTTGAGCTGAGCTGTTTTTGATTGAGTTTGCTGCTGATATATTATGCTAGTCTCTCGTAGCTCTGTCCGAGGGGGCTTGTTAAGAGGCGAGGCGACACGAGCTGGGGGCGGGATCTTGGAATACGGAGGGGAGAGGTGAGGGAAGGGGGTGCAGGCTGCGGTTTCAAATCGTAGACCACAGCTTTAATATGGTTGTGTTAATACAACAACATCACAGATCACTGGCAAAATGTACAAACTTTTGTACAATTTGATTTATCTAATCCATCAAAATGAGTCCATAACACATTGTAAACACTGTTGTGATGCACCACAAAGTCATTTCAAGTTATTCTAAGTTTTTATCAGATGTTACAGGTAAAGCAATACAAGCATTTATAAAGACATATCAGTCTTACCCAACATTTGGAAATCAAATCATGGTGCTCCCTTTTGCAAAGCAAGGGCAAAAAGCACAACATTTAAGAATTAACATGAGACAAGTGTAGGCATGTGCCAGAGTTTTTATTTTAAGAATACTCAACAAAAGCTACAGGCATGTGGAGGAGAAAAATAGAAACATGTTAGTGCAGAATTAGATTAAAATTTAGATAAAAGCAGGAGCTTAGAGAATTCCAGATGCGATGCTACCTGAACAACAAAGTCTAGTCGTAAATTTATGGTTTATGGTTATGGTATTTTTCAGGAGTTTGGTTCGGCCCCTTAAGCAGGGTACACACACAGACAGATTATCGGGCTGTTTTTGTCCCAACTCTCTCCCTTCCTGATCAAGGACAGCGAATGTCTGATTATCTTATATCTTATAAGATTATTTTATTAGATTATGCTGCAGAACAATAAATAAGCCTTTACTGAATGCTCATAATGTTTGAAATGTTTAAATGCAGAAACAAATGTTCCTTCTGTGTGAAATGCAGTCACCTTTATTTAGGCTACCTGGCAGAGCATCTCAGTTACAATACTAGAACTGACAACAAACAGTGAACCTGCTCTACATGAATATATCAATTCATAAAGAGAGCAGCTCTGATTGGATCGCTCCACAACTTATCCCACCAACACCAACCAAAGTAGCTGTGATTGGATATATTCCTAACTTGTGTCTACTTTCTAAATGACCATATTAGGTCTGATTGGATTAAGTCTCTGTCAAACATTTTAGTCTAGTTTTTATTCGTTGCAGAAAATGTCCATTAATTTAGTTTTAGTTTTTGTCCATGTGCACTTGATTTTATTAGTTACTGTCCAGTTTTCATCAGGAGAATAAAGATTGTTGACGTAAACTATGACAAAAATAATTGATCAGCAAAATTAACAGTATGTGTATTTAATTTTTGTAGTAGTTATCAAATCATATTACCTATACTGTTGTTGTTGCCTTTGATTTTGTCAGTGGGAGGAGCTGGTGAACACTGATTAACTGCTGACTCCATACCTAACATGTAGAGATGTTTTTCCCATGTTCTGTTCAAGGAACATGCCAATATGATTATGGCATCTTAAGCTTTGATTAATTCGAGGGCTTTTGGTTCTCTGCTTTTTAAAACTGTCCCATTGTATTTTAACAAATCATCAATTTTCTTTTAGTTACAGTGTCATGTTTAATGTGATGTAATTATATTTGCTTTTATGGTACAAAAATCTTGAGCTGAAAAAGTAGCAAAGCATTTCTATTGTTCACAAAAATTAGTGAAGAAAAAAGGACAATATTTGTCTCTTGATGTTGCTGAGTTAAAGTACAAAGTCTTCCCAAAAATGATATTCAGAGTACAGACATTCAGAAGTGTTTTGAAGTACTTTTACCTTATCTTCCTCAGCTGCCATTGAGCCGAACAGACCCTGAGGTTTGAGTTATTTCTTTAAAATGTTTTTTTTTTTAATGACTAAAAAGTCTGTGTTTCAGAGTCTTAGTTCTCACAAAAATGTGATACAGATGAGATCTCTGCGCATGATCATATAAATCATGTTAAATTTAGCGATGAGTCTTAAAAATAAAATCAGAGTTTAAGTTGATCAGTATTGGGCTCAGTCAGGTCCTGAATCTGTGATGTTCAAACTTTTGTCCACCAGGTGTCGCCATCATCTCCTGAATCTGCGCTCCTGAGGGTGAAGCCTGCAGCTCTGCTAGGCATGTTTTTGTGGACTTTTATGGACCTTTTTCTTACGGGCGCCGTCGTCCCCTGTTAGATGGACGTTTGTTGACAGCGAAAAATGCAGCGACCCCCGGCTGCATTTGAGACATCAAAAAAGTGCTCCAGAGTGTTGCTCAGCATGAGGGTGAGTAGAAAATGAGGCCAAATTGTTGTTTGGGTGTAGTGTTCCTTTAAAATGAATCATGTCAGTTTGACCACAAGTTAATTAATTCAAATCCAACAACAGATTAAGAGAGATATACCTTCACCATTCATTAGCAATATTGTCTCTAGGGGGTTAAATATCTTTGTAGCCAAATACTGATTTTTTTTCTGTTCGTGTTTTCTTTTTTTAACCATTTAGGTTAAAATTTAGGCAGCATCTCCATCTTGTTCTTGGTAGTTGGGGAACAATCCCTAATAGCAAATTTCCTTTGGCTTGGATGTGGCCCAGATGAACAGCAAAGATGAAGCCCAATTATGGAAGTGAAAGATGGCCCTAATCTGGCCCATGTATGTGAAAGCTGTGTTGAACCATAACATGGCCAGACCTTTGCGACAGCTGTACCAACTGCAAAGGATTTCATATGGCTTATAGCTGGACCTTATTGGGCAGGCCTGTATGGCTGAGTTCTGGTAAAGCCTATGGCTCTTATGTGGCCCACATGTGGCTGACAGACAAAAATCCAGATTTTACCCAGAAGCTAACCTAATTTACACCACATCTTTTACCTGGCTCACTTTTGGAACTGAATGATGGGCCACATCTGGCCCTAGGGTATAGTAGCCTTAACTGAACCATAACAATACCAGATTTCTACCAGGAGTAAACTAAATACAAATAATTATGTGGCTCATATATGGTTGACAGAAGTGAATTCTGGCACAAAATAATAATAATAACAATAATAGGCTATAGTAAATGTATATGGATCACAACACACAAGTTTTCCTTTAAAGTTATATTTCAAAATGAAAACACAACAGTACAAAAATATGCAATCACTCATATACTACTGTGTATGTGTGTGCGAAATACTACTGTAAACAGTACATATGTCAACAGTACAAAAGTGTACAGTACAAAACAGTGAACTAGAACTGGGTTTAATGAAATGTTTTTGAAATGTAGTTTCACTTCAGTCTGCCTTAACTGTCAGCTTCAGCTCTCTTTTCCTCAGCATTTTGTTGCCGTTGTTGTCTTCCTCCATCTCTATCACCAGCCAAATGAAGGAATTTGACCATCAGGACCTCTACCTCCTTGTTTGAGACTGTGGCCGTTACAGGGTTTCGTCTAACAGCTTCTTCAGAACATTAGAAAGAATAGTGTTAGTATAGCTTTTGATATTATGCAATGCCCTGCAAATTTTGAAAACTCACATAAAGTGAGTATACAGACAGAAATATAAAATTTTTAAATTCTGATTTCTTACCAATAATGATGGTCTTCAAAAGCAGGTGCTGGAGGGGGATTTTGTTGTTTAATCCTCTCCAGTTCATCTGCTTGGCGACAAGGTTCGATATTGTGGTCTTCATTATTCTCCACACTGTGTCTTTTAAATTGAAGCCCCCAATCAATCCCAGGTAGGAAATCTAAACAAATATATGTATAAATTAATAAGTATGTATTGATAAAATGACCAAGTCACACTGTCACTGATGGAGAAAGACAGACAGATTGATGCTAACAGATAGATTCACTTTCAAAGGAAAATGCAGTACACAGCAGTAAAATAAAACAACTACTATCAGTTTATAAATTTTGTATGAAGACAAAAGACATGTTCATGCTGATCATTATCTCCCCAAAAGATCTAGACTGTGTAGAACCATAATTTAGAGTCAATAAAAACACAATTTATTATAGTTCAACAAAATGCAGAGGATTAAAATTCACTTACCAAGACAGATGGAAAAATGAGCAGTCCTGCAGTCCTGTAAATTTCTCCCGACACTGCCACCAGTTGACTCTGAACAGACTCTGAACTCCCTGATTCCCGCCACTCTTTGAATGTATGGCCAAACAGATGTGGTTACCATGTGGCCCTAATGTGTTTTGCCATATTACATTTGCCAGTTACAAACCTTGTGTGGCCCAAATGAAAAATCTATTATCTGGGCCAATTGTTTTAATTACAGAACTGTGCCAGAGGAGAAATTCCCTCCAATTTTGAAGGTATGGCCAAACCAATGTGGCCATGATATGGCCCACATGCATTTTGCCTCATCACAACTCGGCCAGAGGTGCCACCTAGATGCCACATGTGGCCCAAAAGTCAATGCTATCAGGGATTTGATTGTGTCAGCAGCACCTCAGATTTGGGAGACACCCTGAAGTGTCATCTGCTGCCTGATAAAAACATTTCTCACTGCTGTCATGATGCTTTTAAGGTGACTACATTTAATGTAATCTCCTAGAAGCTGAGCAAAAATAGAAATAAAAATGTGAAATGTGAAGAGATTCAGAATGTTCAAGTTATTTTCTAATCCAAAGTTTACTGAGTGTGCTGGCACACATTGTTGAATGTTGTCACTATTTATTTAACCTTTATTTGGTCTCACTTACCCCTTTTCCACCAAGCTGGTTCCAGGGCCGGTTCGGAGCTAGAGCCAGCTTAGCACCAGTTCTTTGGTTTTCCACAGACTAAGCACTGATTGCTGGCTCTCAAAACCGGTGCTTAGCAAGCACCAACTCTTTGCTGGGCCAGCAGAAAGAACCACTTTACGTCGGGGGCTACGGCTTACATCAGGGGGTGGGGGCGGGTGAAAACACGGAAGCACCAAAGCAGAGTAAAAACACGGAAGCATTCTTACCTTCCTCTTCTCAAGCGTGATCGCTGTTCGTTGCATAATCGTCGAGCAGCATTAACTTGCTGGATCGCCAACTTTTGCTCTACAAAGGAAGGCTCGAAAAGCCAACAGCAACACTTGAATCGCAACGTAGTCCTCCATCTTTGTAGTGGCAATTGAATTCGGCGCTAGTTGTTATGGGAAACTAGCGTGACGTATACAGACGTATACATTGACGTGATGACGTAGCCCTCTGGCCGGCACCCGTTTGTGGAAAAGCAAATGGTTCTAAACAGGTTCGCAGTTGAACCAACTGCGAACTGGCTCTAGCACCAGCACTAGCACCAGCCCTGGAACCAGCTTGGTGGAAAAGGGGTAAGAGATCAGGAGACCTCTTTTCCAAGGGAGACCCGGCCAAGAATGGCAGCAATACAGTTTTATCAAGCAGTCACAGACTCAATACAGTACAAATAAGTGAGGAAACAATAGAAGTCATCAAATAAAACAGTGACATTAAGAGAGTCTGCATTCCAGCCATGATGGTGCTGTTACGTTAACTTTACACAGGACCTACAGAAGCTGTATGACAAGGATGTGAAATCTCCACCCTCAGGGTGTCATCTTCAGCCATGCTGACAGGAGGCATGAAGTGGCCTAGAGTTTCATATTTATTGGACCAGGGCTACACAACATGGCGCCCATGAGCACCTGAGACCCCGCAAAGAGCCAATGAGGTGCCCTCAGGAACATTTGAAAAGGCCTGTTTCCTGCATGTCATTCCCCACTCTCACCCTGTTTCCTACACTGTCCTTTCTGATTAAAGACATGGTCCCGGGGGTTTTGGCTCCTGGGTGGCTGGGGACCTCTGGCCTGCCGTGGGGGGGTGGGGGTGGCTTGAGGTCAGGTGACCAGGTGGTTGGTTGGGGCTGGTGCTGTCTGTGGGGGGCCTCCACCCTGGACCCCCTGTATTGTCCTTGGTGCCTTTGGTAGTGTTGGTCGGTTCCCCTTTGGGTCCTGGGGAGGTTCCTGGGTCTGGTAGCTTTGGGGGCCATGCACACCAAAAAATGTTGAGTTATTTTGGCAACCCAATTTACACAGTGGAAAGACCGATGCATTATTTTGAGTGTGTTGCGTTAAATTCTTGGATTATTTTTAGAGAGTAACCCATTTTCTGGGTTATAGGGCTATTATTCTAACCCAACTATGTCACAACCAGCTCCACACTCACTCTGCGTCAGATCATCTCGCTCTCATGCCGAGAACTCCAGACCTGCTATCCGGACTGATCACCCATTGCCGACTTGTTCTGTTCCTGTTTCTGCCTTTATCGGCTGATCCTCGACTAGACTACAAGGTACCGACCCGTTTCTGTCCTGCACCTACCTGCCTGCCTGATCCCCGGTTGCCGACCTTGTCTTCTGTTCTTGACGCCAAGTACCTGTTCGTGAATCCTGATCTGTGGTGGCCATCTGTTCTCCGGTATCTGACCCTTCTGCCTGTGTGTGATGCCAAGTACCTGTCTATCGGTGGTGGCAGCCTGATCTCTGGCAATCAGAACCATTTCCTGCTCTGAAAGACAAAATGAGTCCTCCCCCGCTTCACCTTCAAGACTCTGAGTTGCGATGCGAGTGTGTGGCTCCTGCGTGGCCGAGTGGACTACGTCACTGCCTCGTGTTCCAAAGATTGCGGGTTTGATCCCCGCCCCCTACAATTGTTCCTTTGTCTGTTCAATAAAGCTGATTATTATGAACTGTAAAATCTGGGTCACTTCTGGGTCGTAACTACCTCCATGTCAAAGTACTGGGAGTGCTGAATTGCACAACCCAATAGTTGGGTTAGGAAAAATTCAACATCGTAGTTAGCATAATCCAAATTTTGTGTAAAATATTACAACCCAAAAATTAGGTTGAAAAAAAAGGAACCCAATGTATTGGGTTAAAATAACCCAAAAAGGGGTTTGTCCTTTTCTGAACCAGCAGTTGGGTTAAAATTGGGTTATTTTTTAACCCAACTGTTTTTAGTGTGTGTGGTGGGTCTCGGGTACCCTGGTGGCTCAGGACTTGTCCTTGGCCATGGTCTCCCTGGATATGGGCAGTAACTTGGGTATTCGGTGTCCACTTCACATGCCTGTACAGATACTCAAGCTCCTGTCGACATTTACTGTAAAGAACACGCTGAGCCGGACACTCTTACACAGCTTCTATCTTGTGATGCATGCTCCTCCAAATCTTTCCCCTGTGGACCCACCCCTCTACTATCAAGACCCTGCAGCTCTGGTGTCCCTGTTTTCTTATAGCCGTTACTTCCTGAATGGACTTAGATCAGCTCAGCACTTGGCCTGCTATCTTAGATCAATTACAATACCCCCCCCCCTTTTTGTCTTGTCTTGTCCTGTCTGTCTCTATTTCCCCTTCTTTCACACAGTAGGTGGCACTGCCCTCCCCCTCAGCTCACATCAGGGGTTAAACAAGTTTGATTTGATGGAGTAGCCTACAGGGAGGGCTGGTGATGGTCACTCATATTAACATATGTCTCACTGCTAGAAAAAAAATGCATCGGTCTTTCCAACGCTGTCATCGCACACAGTGCTCAGCTGAAAAGATAATACAGACAAGCTTAGATGCTGACAGCTTCAGGAGCTGTTTTATGGGATTTTGACTACATTTCTTTATTAAATGAAAACAGATATAAGCACTACAAACTTCTCTATAGTAAGGATGTGGTCGCTTCACTTCTGACACTTTCTATGGACTCTTTCCCAGCTGAACTACTGAAGTAAATTGAGCGGTCCCTCTGGTGTACCAGGCTACTTCAGCTCTACCTAATGAGTTGGTAATCTAAACTTAACTTAACTGTTAAGGTTGACGGGGAGTTAGGCGCTCCCCCTCTAACCCCACAAGGTAAAGAAAGGAAGGAACAAAAGAAATAATTGGAGCTGGGTGGAGACGTAGGTGCGTGTGTGCTAGGCTTACTGTGATCGTTGGTTACCGCTCGGGGACCGTCAGTGTGTCCTCCTCGTCTGGATGGTCCCGGAGAGCCCCCGCTCAGCTCCCATGAGCCGCCAGCCCGCTCATTCCGAAATTAACGTTCAGGTTTGTTGTTTGGTTGAGGGAAAAAGGAGAATAGGTCGTGAGGGTGGTTTGTCTTCCTCCTTGGTGGCGTGGCTCTGTCTGTCTCTGTCCGTGGGTTAATCTCCGCTCGCTGCCGCAGCTGTCTCTCCTTACAAAAATTAGCGCTCCCGGAAAAGCACCGGACATGACGTCACATCACCATAGCAACACATAAACACCACCACCTCACCGAACCAAGCTCCAGAAATAAAGAAAGGAGAAGAGACCCAGCCCGTAACAGTCCCTCCCCCTTATAAGAAAACAAAGGACACACTGAAGACTTGGTTTTTTGTTTTTTTTTTTTTTTTCCATTCTCCCTCTTTTATTATTATTGTTATTTTATATATTTTTTTAATAAAGATTTTCACTACATTTTCTTAAAAATAGCAGGCCTACTGACCTTAAAAAAAAACAGGTCCTTCCTGAAACAAATCTAACTCTAGTCAAAAAATATTTACAAAAGTCAAGGCAATGAGAAACCCACCTTTCCTATGGCTGAAAAAAAATATCCACAACATTTGAGGACTCATCCTTATCAGCTCCCTATCTCAATGACCAGAGGCCTCTTTGTCAGCTGATCAGACATACAACCCATGCTGTTCACCCTCTGGACAAAACATCTGCTATTACATTAAGTCTCCCTGGCAGATGCTGGATTACCAGGTTGTACGGTTGTAAGACCAAACTCCACCGGAAAAGTCTCTGATTCTTACCCTTAAACTTCTCAATGAAGACTAGGGGATTGTGGTCTGTGTAAACCAACAACTCATGCTGACTACCTGCCACATAAAACTCGAAGTGCTGTATGGCCAATACCAAAGCTAATGCCTCTTTCTCGATGGTTGAATAGCGCTGCTGATGGCGATTGAGTTTTTTAGAGTAATAGGCTACAGGCTTCTCTACTCCCTGTGAATCCGGTTGTAGAAGGACAGCTCCAATTCCTAGATCTGAGGCATCGGCTGCCAACCTGAATGGAATGGAGAAATCTGGGGCCTTCAACACTGGTTCACATGATAAGATGGCCTTCACCTTCTCTACTGCACTCTGACACTCTGGTGTCCACACAAACTTACTGCCCTTTCTCAAGAGATTTGTTAAGGGAGCTACCACGTCAGCAAAATTAGGTACAAAACGGCGGTAGAAACCACTCATCCCGAGTAAGCGCATCAACTGCCTCTTTGTAGTAGGACTGGGAAGATCTGCAATAGCCTGCACCTTCGCTTGTCTGGGTCTAACTGATCCTCTCCCCACCAAGTGGCCCAGGTAGGTAACTTGGCCCTTTCCAAACTCACACTTGGGGAGGTTCACAACCAGGCCTGCAGCTTCCAACCTCTCAAACAACTGAGTAATATGCACAATGTGCTCCATCCACGATGAGCTGTACACAACTACATCATCAATATATCGCTACCACATTAGTCAACCCAGCTGTGATGGTGTTCATTAACCTTTGAAAGGTCGCTGGGGCATTTTTCATGCCGAAAGGTAACACTCGACACAGGTATAACTGATCAGAGGTACAAAATGCTGATACTTGCATGGCTCGGTGGGTTAAAGGCACTTGCCAGTATCCTTTCAACAGGTCGAACTTAGATACAAAGCTAGCATGACCAATTCTGTCTATACAGTCCTCTAACCGAGGGATGGGATAAGCATCAGTCTTGGTCACGCCATTAACTTTCCTAAAATCGATACATGGACGCACAGAATTATCTGCTTTTAGAACTGGCACCAACGGAGAACTCCATTCACTGTGCCCTTCTCTATAGCCCCAATATCTAGCATGTACTGCAGCTCAGCCTGCACCATCTCCTGCCGGTATGGTGGAATCCGATATGGGTGCTGCTTAATTGGAGCCGCATTCCTGTGTCTACATCATGAGTGATTAAGTTGGTGAGGCCAGGAGTATCCCTGAATAAGCCTGGATGCTTATTTACAAGCTCCACAATGTCTTGTGCCTGGTCCGTTGCAAATACTTCAGATGCTGACTAAGACTGACTAGCATTCCTGAATTGAGTAAGCGAGCAGATACTGGTTCTGGAGGTTCGGAATCGTCCTTCCCCCCATCAGGCTCGCTACTCACCGTGGTTGCTACCGGACATACAGGGCTCTCAGAATCTCGCGTTACATAAAGTTTGGGGAGGTTGACATGACACAATCTTGTTTTTTGTCTACGCTCTGGGGTACTAATAACATAGTTGCAATCACCCACGCGCTTAACCACACTGTAAGGCCCACAAAACTTTAACCCCAACTTAGGCTGATTCATAGGCAACAGCACCAGCACTTTATCGCCCTCTGAAAAGGCACGCTGTACTGCTTTCTTGTCATACTGCTGTTTCATTTTGCACTTTGCTGTCTGCAGGTTCTGCCGAGCTACTTCACAGGCTGACTGTAGTCGGTCTTTAAATATGGCTACATACTTAAGGGTGTCAGTCTGAGGTGTCGAATGGAGTAACCTCTCTTTCATTATTTTGAGTGGTCCGCGGACTTCATGCCCGTACACTAACTCAAATGGACTGAAACCTGTGGACTCATTAGTGGCATCCCTTATTGCGAACAGCAGAAAAGGGATAGCCACATCCCAATCCTCCGGGCACTCAGCACAATAGGTTTTTATCATGGTTTTGAGTGTTAGATGGCATCGTTCTATTGCCCCCTGGGACTGCGGATGATAGGCTGATGACATCACCTGTTTGATGCCTAGCTGGCACACCACATCCTGGAACAGGTTTGACGTAAAGTTCGTACCTCGATCATGCTGAATTTCCTTTGGGAGTCCTACACGTGAAAAAAACTGCAACAGAGCTTCCACTACAGGTTTAGCTTTAATATTGCGTAGTGGCACCGCCTCTGGAAATCTGGTACCCACATCCATGATAGTGAGTAGATACTCGTTTCCTTTCTTGGTTTTGGGAAGAGGCCCTACACAATCAATCATCACCTTAGAAAATGGCTCCTCCATGACTGGGGGAGGGTTCAACTTAACTGGAACAGTTTGGTTAGGCTTGCCCACTAGCTGACAGATGTGACAGGATCTGCAGTAATTTGTCACATCTTTACGTACCTCGGGCCAGTAAAAATGTCGCATAATCCTATCCTGTGTCTTACGGACCCCAAGATGCCCAGCCCAAGTGCTCTCATGAGCCAGGCGCAATGCCTCTTTCCTAAAGCCGCTAGGCAGCACTACCTGCGAGAGTATGGTCCAGTGTTCATCAGCTGGGCGACGTGGTGGACGCCATTTTCGCATTAGGACATCATGATGTAAGTAATACCCAGTGGCTATCCCTTGACTTTCTTCCAAAGACATAGCTGTTTTCCTAAGTGACGCTATGGAGGACTCTTGACACTGGGCTTTAATTAAAGCATCTCTAGTGAATTGACTGCTGTCCGCCATTCCAGTCAACTGGGCGAGAAAAGTATCTGACAAGTCAACAGTAGACTCGTCAACCTGCTCCTGGGGCTGCAACCTTGATCTAGTTAAGACACAGGCGAAAAATGCCCGGTGCTCTTTCTCTAAGGCTACCATTTGTGGCTTTCACACGGCTGTTCCTGCACAATAGGGACAACACCTTCACGCTGATGTACCTCTGCCACTGCATCTTCAGGATCACTCGGGCGCACCCTGGTGCCTGCCAGGTCATTACCCAGAAGAAAAGTGATACCTTTAACAGGGAGAGTGTCTATAACTGCCACTGAAGCTACCTTAGTCACCAACTCAGTCTTCACAAAAAGGCTATGTTTAGGAGCAGAGACATAGTGGTCCCCAACACCCTTAATCACAATTGACACCCCGGTAGCAGTGGACTGCGGGTAACTCCAACACTCCTTTCAGGAGTAAGGAATGAGATGCTCCAGAGTCCCTAAGCACCTTAACTGGGACCTCATCACCATCCTCAGACAATGCCACAGTACCCTGAGACACAAAACCCTTGTACTCTTTTTAGTACCTCGCCCTCCAGAGGATCAACAGGCTCTCTGGGCGCCAGTCCTTGGTGTAAAACCCCGACACATGCTATAGGCTTGGCCCCCCTGTTTTGCAATTTATAGCAAGCAGACTTGGTGTGGCCTGCTTTCTTACAATAGAAGCAATAAACTTCAGTGCGTGGGGGTCGCTCACGCGCTTCACCTCAGTTGGAGGTGAGGCCTCTGATTTACCCTGGAAACTATGGGGTCGGTCAGAGAATCTCCTGAAACCAGAAACATTTTTCCTCACTGTACCAGAGTCTGGTTCAGGTTCCTTGTCTGGTCTGGCAGGTCTTCCTCTACCAGGAATACCATGATGAGTTAGCTCATACTGGTCAGCCAACGCAGCTGCTTTTCTTAAATCCTTCTCATCACGTTCATTGAGGTATACTTCTATAGGCTGAGGTACACACCTTTTAAATTGCTCCATGAGCACTAATGCACGGACCTGGTCAAAAGTTGTCGCCCCAGTAGAGGCTAGCCATCTGTCGAAAACCAACTCTTGCCTCTTTGCAAACTCCAGAAAGGATTCATCAATTTTCCTTTTCAGGGAGCGAAACTGCTGGCGGTACGCTTCAGGAACTATTTCATAGGCTGCCAGCACATTTTTCTTTACCACATCATAATCTTTACATTGAATGGCATCTAAGGCTGCATAAGCTTCCTGAGCTTTGCCCTCCAAACTTCCCTGGATCAACAACGTCCACTTCTCCCGTGGCCATTCCATTTCCACTGCAATCCTCTCAAAGACTTCAAAGAAAACACCCACCTCATTTACATTGAACTTGGGTATTAATCTAAGACAACTAATGGGGTCAAAGCGGGTCTCTGAGACTGGACGTAACGCGGGGTTCTGAGACCACATTTTGTTATTTTCCAAGGTCAGACAAGCTCGCTCAGTCTTTAACTCCTCCTCTTGCGCTTTAAATTTAAGTTTCTCCCTTTCCAGCTCGAGCCTAGCTTCTTCCTGCTTGAGCCTAGCTTCTTCCTGTTTCAGCCTAGCTGCCTCCTCCCTCTGTGGATCAGGCAGACCAAGGCGGTCCCCAATCAGTCTTACAACCTCCTGTACTTTCATTTTAGTCCCAATGTCTACTTCATAATATTGGGCTATGGCTACCAGCCTCTCTTTCTTTAACTTGAGGAGCTCACTTTGGCTAGTGAGCCTAGTGCAGTAATATTCAACATCAAAAGTGTCCATGTTACTAGATGTTAGAAATGCACAAACACAATCAAAACACACAAATTCACTTCTCTAGTCAATACAAGCTACAATGTTGACACTTTAATCAACTGCAATACACTACAGGAACACAACAATCCTCCTTGGAGGTGTCACAACATTGCTCATGACAGCACAAAAATGAATCACTCCCCAATTGGATGCAACACTTTACGCACGTGCATACGGACTGCCACGCAACAATCACAATATAGTTCCTGATGATGTTCAGCTCAGCTGCCCACACCAATTATGCACGCCTAAATAGAATGACGCAGCGCCATAAACGCCCTAACCAAAGCACATCAAACCAGACATAGGACCAGGACAAACAAAACGCCCAAAAAAAAGAAAGAAAAAGAAAAAGAAAAAAAAAAAAAAATACTGCCACCCTCAGCCCGTTGACTTTACTAAACTACAAAAGTGTGGACCGACCTATCCTGGTAGTAAGATATTACCCTTAACTATACTATTTAGCCACACAAGCAGAATGTCAACCGAGTTATTGTTCCAGATGGAAACCTAATGTTTCCTTATTATCAGGCCGACACTCGTCAACCCCACCTGAAACCCCGGTTACCTTCGGCTTATGAGTGTTAGCTCGCTGGCTAATGGGTCGCTAGCTGCGCTAGTTACCCTTTAGCCTCCTACACTGTCTGTTCGTATCCCGGACGCTAGCCCCCAAATGTTAAGGTTGACGGGGAGTTAGGCGCTCCCCCTCTAACCCCACAAGGTAAAGAAAGGAAGGAACAAAAGAAATAATTGGAGCTGGGTGGAGACGTAGGTGCGTGTGTGCTAGGCTTACTGTGATCGTTGGTTACCGCTCGGGGACCGTCAGTGTGTCCTCCTCGTCTGGATGGTCCCGGAGAGCCCCCGCTCAGCTCCCATGAGCCGCCAGCCCGCTCATTCCGAAATTAACGTTCAGGTTTGTTGTTTGGTTGAGGGAAAAAGGAGAATAGGTCGTGAGGGTGGTTTGTCTTCCTCCTTGGTGGCGTGGCTCTGTCTGTCTCTGTCCGTGGGTTAATCTCCGTCTCCGCGTTCCGCAGCTGTCTCTCCTTTACAAAAATTAGCGCTCCCGGAAAAGCACCGGACATGACGTCACATCACCATAGCAACACATAAACACCACCACCTCACCGAACCAAGCTCCAGAAATAAAGAAAGGAGAAGAGACCCAGCCCATAACATAACTTAAAGATGCTATGAGGAGTTTCTAAGTAATTACAAAAAAGTCTCACTTTTAGATACATGCCTGATGGAAATACACACTTTAAGATGAGTTTTATAGCATCAAAATAGGTTATCTATAAATGCTATTCCTTAGCTTCGTGGTCGGGTCGGACAGGGCTGGACTGGCCTGAATACTCAACTTCGGAACAAGACAATTAAAACTAGAGCAAATTTATATTATTCGGACACGTCTTAGAGCACCGGGCTGTAAGTAGCAATATATAGCCGGCTACAAAGCTATGATACTAAGTTTTCCAAAAATTGCTTGATGTCACACATCAAAAACTACCACTACTTAACTAGAAAGAGATACATTACCTCGTCGCATTGTAGGCCTGTGCTCAAAATATCGATACGGCAAAATATCGTATCGCACTCCTTTGGGATACGTGTATCGATACAGATTCTACAGAATCGATACGGCCTAAATATTTTGTCAGTTGTTGTAAATACACTTTGGCTAATGTCAACAGTGGCACAGTTCAAGGTAGAAGACGAGCTACATAATGAAGCATATGTTCTAAATTTGAACTTAGGTCTACCATCTCCTGAATCTGAATTTATGTCTCTCAAGTTGTAGAACCACTTAAAACTCATCCTTGTTCTTTTTCTTCTTATAGGAAAAAATTAAACTTGTCAAGAATTTTGCTTAAAGCGTAGTTAATGTTCACAATTTACGTGTATCGGGATACGTATCGTATCGTGGCCTTAGTATCCGGATACGTATCGTATCGTGAAGTTGCTGGAAATACCCAGCCCTATCGCTTTGCATCCTGTAAGTTGTTGAAAAAAGAAGTTTTAAAGCAATGCAGAGTTCTGAGGAAGGTCAGAGCTGCATTCATTAGCATCACAACAAACACACACTTTGGCTTGGGTCATGTCTTTACGACAGTCGGCGCGTGTGCTCATGGGTAGCAGAGTCTTTATGTCGCCTGAAATAGATTCTCCTCATAGCACCTTGAAAGTACTTATTATTTAAAATGCATTATTTCTCACAAAGTAGATTTAGTTACCAACATTTTCAGTGAGCAACACCTGTGAAAAAAAACTTTCACATTCAAAGCTGAAAAAAAAAATTACATTTCCAGAACAACAAGAGCCCTGATGTGCTTCAAGTATCTTCAACAGTCCACCATTGATAAATGATTCTTCAAGTGTGGATGAACAAACAGAAAAAAACTTTCAAGATTGTTTAAAATGATAGACCTAAAAAAAATCCTACAAAAATAGATGTAAATACATGTATTTATATTTATACATGCATAAAACATAAAATAAGTCTGATCCTCAGATAGTACACTTCACTAAAGAAAACATTAAACTGAAACGTCATTTAAGTGATTAAAATTCATAGTATATACTGTGTAAACATATGGATAATACACAGGGAAACACAGAAGCACTTATTTACTGTTAACATTAGTGTGAGGGGGCTGCATCTCTGTCTGTTGTTGTGCTTCCACATTTCGCCGTGAAGACAAAAATAAGAAAGAACCTGCCACTGCATGGGCGTCGCCACCATTCAGTGTGAAGGGGACGTGTCCCCTCCAGATTTCAAAATTCTTCATTTGGACCATGGACAGCACCAGTATTTTTTTTCTACCGGTGCTAAGGGGGGGCTTGACCAATACGTGAGGATGCTAAGAAATTAATCGATTTTCATGATTGGTAACTTTATAAAGAGGTTCTCGTTTTTTCAATAAAAGCAGCTATATGATACACAGCACAAGCATATTCGAGTATTTTTTTAATTGAATTTGGCCAAAGAATATTCAATAAAATAACTAAGTCTCATACAAGCGACCACAGTAAAGCAATGGCTAAAATGTTGGTTTCATGCGTTGAAAGTGGCGGCAGGCAAAGCAGAAAACACGATCCTTTGAAATAGAATATTCCAGCCATTTGTAATCCTTATACCATCTACGATTGAAGTAGCGATCCTGGTGTCCAACTTTTGTGGCCGGATAACGCCGGAGAAGAGGCCGCCTTGGTTCATCAACAGGTGACTGGCTTAGATCAGAGGGAGCGGTACCTGTGTCAGCAGCAGTGCAGGAGCAGCGATGGACTGCTCTGGACTGGCTCAGCAGTTCCTCCCTCAGAACCATTTTTCGATTTATCTCCTCCTTCTTCATCTTCTTCTACCACTCTTTTTTTCTTTATAATGAAACGATCCATATTGCAGGCAACGGACTAGCTAGCCAGCCTAGCTGAACGCGCGTGTATCCATGGTGACAAAACGCGCCCCCCTGTCCCCTCACACACACACACACACACACATAGGCCTCACTCTGGGCTACACTAATCAATGGGAAACAGGCAAGCGGGGATGGATTGGAACTCGTGAACTTTTTAATGTTTTTTAACTTAGAATATATATTAAAATATACAATGAAATGACTGAAATTGTTTTTAACTTAATATACATGTATTATAATATGAAATACAATTCTGGAGGGGCTTAACTGGGGCTAAACAGATTTTTGAGGGGGCTATAGCACCCCCTAGCCCCGGTGTGGAGCCGTCCATGATTTGGACCCCCCCACATTTAACATACCGTAAAATACCAAATAGTAGCCGGGGCGTTTATTTGCTTCAATTACTGAGCAGACCAGGCGTTTATTTGGGACCAGGCGACTATTTGGGACAGGCGTTTAAATCCTTTTGCACAAAAATTTTACATAGCAAAAAGTGAAAAAATGTGGTAAATATAATCATATTATTTAATTACTCCAGTATGAATAACACCTGTACATTTTCAAGGCAAGATTACAGTACCATTGTTACACTCTTCTTCTTTCAACTCAGCACTCTGTCAACACTCTAAATACTGATCAGGAATGACTGCTATTTAAGTTAAGGTTGTACTTTTTTTTTCTCGCTGCACCAGGGACATGGAGATAAGCAGCAACGTACCACTAATTGATGTGATCGGCCTCCCTGACGTTAGTTAAGGACAAAAAACAAACAACGGCAGTGGCAATGTCTTCTTTGTTGAATTTTCAAAGCCCTAGTATGTAAGATTCTGTCTTTCTGCTCTCTAGTGCCCTCTGTGGATGTGGAGTGTAACTGCACTGTCATGAAACAGAGCGTCTCACACCAACATACATTTGTTGACACAGAGGGAGGAGAATGTGAATAAATTACACCAGGCGTTTATTTGGAACGGGCGTCTATTTGTCAAAATGTACTACTACACCCGGCGTTTATTTGGGACCGGGCGTTTATTAGGGACCGGGCGTTTATTTGGTATTTTACGGTAAAATACTGGTTCATCCAGTTCATCCAGTTTCTGTTGCCTCGTAAAAGAATCCATTCCACTTGATCGCTAATAGAAAATACACGATCGACTTGTTAATCCACTCCGTGTTTTCCGGACAACTTTCAACGACTGCAGCATGAAGTGAGTGAGTGACAGCTGCATCTCAGGCAGTGAGTGCAGCAGCAGGATGCTTGAAACGGGAGATAACGTCTGTTAGTCCTCAATATTAACACGAGGCCACGTTATATCAATGTTCAGCTAAGAAATGAAAACTAGAAGTAAGCTAATGATTGTTGCAATATTTGCCCCTTCCCAAGACATAATGGACGTTAGAAAATCCTGAACAAAGAAGCGGAAAGTAAGTCAAAATGTCCCCACAATACAGGTGTTTAGCCAATGGAAACGTTAGCAGACTTATTTCAGTTGTTGATAGATGCTTAATTAATCCATCCCGATCCCGTTTGACAGCTGATTAATACTGAGAGTGAGTCAGAGCAGGAGCAGGATCAGCAGCTTGTGACGTCAGGGACAGTGCAGAGACTTCAGTCACAGAGGTGAGTGATTTACGGAGCTGGGCTGGTAGTTACAATATGGATTTGGGCAAGATGACACAGCTCTACAAACATCTAATAAGATTACTGAACTGAACAGTTGAAGTTTCTTTTATTTAGTTTCTATGGACTCCAGACCAAAAGTTACTGTATGAATGAATAATCATTGTAGCTAGGGGTGGGCAATACCGATGGCAAAAATATCATGTCACGATTTTTTTTAATATAAAATCATAATCACGATTTTATCACGATTCTTTGATTTTTCTAGACTAATTTGCATGTTTGACCATTTTTTCCCGATGTTTTACATAAAACATGTAAAACTCTGAAAGAAAAAAAAGACAATTTAAGCCGAAGAAACTGTCTGTACAGTCTTTAATTTAAATAGTGCAGTTTTTAGACAAATGTGCAATAAATGTAAGCATAAAAGGTAATGAACAACAATAAAGTGCACTTTTTGTAAGATAAAAACTAAACACATTAAATAGCTCATTGAAAAAGTGTCAAATATTAATGCAAACTCAAGTAACTGTTTATCTTTTAAAGTGCAACACTTTAGAACAAATGTTATCGAACTGCAATGTCTATAATCTGAGTGAATAATACAGCTGCTTTAGAACAGATTTTTGTTCAGACATCTTCAAGCTTTTATCTCCTTTTCTCTTTCTGCCATGGCTTCATGCTACATAACCAAACAGGAGATACTGCCATGCACTGCGCGTAATGTGCTACGATTGGTTAGTCGGGCGCACGTCAAAGACTCTGCACCCACACAGACGATCTGACGATATTTCTGCTTTATGAGATCATCATGAGGTCATTAGGCTACTGATGTCAAATAATACCTATAGACTGCAATAATTTCATCAAAGTTGTTTGAGGAGGAAAAAGGTTGGAGACCCCTGATCTAAAGCTACTTAAACTGTGCTTTATTTATTGTTACCTTTTTATTTGTATAAAAATGATAGGCTTTTTTATTGTTAACTCTAGTTTCTAGGAGACATTAGACAGAGGAGAGGGAGCCATAGCCACAGTTCATTCTCTGAAGTTCTCTGCTTGACAGAGTAATTTTGTGTTATAAAGGCTACATAATGTCATGTCATACCTGTTCATTAAGTGAGATTATGAATATTCTTATATAAATACAGTTCACTGTCACTGTTGCTTGGAATGATGGCATATTGTGTTACATCTAAGGCTAAATAAAAAAGAATACACAAAATAAAAAGTAAAATGCAACCGAAAAGTAATTGTTGGTGATAAATTTTGTCATATTCATCTCATTATCTTAGGCATGACAGTGAGTTTTAAAACGCTGAAAGTTGAATGAGGACTTAATGTTGAGTCTGTAAATGTGTCTTATAAGTAAAATTAGGTGTTAAACAACCTGTTAAAATACATTAGAATGCAGAAAATGTCATCTAATTAACCCCCGGTACCCATACCAGTGTGTCCCCCCACATTAAAAAAGCTTGTGACGCCCCTGTGCCACTGAAATGTACAACTTTTAAAGCAAATGTTACATCCATCAAATATCCATGTTTACAGTGAATGGATTACTGATGACTGACAGAGTGCACCATCAGACTGCTCCCTCTCAACTGTTAACACTTTTATTCTTGACACAAATACAGTTTATTCACACGGCTAATTGAGCTTAAAAAAACAATAATAAAAGATGCCTTTCATTGGTCTTTAGATTCTTCCTAACTTACCATTACAAGTCCTGTATCTTTAACGTGTTAAGTCCCGGGTCCATGCAGACCCCCTTTAGTTTGGATGGTTTCTAACAGAGTTAAAACACCTCTGAGTTTTTCAGTGTCCACCGTCCAAATTCAACAATAGATAAAAAACCGGTCTTAATGTCATGGATTTAAAAACACTAAGTGCTGGGCCCATATTTAAAATGAGGACTTGAGGACAGGCTTAAAAATGAAAAACAAGAAAAATGTCAAAGAAAATAGCCAATAAATGTCCAAACTGAAAGACAAATCAACTTTGGTTTATAATCTCAAGGGCAGAGGGACGTCACAACTATAAAGGGAAGAAGAGGGGAAACTGAGACTATTAAAACATTATTCAGTCTAATTGACTTTATATAAACACACAATACAGTCTACAAACAAGAGCTAAGATGTTTCAGCTGTCCACTCATTTATTTACATCCTCACTCTTCTGGCCTTTTTATTCACTCATGTTTCACATTCAGAACTTTCACTTCAAAACCTTGAGACAAACTCATCCTACCAACCTGCTTAGTCATTCCCAAGTCTGTTGTGCATTAACTTCCAGTGGTGTGGAAAAGGGAGGATCCTGAAGGCAGCATGCCATTGGCAGCTAAAAAAGAGGAGGGGTTTCTCCAAAGTTCAACATCTGGAAGCTCTTAGAGCTGCTGCTCAGTCACTCTGGTGCTCAGAGAAGAGGACTATCACCGATAAAGAGAAGATGTCCTTCATAAAAGTAGATGCAGAATCTGACTTCTCCTTCCAGAACCTTCCCTATGGCATATTCTCCACGGCCGATAATGTAAGACCTGACTCTTCTGTATTTATCCCACCTTTGTTTGCATTTAGTTTGAGGCATATTTGCATGGTGGTTTCAGCGTGTGTATGTGAGCTTTGCCTGCACCAGGGTCGGTTTAAAGAGAGGATTTAAAGTAGAATATAAAAAAACAGTCATCACTAACGCGATCTGATCATGTGACGAACAGCTCTGAGTTCAGCTGATCTGATCCGCCTCATCTGGAGTTTTATTCCAATTTATGTGCAAATTTATTTGATAAAGAATCTAAAGGATATATCTCCTGCTAGATAGACGGACATGTCCCTGGACTAAAGCACACAATCTATATACTGTTGTAGTCATGCTATGTAGGGGTGGGCAACTTTGGTAAAAAACTATATTTAGTATCCTCAGAGAGAGGGCATAATTGGCATGAGACTCATGAATGGACTGTACTCACTGGGAGTGATTAACTGAAACTAGGGAACTTGTTTTGAGCAAAGCAAAGCATCATCTGTACACAGATAAATAATATTTTTGGGAGTTAACCTTCTGAGTTCATGCATTTATATTTTTGTTGTTTGTCTCTCTGTCTCCATATACATATGTGTGTATATATATATATATATATATATATATATATATATATATATATATATATATATATATACACACACACATACATACATACATACATAATACATATATATATATATACATATACATAAACAGATATATACATATATATATACACACACACACACATATATATATATATATATATATATATATATATATACATATGCATGATGTGATCAGTTTGAAATTGTGCTGATATTGAAATTTTTGCCAATATTTACAGGCAATGTATATCAGCCTCACATATCGGCCATATATCAGCTGAAGAATAGACAAATTACACAAATGTACAATAGTGATACCCCTTATCATCAATATTCGGGTACTTTAAAATCAAGGATTTCATTTTTGCAAGATTTAAATGAAGTTTTATCTTGTTTCACTTCGTTTCCTCACAAAAATATACTGTATATTAGGGTGCTGGTTTGGCGGAGTGGTTAGCAACCATGCACATCCCACATACATGCTTCTGCTGGTCTGGGTTCAAATCCAACCTGTGGAGTGTCTTCCCCTACTCTCTCACCCCCTTTCACAAACCTATCCACTGTCTCTCTCCTATTAATAAAGACACAAAATTCCTTTAAAAAGGAATATGTTTACTGTATATCCTTATTGGTATTGGCAGTAACAAATTTGAAAATATCCAATATTGGCGAAAATCCGTTGCATGCATCCCTTGTTACTGTACTATGTTCTCCCTTCTTATTTATGTTATTTTACCAACAGTTTAGTTTTTATTTGATCAAACATTAAGTAATGCACAAAGGGGGATTTTAAAGAGATAATTACAGCTCTATTTCCTTGAACAAATTTCTACTTTATTGCTTTCATGGTAAATTTTGACATGTTCCCTATCAATAATTGGTGAAAAAACAAACAAATGGGGTGCTGGTTTGGCAGAGTGGTTAGCAACCAGGTACCCCATGTACATGCTTCTGCCGGTCTGGGTTCGAATGGGTTTGAATCTCGCCTGTGACCAGTTTGTAGAGTGTCTTCCCCTACTCTCTCACCCCCTTTCACAAGCCTATCCACTGTCTCTCTCCTATCAATTAAGGCACAAAATGCACTGTAACTATACTCCAAAATGCAAAAAAAAAAAAATATTGAAATTATGTTTTTATTGGCACCAGTTTGCTTGTGCTACTTGTTCATTGTAATACTTTGTTTCTGTGCCCTCCTGTGAGGTGAAAGAAAATGTTCAGGGACTGAACCAATCACACACTCTTAAATGTTTGAACTGAATATAACATATTTTTAAAGTTTCCATTATTTAATTTTATTTAGTATTTCCTTTTTGTGCCCACAAAAAAACCTGTTCTACCTGTATGTCTAAGAAAATCAGTCATGTAAGATAGTGTTTTTATTCCTTTATTTTAACAATATGTATTTAGTTGCCAATATCTGTGATCCCTACCACACCTTAATTTCCCCACAGGGACAATGACAGAAATCACAACATCAACTCAAAAACCCCAACGACAACTAACAAAACACATCACATTGTAAAATTTTCATTTGCTGCTCTGTTTTGAATTTGATATTTTGTTTTCGTATTTGTTTTTTTAAATTCATTATATTTTTATTTGTAATGTTTGTAATGTGTTTCAAATTTATTGTCCTTTTATTATTGCTAATGTGCTCTTTTAAAGTCAAAGAACTTTTAATTTGATGCTCTTTGTGTGTGCATGTTGGACACTTGAATATTATTGTTTTTACTGAAGTTATGTGCAGCACACGAAGAAACTTACAAGATATTCCAACTAATTAAAAAAAATCACCACAAAGATTAAAAAAACATGACAACAAATAAGAAAACACATTAAAAAATCCCCATTTAAAGTTAATAACCTTTTATTGTAGTTTTTTCATCTGATGTTCTGCTTTGAATTTGTTAATTTCTTTCTGATTTGTTGTGAGCTGGATTTGTTATATTTTATTTAGGGCTGTCACTTTAGTGCATTAATTAGATTTATTAATTACAACAGAAATTAATGCATTAAAAAAATTAATTGCGATTAATCATAGCACACAAACATTTAGATATTGTCCAGCTGGAAGACCCGTACATGGCAGTGGCACGTCACTTCACACATGCGTCTCTAGTCAAACCAAACAAAGCCCAGGTGACAACAGGAATGGCATATTTAAGACTTAGTCTTATTTTATTTTTGAATTTATTTATCTATATTTGTACTTCATTCTTTAATAATGCATCAGGCCTAATTGGTTTGCTGGATGTCCTCGACCTTTTTCCTTTTTTTTAATTTTACTGATGAAACACACTTAAAGTGTAATTTGAGTTGCCTGATTGAGCTCAGAATTTTCTGGACAAGTTGCCCTGACTTTGGTTTTATTTAGTCACCAATAAAAATGTAGATTTACAATCTTCTCTTTTTAATGTATTCATTTGATTAATCATCAACAACAATTTTGTGATGTCCTAGAATTCAAATTCTTTATGTGGGGACTTTAAGCAGATATGAGATGAAAATGTGATTAATTAGATTATTAATTACAAATCCTGTAATTAATTAGATTAATTTTTTTAATCGCCTGACAGCACTAATATTATTTTTAGATTTTTTTTTCTTTTTGTGTTTTTATTGTGCTTTAGTATTCATTGTTGATCTTTTTTACTTTGATATGTGCAAAAGTTTTCTTTTTAAGTTGACGTATTTTTATTTTTTGTTGTATTTTGTTAATTGCTGTTATATTTTCTATTGTCATTGTGTTTAGAACCTCAGAGCCATCTTCCATGACCGTATCATCCTGATGCATTTCACTGATTAGCAGCTTGATCACTTTATTAGAGATGTTTGAGTGCTCTTCTGCAAACAGAGCACACACTGTTACATTTCCACTTTAAATTCAACAGTTTTATTTTTCTCATTGGATGAAACACTGAAACCTTAAATGAAGATATTTACAGATCATTTATTTTTCTTCTTTCAGCCCAAACATCGCATTGGGGTTGCCATTGGAGACCAGATCCTGGACCTCAGTGTAGTGAAGTCTTTGTTCCGAGGGCCGGCGCTGGCAGAACATCAGGATGTGTTTGAGCAGGTATGTGACCACTCTGATGACCTGTGAGGTTACTGACGGATAATCCGTTCAGTCTCAGGATGATGTTTCACCATGTCTGCAGGCACTTGCTAAGTGAATATATTTACTAACATATATATATATATATATGTATATATATATATATATATATATATATATATATATATATATATATATATATATATATATATAGATATATACATATATATATATACATATATATATATTTATATATCTATATATATATATATATATATATATATATATATATATATATATATATATATATATATATATATATATATATATATATATATATATATATATATATATATATATATATATATGAGTGGGCTCTAATGCTCATTAGGTTGACTGGAGACTTAAAATTGCCCTCATATGTGAGTGAGTGAATAGTTGTCTGTCTCTAATGGCCCTTTTCCATTAGCTTTGCTCTACTCTACTCGACTCTACCCGGCTCTACTCTACTCGCCTTGTGCTGCTTTTCCATTAGCCCCAGTCGCCTGCCCAACGGGGTGAGCGACACTGCGGTGACGTCATTTTGAGCGCGACACAACAATCTGTGGCTTTTTGTCACAAACCGATTAAAAAAGGAAAGCAGAAGAAGGCTGCAGGTGGTAAGAAGAAATACCCCTTGAGAAGCACAGGAGAGTTTTGGAAGCTATACAACAGAATGAGGACGAGGACGAGAGCAATTGAGCTGCAAAGAAAAGACGTTTCAGAGTAAGCTAACGGTAGCTACCACTAGCATGCTAGGTCGTCACGCTCATGACTCATCGATGACGACATTGTCTGACCAATCAGTAGCCGACAGTTGGTGAGATCATCTTTTAATATTGACTCAGCTCGCTTGGAACCAGAGCGGAGTACGTACTAAAACTAGCTTGTTTTAGGAGGTACCAGGCTAGTGGAAACACGCTGAAAATCGAGTAGGGCCGTGCTAGTGGAAAAGGGCCATATGTAAGGGCTATCATATGGTTCTGGTTCTGGAACCAGTTCCATGCTGGATTCTCAGAACCTTGGTGCTTTCTGGGGAACCAGCCCACGTTCTCACCAGCTTAAGTGGAACAAAAATGGGAAGGGGTTATTCCATATTACTCAGAAGGAAGTAAACAACACACTGACAAAATGGCGGATCACATTGATATTCTTAAAGTGTTTGTTGCTTATTTTAGGTTTTTGTTTTCATCCAGCAATCAAGCATGTAACTACTGTTGATGAGGGAAAATTCTAGTGATGCCCAAATTGCCAAATATTTTGTCTCCTCACTGGACCACTGCCCGCTCTTCGTTTCCATTTTCCTTGACTTTTTCAATTTCTTATTCATTTTATCAACACAGAATACGCCACGCCACCAGTCTGGGTTAAGCGGTATAGATAATGGTTGGATGGATGGCTATATGATGAGGACTTGGCCTTATTTGTGTTCAGAGGTCGTCCATGTTGAGCCAGATCATAACTGTTAATTATCATGTCATTTACCAGTTAGAATAACAAATAAATAGAAAAACTATCAGTTAATTCACTCAGTGAGCAGCTTTCATAATTGGAAAGAACATCTGTAGTCATTTTTCCTACAAAACTGTACAAAGTTATGAGCACATTTTGACAAAAGTCACACATAGTCAGTCATCTTACACCTTTTGTTTTTCTTAACTTTTATTGTGATGTGAGATTCATTTAGATTTTTTATGTTGATTTAAAATCTGCTTACCTTCAATCAACAGATGCAACAATGCACAAATGTGTGATTTTAATAAGAGTGTCTCACATTGTTTCTGTGTCAAGACCACACTGAATGCTTTCATGGCTCTCGGCTATGAAGCCTGGAGGGAGGCGAGAAGGACCTTGCAGACGATGCTGGCAGCCAATGAGGGCATTCTCAGAGATGATGTCGGCCTCTGCAGCAGGTAAGTCTATCAAGAGTGTGCAAATGTGTAAGTCAGATGCCAGTGCTACAAGGTGGTTTTGGTCTGTGACAATTAACATGCCATTTTAGGCAGTCAGAGAGCCATAGAATCATGCTTTGGCTTTTTATATGCATGACCATGTCATTATTTATCATCTGAACCTCAAAAAGTAAAATATTCTTCAAGTAAAATAATTAAATGAATTGGCTGTTTGTCTCTGGTCCATTCAGTCAGTTTACAGTTCCCCCTTTTTTCTCTGCAGAGCTTTCGTCCATCAGAGTGCAGCCATGATGCATCTTCCTGCAGAGATCGGTAAGCCCCATTTTCTCCTCCATGACTCTGGTGAAATTAACACAGGTTGTTTTCTAGCTAAACCACAAATATGAACTCACAAAAAAGCATCCATGGTTTGATTTGAGGGCATATCACCACTGGACACTATTTATGACACAATATTTTAATAAATGGCTTTTAACCATCTGAACTTGGACATGAACTGGATGTGAAGTGGTCTGTGTTGTATGAAGTTTCCTCCTTGCTTTTTTTTGTTACAGGTGACTATACTGACTTCTACTCATCCAGAGATCATGCCACCAATGTTGGCATCATGTTTCGAGGGAAGGAGAATGCCCTGATGCCAAATTGGTATGTTATTAATTGTATTTATATTGTAGATATTTTGTGAAACATATCAGCCTGGCTCTGAGTCAGTGAATTGTGAGGACAGATATTATGGGACTGCTTTGAATTAACTGTTAAATAAAAAGGTCTCACCTCATTGATTCTTGAGGCTTATACATAATTTTCTTACTCAAGACTTGTTAGATGATTTGTTTTTTGTATTTTTTCTTTTAGTCTTACCTTAAGCCATTTTTTTTTAAATAGAACTTGGTTAATGGAAGACAACAGACTTATGTTTGGGCAAATTACACACAGAAAAATTGGGCATCACTGCGATTACATTTCAGTTTATTATTTTTATTACCTTTATATAACCTGGAAGTCCCATTATTCATGCATACCAAAAGCAGAAGTCCTTATCATCATAGACTAACTTCTAATAATAATTTAAAGAAGGTGAAGGATTATTGAAAAAAAAAGATATCAAACCCAAACTCATTCATACAAAAAAGCAACACACAGAATATGAATACATTTAAGGCTCTTTTACGTGAAAACAGTCACCACAGACTTTTTCCTTTGATTTTTCAAAGAAAAGACGGTGTGATAACGATCCGCAAGAGTATCTGAATGTTAACGTAACGCACACAAACAGAGGCTTTGTTTTGTTGACATACTTATAAGTGCTGTTTGTCTGCGGTAGTTTAGTTATGCAATGTTTAGTTTTGTGTGTATTACTTTAAATAAATTACAGAAAGTGCTACTCTTAGTCCAAATATAGAAGATGTAACAATGCGGTAAAAATGAGTCACAGCAAGCACATTTAGAGTTGCTAAGAGTTTATCTGAAAACTGTAGGCAGAGGCAGGCTAACACTATCCACTGACTCCCAGTGTTTGAGCTAAGCAAATTAACAGTGAGCAAGCTCTGTCAGTCTCCTCTTTTTAACTGCACACAGAGTCAAAATAATGGTTTATATCTGCTTGTCATGGACACTGGAGTGAGCCAAGACAAGAAAAGATAAAATAATTGGTGTATTTCTTTAACCACACATTCTTTTGAGTATTCCCCTTTCAAAATACAAATTCTGTAGTAGTTAGACGTTTCTGCTTTTTAATACAATCTTTTACTTTGTCAGTAGGTCATGAAACTGAGATCACTGCAAACAATAATGTTGATACTACATGCACAAGAAAAGTGAAGTCCATTTACTTTGTGCTTGTTGAGTAAGAAACACTCACTTACTCATCACAGCGGGATGGTGGGCACCCATATGTTTGCAGTTTGTATTAACTTGGGTTCATCAGAAATCCCTCTTGTGGTGCTGCTCATTTTTTTCAAAGTTCACTGCTAACCTACAAACATTGTCTTTAAGGTTGAGGCTTCCGGTTGGATACCATGGCAGAGCTTCATCAGTTGTTGTTTCTGGGACCCCTATTCGCAGACCCTCTGGCCAGATGAGACCAGACCAGAGTGAGTCTTTTACTCAAGGATTGTGCAAGTCGGATGCATTTTTTTCTCAAATATCTGAACATTTAAACAAACATCTTTTGTTTTTTGTGTTGTTTCCTGTTGGTGGTCTTATTCTCAGTGGTCTCTTTGATGGGTTTGAGCATTATTAACTCTTTCAACCATGTTTTGTTTAAAGTTAGCAAAAAACCTTTGAGCAATTAAACTGTGGTAGTGTACTCAGGAGTGGCACAAGTCACAGCAAGAAAATTGCTGGTTTGAACCATGTGTCCATCAGGGCCTTTCTGTGATTCTTTCTCCAGTTCAGGGAGTATCCCACCTCTCGCCTAATATTAGCTGGTATAGCCCTGTAAAACCCAAATATAGAAAAAAATGTGCAAAACATTTTTCACCACTCAGATGTTGTAAGAGAGGGCATCTGAAGCAGAAAATAAAGGGTTTTAAGATGTTTTATGTTTTAGTAAGTTTTTAGGAACACGTAATATTACAACATTGGGCCTTGCTGGTAACAGAATTTCACTGTTAATGCTCCCACTGTTTAAACAAATATACAAAACAAATAAGGGCTCATCTGCAGGGTTGAGCTCTTATGTTGCCCAATAACAGCCCAGATCATGAATAATAATCACACAACCTTCATTTTTTTCATTTTTCATTTTTTTCTGTCATTTATTAGTAGTAAAGAAGAAAATAAACTGTATTTGGTCAGAATGTACATAAAGTCCCACCAAGCATTCAGTCAAAGTGTCTAGTGTTCAGTCATGTTCATTTTCAATGATCATCTCAGAAACAGTTGTTCTCCTCTGAAAATTAGGTGGCACGTGCTGCATAGGGTGTTGTCCACATAGTCATGAACTGCACAGTCAGTGGACAGTTGATTTTCTTTTTGAGCTTTAAGGACATCTATCAGTCTCCTCATCACTTGAATAATTGTCTGAGTTGATTTTAAAGTCACTGTCTCCATTCATGATGGCATCTTTCACATTCTGCACAGAGTATAGAACACATAGCTTTGCTGGTGTCATTATGAAGTGGAAAAATTAAATCAAATAAATAAATAAATATGTAAGATATATGAGCATTTATTCTCCTGGCTAAATAGTTTCAATTCAAATATACCCTAATATTACTTATAGCTTCACCAAATTCACACTTTAGTGTCTGGATAGCCTACCTAATTATCATCCTAAAGGGATGATAAGTGGGGACTATCCCTGGCCACTCTCACCTGTCCCTGAACAATGCAGCAGACCCATTAACCCATAGATTAACCCATAGTATTGCAAAAACCTTTTTACACAGCCTATTATGCTCTCTACTTATCATCTTAAAATGAATACTTGGCAACACCCATTTACGACCACTCTCATCTGTCCCTGAGACATGCAGGTAGCCTCCTGCATGTTTTTAAAAACTGGTGTTCATCCATGGCAACACAACGAGCTTGTATTTGGGCAAAGCCCAAAAAACAGGCTCAATATTTATTTATTCAATAATTATTACACTGCTAATAATTTTAACTGATGAGACATTGATACAGTTTCATCATACTAAGACAGAATTTCTAATACTGTAATCAGAAAAAAATAATTCAATTATGGTCCAAACTCTTAAGAATTTAATAGAAAACACATTTATTAGTTATTCATGATAATAACCATCAAAAACATTTTATTTCTATCAGTATACCTGACCATATGAGAACATGAGAGAAAACCAATGTCCTGATGTAATGTGTAAGGTGTACCTGGTTTTTGCTACCACAATGACCCAACGTTGTAATATTACAACATAGACATAACAGGCTCACAGTCACAGTTAATGAAGTTATTTCACAAAAACAAAAAATGTCATGTTGAAGACATTGTAATCAACTTAGAAAAAAATATTTAAGGCATTTTACTGACTTGAATCTTGAGATATCCAGTCCAGTAAAATGAAGAGGTGAGTCCAAAGAAACGTTTGCAAGTTGTGTGAGTTCTTGGCCTAAAGGCCCGACCCATAAACACATTTACCATCCAATGGTAAAGCAGCATTAAACCATGGGACTCACTGATCAGGTAAATGTGGTCTTTTGAAGAAAAAAAATGTTGCTGTTGTGTTTTGAGGTACCTAAACCTGATGTTGTAATATTACAATGCTGGGTCTTACATGGATAGGCTCCAACACCTCCACGACCCAGTCTCACCAGTCATATATTTTAACCAGCTACACACACTATGCCAGGTCCGTAATACTACCCAAACTTTCCTCAGATTCAAACAGGAGGCTGTTTTGCTGCTTACAACCGTTAAAAATTAATCTCCTCGAAGTGGTAAAAAGACACGTAGGGGCTGACAGCTCTATCGTCTCTGTTAGCTATGCTTTGACCCCGCCTACTCTAAAAAGATACAGAAAAAGTCTATGCTGTAATAGAAAATGAAGCAGATAATATCAGAACTGTACAGAGTTGAGCCGATTTGAGCAAATAAAGGAATTTAATAACAGAGTTTCACAGATGGGAGGCGTCCCATCATATGTGCACATATTAACGAGATGAACTTGATTATTTCTTACATGAAATCATGTTTCTGATGCATTTTTTGAATTTGTTTATTTCCTGTTTCTTTTTCTCTTTCAGCTAAACCTCCTGTGTTCGGCCCCTCCAAGCAGCTGGACATTGAGCTGGAAATGGTGATTAGTGTTTTCTTAATCTCATCAACAAGTTAGACCTGAGTTTCCAGAGCCTTTGGTCTATCACTGATTCATTGATCATATAATGAACTTTATGATTACGTTTATTTCAGTAATAACAGTCCTGTCCGTTTAAACAGGCCTTCTTTGTTGGAGGGGGGAACCAGCTTGGGGAGCCAATACCCATTGATAAAGCTCATGAACACATCTTTGGTATGGTTCTCATGAATGACTGGAGTGGTAAGTCAAAGACTTTCCTTTAATTCAAGTAGTTAATCAAACATTTCTGAAATTATTTTGATTACAAAGACTCTGCAGTGTAATTGGAAATCCTTTCTAAATATCTTTTTATGTGTATCCTTCCAAATTATGCTTGCCTCCAGCTTAAGCAAGTTTCTTCTTGTTAAACCATGAAATGCTGCATTAAAAAAATCTATTATTTGTTATTGCATTTTATTTAAAATCAGAATATTCAGTTAGGACACATAACAAGATAACTCTATGTGTTCTTTGACAAGAAGAATTATTCAGATCTGATGGCCAGTGGGGCACATATATTCATGGTGTAAAATACATTTGGCTACATACTCATTGGACTTTAATTATTGTTTTAGCCGAGTAGGTCCTATTTCACATCTGCGTAGGTTGAGAACAAAAAGTATTGAATAATAATTGTTGGCAATGGAGTAAGCAAACAGGGAGAGAAAAGAAAAAGGAGAATTAACTGTGCTGACATTTTACCAATAATTTACAAGGTCTCTCTCAGTGGTGTTAAATTGCATTACTTCATTGCTTGTAGCAAACAGCTTCTGAGGTTATGGTGCCATTTGCAGCATAGCTTATTTGCATAAGTAGTGATCCAATTTGCAAAGAGATTTGGATATTCATGCACCAAGAATACAATCATTTTGGTTTCTCTTGCCCTTTGCACGTGGACAGAATAAAAAAATATTTTTTGAGTAATTTGCACTTGTTAATCACAAAAAACAAAAACATAAAAGCAGCACAAAATTCTAAATGGATTTGGCCTGAGAATTTAGAAGTACCTCAAATGCCACACAAACCCTCAAAGCTTCCAGTTATCAAAATTATCAGTCAGTTCTTTTCCTAAATATGACCTGTTCTTCACCAAACAGGTCACAGGAAAGTATTCACAATGTCAAGATTTGTCCTGCATTCCAATTTCCTGTCCTTTCAGCTACATTTCTTGTCTTTCCCAGCCAGGGACATCCAGGCATGGGAGTATGTTCCTCTTGGCCCTTTTCTTGGGAAGAACTTTGGAACCACCATCTCACCTTGGGTTGTCCCAATGGAAGCACTTTTACCTTTTGCTCAGGCTAACCCCATCCAGGTTAGTACAGTAACAATGTCTGTGCAATGAGGTGCTGGTTTGGCAGAGTGGTTAGCAACCAGGCACCCCATGTATTTGCTTCTGCCGGTCTAGGTTTGAATCCGGCCTGTGACCAGTTTGCAGAGTGTCTTCCCTATTCTCTCACCCCCTTTCACAAGCCTATCCACTGTCTCTCTCCTATCAATAAAGGCACAAAATGCCCAAAAAAATACATAAAAAAAAAAAAACAATGTCTGTGCAATAGTGGCCTCTAATTCAAGTCAGAATGTTTAATCGTTTTTTTAATCAAATACCAAAACCAAAACCCACTGCTGCTCTCTCTTTAGTTGTGTAACGAAAAAGCCAAGTTGGACTGCCTTTAGGTTGTGGCAGGAGCTCAGTATTTGTATGATGTCTCAGGTGGGCTTTACACGAGTACGAACTTGTAAGACTCCGGTAAAATAAACTATCGATCTGGTGATATTGACACACGGAGACGCGTATTTGTCCATGACTCCACATCTTTTTTGAAAACGGGTTTGCAAGTGGATATCTGCGTGTTCGTCTTCATGCCGTAGTTGGTATAAACAGATAAGTCAGAAAAAGACGGTGACCTCATAGCACCCCTCCTCCTTCCCGCCCCCCAACCCACACTGTCACACACTCCGACAACAATGGCGCCAGCTGGGCTGATTCTGATCTTGTTCCAGCAGCTACAAATATTGCTACGACTTTTATACCAACATTTACCCACAGAACACCAACAACACCAGCTACGGCAACAACAGCAACAAGGTCTCACGCAGAGATGAAGCATGTTACGCACGCATGAGTACTTGTTGACGTGGAATCCACCTCGGAGCACAACTGTGATGTTACAAATGTAGTAACTCCAGAACTACATTACCCAGCCTGCAATATGGGTTGGGAGCATGCGTGGGAACCCATAGGTACGTCCCGGCGTGGATATTGCGTTCTCAAGTAAATACACAAGCCTATGTACAATACGATGTGTAAACAGCGATGCATGATTTGATGCCGACGCCAAGACAATACGGTGCCGTCCTCGTGTGAGGAGGGCCTCAGTCTTAGAATAACAGCACTGAAGGTCTTTCTTAACAGGGGATGATGCTCAGTAAATTAGACAATTTAAAACACCTGCACAACAACTTACATGAGGACAACAGCTCAGATTGATCTTGAATGAGGATTTGTGTGGAATTAAAATGAATTTGATTTTGAGGTGCTGGTTTGGCGAAGTGGTTAGCAACCAGGCACCCCATGTAATTGCTTCTGCCGGTCCAGGTTCTAATCCCACCTGTGACCAGTTTGCAGAGTCTCTCCCCCTTTCACAAGCCTGTCCACTGTCTCTCCTATCAATAAAGGCACAAAATGCCCCCCCCCCCCCCCGCCCAAAAAAATGAATTTGATTTTAAAGGATTACCAATGAACACTTGTGGTTGTCTGATTTTTTTGTAAAATGTTAAATGTGACATGAAGTATAATGAACTTAATTCAATTGAAAATACCACACTAATATTAAAAATCTCATTTAGTGTCCTGGTCAAAACAGGTAGCAGCACATTGACAAAGTTACAAATGAGTCAATTACAGACACAGATACTAGTCAGGAGGATCTGAAACCTTTTTGCCTTTATCATGGCAAACTTTGGGGACAGATAGCAGTCACAGAACAAAGACTGAAGCTTTCAGAACTTGTCACATGAAAACAATTACTTAAGGCCAATCAAAGTGTTTCAAATCGGGATGTGGCAATGATTCAGTCTATGGATGGTCAGAGAGACCTGCCCAACTAACTCATACAGAGTACAGTGATGAGTTAAAAGTCTTAACATTTGTTATGAACCCTAGAGCTTGATGAAAAACAGCACCCAATGATTTAAGCAGAGACATGAAAGTAGCAGCAACAAGACACTTTTTTGCACCAAAGACAAAAGACTCATTTCTAAAGTAAAAGATCAGTCGAAGCACTAGTTGTTCAACATGAAGCTTAAAAGACAAAATCATCAATCACAAACCCAAAATATTTTTAAGAAGAAACTGATGTAAAGCACTTTAATGTTTGAGGACCACTTCTAGCTGGACTTGTTCAGACAGCAAATTGGAGTACTGAGGTCTCACTGGTTTGTGCCATTTCTGGCCTGATGGCACAGCTGGACTTTCTAATCTAAGAGGGTAGTAAGCATGAGGAGGTGTGGAGGACAATGTGAAATCCATTGTAATGACCATTGTAATAAGTGATGGCCAAGTGGCCTTATTACAGAGAAAATTACTTTCCAGGATCAGGACATTGTCCTAAAAAATGCAGGGAGAGTGAATCAAATAAGGGCAGAAAGGAGTCTGTCATATGTTGAATTATTGTGAAGACTGGAGGAAATGTGCTGGAGCAAAATGAAGAGGAACATGACATAACTTAATCAGGTAAGAGTATATATCGACCAAGGATGTTGTTGTTTTCATTTCAGTGATGATTAACTGCTCCGCTGAAAGTCAGACAGTACTAGATTGGTTCCTGGATCAGACAGAGTCTTGGACAAAGTTAACAAAACTGATGCTGCACATTCACCCTGTGAAATTTTGACTGACAAGGGAACATTTTGAAGGACAGGTTGGCAGTGTGACCCAGATTATGTCAGGTGGTGTCAAATACGTGTCGGGACTTGTCAAGTCTACACAACTGAATCCTTAATGAAGGCGTCCCAAACTAAAGCAGTCTGAGGTATCAGAAGTCAAATCCTTGAGACTCTGTGGGATGGTCAAGTGAGTGATGGCATCCTCTGGGTTACCAAGCCAGCATCCTTCTTGAGTGTTTCGCTGGTAGGCCCATTACACTTCCAGAGGGTTCTAGCAGTGAATCCCAGCATCCCAGGTTTACCTCCTAGATTCCATCAACTCTCAGGTTGAAGTCCTTCTGCTTCATTCACAGCCACTGACTCCCCTTATAAGCCAGTCTGGATCAGTCCTTGACTGCCTGTTGGTGGGTAGACTGGATGTTGAGGTGGCTAAAAACCCTCTGCAGCCTACTTCCACTGGTTAGATGCTCACATTCCAGCCTTGTTGCCGTGCATTAGCTGGTTCTAGCACTCGTAGGCACTGAGCTGAGCTCTCCCAAGGCACTGAGAGCCTGATGCCTGAGCAAGGCTGACCATAGCACCAGGTCTGGTTGCAAGTTAGTGAACGTGATCTCAGATGGGGAGTAGAGCTATTGGTTTAAATTTACTAGCAACTTCCAATCACATGCCCCACTCTAACTCCCCAACGTTTGGTCTTGAAGGGTGTTGACACTCATCTGCCATGCTTTCAACACCTGTGCAAGACATTTTAACAGGGCTCGTGGCTTGTCCTGCAGCCCACTATGATGTGTTTCAGAGTGTAGGCTGCAGGAACATGTTGGGTCTTCGCCATACCATTGACTGAGGTTCTTGAGAGATAGCAGGACATAATAAGCAGCTCTCAATATCCACTGCTCTTGCTGGGAGATCTTCCTGTTCTCCTCTCCTTTCACTGGCCAAAAGAAACCACCAACAAATAATACACATCAGACAGTGTGAACAAATCCCTGGTGTAAAGATTGTGTTAATGTTCACTAACAATATATTTACCCTTAAAAGACTTTATAGCATCTCATTCTAACCTTGCATCATGGTGCTCACCGTGACCCTGCTTCCTCCTTGACAGTTGTCTTCTGTTAATTCTGCAGGATCCAGAGCCCCTCCCTTACCTGCAACACCAGGATGCTTACACCTTCAACATTAATCTGTTTGTGTCGCTGAAAGGTAATGGTCCCAAATACTCAAGTCTCACTTTGTCAACTATAATTTGTGAAGCTGTTTTTCTGTGGTTGGATACCCACCCAGAGACCTAGACCTGTTATATTGATCGCCTGGTTGGTTGGTCTTTAGTTCATACAATCAGTTACTGTATCAACAAAAATGCAATTTACTTGCTTTGTAAAATGACTATCTGGGTCTAAAACTTATGCCACACCCGTTAGAAGCCTTCAGTCCATCACTGGAGTAAAAACAAGTCCCAAGAATACAGTGGTGGAAAAATTTTTACAGACAACCTGTACATTTGTCGTAGATATAGTTAAGACTTAGTCCTAAGTTTCCAAGTATAAGTTCTTTTAGTACAGTCACAGCCAAAAAACTAAACAGATCCTAGAAAGCCATGGAAAATTCTAATTTATTGGTTCCATAGAGACACATGAGAAATTTTGAGTACTGTTTCATTTTAATAAGATCAGACTATAAGTAAAATCACATGTTTTTTGTCATCTCCCTACTTTGCTTTAACATGGTACTGTGTGCTGGAAGTACAGGAATATGCCATTAAGTGAAAAGTACTATTTCAATATGAGTAACATATTTTTCATTTGCATTTTCAGGACAAGACATGAAGGACAAAGCAACAATCTGCAAGTCAAACTTCAAGGTAAATCTTCAATCGGGGAAAGTCTCTAACTAGACGAGATTGTTTAGTAAAATGTATCCAGCAAATAGTTTGTTATGTAACAGATTTAAAGAACGTGCTGCATACTGAAGCATCATCTTTAATGGCTTGCTTTTTAATGATTTACAAAGTTAAAGAATGCAATGCACAGGGAGAACTTGACTCATGTAAGAGGACTGGATCTGTCAGAATTTTAACCTTCTCTGTTGTGATTAGAATAAAAAGTCTAAAATGCAGAGCAATGCCAATTTGAGATTTGTTAAAGCCTTTTACTAATTTTTAAGAAACAACAAATATTCAATATTGTTTCCCTCTGTCAAATTCACAGTATGTTTCTAGACATTTCTGTGGATCCTGGCACAATGCATAAGCCTACTAAATTTCACAATTCAAGGCAAAATGGCCCCTTGATATGATTTTTAAGGGGGCGCAGGGGGCGCCACTCTGCCATTGAGCCATTCCCACCATAAAAGCAGCATCAACCTTTCCCTTGGTCTAATGGACATTTTTATAACAAGTTTCATGGTTTAAGAAGCTTTTTTTTATTTTTCTTGAACTGTATTTGGGCAAGTCGTTTACACCTTTTTAAATCCAAACATTTAATATAGTGAGCATCCTGTCACTTTAATAAAATAGGTTCTGGAGGCGTTTTTGTAGGTCCTGTAATAACACACATTCCAGGACCTTACGCACAGAATTGTAAGTCCATTTTGCTGCATGGCCTCCGTCTTCTTCCGCTTATCCGTGGTCGGGTTGCGGGGGCAGCAGCCTAAGCAGGGAAGCCCAGACTTCCCTCTCCCCGGCCACCTCATCCAGCTCTTCCCGGGGGATCCCGAGGCGTTCCCAGGCCAGCCGAGAGACATAGTCTCTCCAGCGTGTCCTGGATCTACCACGGGGCCGCCTACCGGTGGGACGTGCCCGGAGCACCTCACCAGGGAGGCATCCAGGAGGCATCCTGACCAGATGCCCGAGCCACCTCATCTGGCTCCTCTCAACGCGTAGGAGCAGAGGCTCTACTCCGAGCTCCTCCCGAATGACTGAACTTCTCACCCTATCTCTAAGGGAGAGCCCAGCCACCCTGCGGCGAAGCCCATTTCGCCGCTTGTACTCGCGATCTCGTTTTCTCGGTCACGACCCAGAGCTCGTGACCATATATGAGGATAGGGGTGAAGATCGACCGGTAAATCGAGAGCTTCGCCTTTCGGCTTAGCTCCCTTTTTACCACGACAGACCAGTGAAGAGCCCGCATTACTGCTGACGCCGCACCGATCCGCCTATCGATCTCCCGATCCACCCTTCCTCCGCTCGTGCTGCATGGCCTGATTATTTTAAATCTGTAGGGGGCGCCACAGAGCCATGTTGCTATATCAACTTAGATTATAAATATGGATCATCTACATTCAGCACTGAGCTGTGTGCGCCACGTTCTCTGAATATCCTAGATCAATAAGAACCTCATAAATATACAGTACTTTGTATTTAAAGAGCATAATGTGTTACCATGCAGATCATTAAGCTTTTCAAAATGTGTTTTCCATGTAACAAGTCATGATTAGCATCCAAATCAAGTGGGATGCTATCATTTGGTAGATGTAAATAAGCCCTTCATGCCTTCATTTTACTAAGTAATTGATTTTACAAAACTTTTGAGATTAAATAATTCAAAATACAGAGCTCTGTAGAATACGCAATGGGCTTCATTGTAGGTACTAGTATGAACGTATAGAAACCCTCCCAAAACGCCACACAACAGATTAATGTGATTTTTTTTCTGGTGAGCATGGCTCAAAGGCTCAAGGTATCACCAACAAGATTTTAAAAAATCAGCCCTGGTAGTCCTTTTACTTGTAGTTTTTAATTTGATTTGCTCATTGTTTCATGTCCAAATCTACAAAAATCAGTTTATAAAATTAAAAGGGAAGAACTTATTTGGAATCTTTGTTCAGACACTTCTAATTATACAAATGATAAATGGCATTTTAACTCTAAGAATATTTTCATACAAGTTTTTATCAGGTTTGTACGTTATCAAAGAGCTTCAACATTTTATTCAAATATGATGACCACTTAAAGGAGTGAAGCTGATTTTGCAGGAAGAAGAAATGTTTGTTATCAAAAATAATCAAAGAATTATAAAGAAGTGAAATGTCCTCTTTACAGATACTCCTTAAAATTTGGTGACCTGTGAAAGAACTTGGTTGCAAAGTGTCTACAGCACACAGGAAACCCTTCACTGTAAAAGGGTTGTTGTCAATTTTACAGTTTTTTACTGCCAACAAGATGCCAGTAAATTACAATAAATGTATTTACAGTAGCATTACTTGATTTAAATAAACAGGAATATTATTGTATTTTCTATCACTGTTTTAGTCCTGTATTTTCATTCAAGGAATCATTACTGTCTTTTAATTTACAGCATTATTACTGTGTTATCAAAAACTGACATCCTTACTGTTTTTCCATTTACACTATCATGATTATACAACTTTATAATGTATTTTAAATTACAGTGAAATTGCTGTGTTTTAGTTACGATCACAATGTCTTTAACTGTTTTACTGACCATGTATTAGCAAAATATGATTTTGTAAAAGAAAAAATCTCATACAACATTTTTATGTAATAAAATACATTTACTCAACAATGGTTTCACCCAACTATGTGAAACATTACCTAAAAAAGTGCTACCTGCTATTGGTCAGTCTTCCTTGGAAAAGTGGATTTTTATCCTAATCAACTGCCATTTTCAGTGTCTGGACATTTTTCTGTAAATATCTGTTGACTTTATGACAAATGCTGTGCATTTTACAAAAATCTGAATGTTTTTCCACAATTTTTGCCATTTACAGTAATTTACTGCAAAGCTGTTTACAGTAGGTAGCTGTAAATTTTACAGTAAAATACTGTTAAGTTTACAAAAATCAGTTACAGTGTAGAAAGAAAAGAAGAGATGTCTGTAAAAATTGGATCCAGACATTTTCCTCAAATGCTCTTGCTGCCTTATAAATGTTTGTATTTCTGAGCAACTGGGCACACTCAGTGGTTTAAATTAGTTATATTTTCCTGTCATTGGCACCAATTTAGAGCCCAAATCCCTCATGCATTAAAATTGGCCCCATTTTTTGCTCTGCTTTTACCCTGTTTCAAAGTTATTTTATTTATTAAAAGAAAAAAAAACTTAATTATCAACATATGTGGTCTTACCTTTTCTCTCTCTCCAGTACATGTACTGGACCATGAAGCAGCAGCTCGCCCATCACACAGTAAATGGGTGCAATGTAAGACCAGGAGACCTGCTGGCTTCTGGGACCATCAGTGGACCTGTGAGTGTTTGTGTGCAGCATGGTTAACATGCTAATAACAAAGTTATTTAATCACATCTTTGATGTTTTTATCTAACCCGTGGTTTATACTGTGCTGATTTATGAGCTATTTTTAATTAGTCTTTAAAAAAATCTGCTTTACAGGTACATCTCAAAAAATTAGAATATCATGAAAAAGTTCAATATTTTTATCACTCATTTCAGAATTACCAGATTTTCAAGCAATAAATGTTTGAAATGTTTCACTCTATCTGTAGTGAATCTATATAAGTATATGGGTTTCACATTCTGAAATGAGTGATGAAAAATATTGAACTTTTTCATGATATTCTAATTTTTTGGTATGTACTGTACCTGTAGTGTCTTCCACATGTCTCCTCATCATGATGGAGCACAACAAAACAAAGCCTGTGGCATTTGAAGTCCTCCCTCTCCTCCTGTGAATGTCACCAGGAACTTCCTAAAATGGCTGATTAAGGCTCAAGCAAATAGATCTACCAGTGTGACATCATAGCACCTTTACACGAGCCCATTTCCTCAGGGATGCAAGCCCAGCACATAGGCTGTAGGAAGAATGCAGAGCTGTCAAAAACATGGTTCTGAAAGATAGTAAAGGGACCAAATACCATGGAGTAGAGCAGACAATAAATCAGTGCACCACAAAGACAGAACACTAACCACATGAATAACATCAGATTACAACACACAAAGACTTCATCAAACATCAAATCAGCATTCAGCCATAAAACAAGTTCATACATGGGTCAGTTTATCCTTACTTCTGTTTTAAAGCCTCTGAATCAATACAAAACTCTAGTTTAAAGGGATATGCCAACTTTTTTTGTTTTTTTAATGTCTTGCCTCACTCCTGAGTCCATGACAAGCAGACAGACATCATTCTTTCACTGTGTGTGCAATAACAAGGAAGAGACAGGTAGAGCTCACCCACCCCTAGTTAGCTTAGCTCAATCACTGGGAGTCAATGAGTAGTGTTAGCCTGCCTTAGCCTACAGTCGCCAGATAATTTTATAAGCAACTCTAAACAGTCTTGTGTGCTTGTTGTGACTAATTTCTTTAACCACGCTATGTTATGTTATCTTCTAACATATTATCTTCTCATAGACAGAGGCTTTGTTTTATTGAATTACTTACATGGTGGTTTGCAAGTTAGATGACTCTTTGAACAACTCTTTGAAAACTTTCACTTTTCCTGGTATACAGCCTATTTGATTCACCTAACAGCTCTTTGACTTTGATAAAAAGGTCTCATCCTTTACACTTTATTGATTTTGTACTTTGTATATCTACTAATACAGAGTTTGGCTTTTTGGCATCCTACAAATGGCATGCATCAGGACAGACACACTTAAACTTTGATGCTTGACAAATTAAAGATATTTTAAATGTCTAACAGTCTTCAGACATTTTAGCCTGGTCTTGACTGGTTCTTGAAAATACAAAATACAAAAAAAATATGTTTCCTGTTGTCAAAGATTTATTCTAAGCCTGAACATCTTTGTCATAATCAAAAGTAAGCAGGGTGTTACATCTCTTATATTATATATAATATTATCTCTTATATTACAGCCAATAAAAAATTGTAATGTAAAAATAAATGGTGGAAACTAAGGGTCTGTCCCAATTGGACCCCTGAGCCCTTGTCTTACCCCTTGGTTTTGCGTTTTCACGTCTAGTGAAATGGTGTCCCGATACTCCGTAGGGCTAAAGGGAAGGGCTAAGATCAAAAGCTACACAGCCATTGAAACAAAGACAGGCCAGGACCTCACTTAAAACCAAGTGGTGAGAGAATTTCCCAAAATACATCGAGCCCGCCAACATGAAGCAGAACGGAGACGAAAGGAAGCGATTAATTATAAGTAATTATTTTATCATCAAGTACATACTAATCATGTTTTTAGTTGTTGGTCGCATTTTAAAATTTCGTAGCGGGAATCAAATGGCCTCTCGTTTCTCAGCAGAATGTTTCACCCCTTCCCTTTGGCCCTCAAAACAGAGGGCCGATGGGTACGATGAAGAGGAAGGGCTAGGGGGTGGAATTGGGATTCACCCCAAGACTTCATAACAACAACTTGATATTTCAATTTCATGTTTTCGATATTTCTTGACATGATAACGTAGAGGAGATAAAATGCATTTTAATTATCCTTCATTTCCATGCAAAGCAACTAAACTTTTGTGTCTTAACTTTTTTCCAAAAGGATCCAGAGAGTTTTGGCTCCATGCTGGAGCTGTCATGGAGGGGGTCGAGAAATATTGAGCTTGGAGGAGGAGAAACTCGAACATTTCTGAAGGATGGAGATGAAGTCAACATAACAGGTCAGATTTTTTATTCAACTTCTGTCAAATATTTGATTAATAGACATCAAGACATGAAATGAGTGGACAAACTCACCAGGAAATGAGACCTTTCAGCTCCTAATTACTGAACTGCCAAAATAATTCCAGGCAAAAAAGTATATATTTTCATCTTGTCCTGATATTTTGTCACTTTTTTTTAGTGGTTAAGTAGCAAATGATCCAATATGATCATTTTTCATATATAAATGTTCACTAGTTCAGTGATGTCCCGTCTCTTTCTTTGTACAGGTTACTGTCAAGCAGACGGATACAGGGTGGGCTTTGGATCCTGCAGAGGAACTGTCCTTCCTGCTCTGCATCACTAAAACACTCAATATGTAATATAATAGGCTTTGTATGTGCAGCATAAGTACTGTAACATGCTCCAGCAGTATGTTGTCTCACTTCTGCACTTTCACATGACCTCAGGACCTTCATTTGTTGGATTTGTTTGAAGTCTAAGATTTTTCCCATTTTTTTCTTTCATTTTGCTACTAAAAACAAGATGAACAAGAAAATGATATACATAAAGCACAGGATCTGCACAATGCAGGTTTAGATCTGGACCAGGATTTAAGTTACTGATATTTTGTGTGTTGCATCTTGATTTTTAATAAAATAGTGCATGATAAACCTTGTTGTGTCAGTGTCTTGTTTCCCTTCTTTGTCCTAAAGCCCAGCCCCCAAAAAAGTTTTATTCAACTATGGCACTACAGATACTTCATGGATTAAATCCAGCTGTCATTTTTTGGGGCATTATTCACTTTAACCCTTAAGAGATCCTTTAATATCCTAACACATTTGTCCTTAGTGACACAAACTGTCAGCTTCCCAAAAACTACTATAAAAATATTTTTAGAAAAAACTGGTAATTCAACTAAAAAAAACAAAACAGGATCATGACAGGATTTCCTGGTCCAGGGTATCAGGATGGGAGGCGAGGAAGTCATGAGTTGAGATCCATGATGAACCAGGATGGGATCCTCTTCTATTCCATACCTCTCCCAGTCACTGGGGTACTGGATCCCACGGCCAACCAGAAAGGAGTCTCCTAACAGAGAAGACAGGATCCCCATCGATGAACTGGGTAGGTGGAGGGGGTTTGGCCAGAGGGCATTATGGACTGGACTTGACTTCGCTGACATGAACCGTAGGGTTCCAGGTCTTATGAGGGGGTGTAGCCCTTTGTCTAGCTCCTGATTTATCCTCTTGGACCTACCATAAATCCAAGGGAGAAATCTCAACGACAAACTGACCGTAGATCCTGGTATGAATATGAATATGAACTGAGGCTCCCGGTCTGAAACAATGTTCTTAGGAAATCCATGATAATTATTTAAGCACGACCTGGTCGTCTCCTTGGCCGAGGGAAATTTACGCAAGGCAATATAGTGGGCCATCTTTGATAATGTGTCCACAACAGTCAAAACAACAGTGTTACCACTCGAGGGTGGTAATCCAGTGACTAAGTCCGTGGCCAGATGAGTCCATGGCCCTTGGGAACAGATAAGGGTCTGAGCTCCCCTGGGGCTTCCGGTAAGAGACCTTGTTAGCACAACAAACAGGAATGGCAGCAACATACTCAACAACATCATGTGACACTCTAGGCCACCAAAATGTTGTTGAACATCAAATAACGTCTTTTGTACCCCAGGGTGGCATTCAAGTTTGTTTGTGTGCACCCAATCAATAACCTGGCCTCTGAGGTCATCTCCCTGAAAAATGTTGTCATTGGGGCAGTCAGGTTGGCCCACAGTAGCAGCTTTGACTTGACTCTCTATTTCCCAGGTGAGAACAGACATAAAACAAGGCTTGGACACAACAGCATTATGTCTTGTGACATGGTTACTACGATCGAATTTTCTCGACAAGGCTTTTGGTTTACATTTCTTGGAACCTTGGCAAAAGGAGAACACAAGGTTAAATCAGTTAAAAATATAGCCCAACATGCCTGTTTACCATTCAGTCTTTTGGCTGCTCTAGAATACTCCAGTTTCTACGCATTGGAACACAGCAAGTGTACTTGTTAGCCCAAAAGGCATGACCAGATACTCATGATGACCTGTAGGAGTGTTGAAAGCAGTTTTCCACTCAAGTCCGGAACAAGGCCCACTCGGATTCAATAACTCAGCCTCCTCCAGGACATGGTCAAAATTCTCCCTTAGGAAGGAGTTGAACCTCTTCCTGATTGGAGACTCTCCCAGACATTCTAAGCAGACCTGCACATCATGCTTGGGCCTATGAAGTACTTGTGAAAATATGATAAAATAGTCAGATATCAAATTCAAGAGCCTAATGTAATAAACACTACACATTAGATAAAGGGCCTTTTGTGTCTACCCCAAATGAAACCAACTATTTTTGTAAGGGCTGGACATTCTGAACATGAACAATGAACACTGAAACATTGGGTTGGACTACTCAGCTACCTGTTCCATGATTTACATTGAAAATCAATATGTGTCAAAACTGTTTGCAGATATGTTCAGTCCCCTTCCATGTTCCTGTGGCTTTTACTTTCTGAACGTACTATACTTTTTTTTTTTTAACAGATGGCATGGTTAATGGTGGAGGCCATCAGCATCTCTGGGAAGATCTTCACTGAGCTGATCTATGTGCTGGAGCAAAGACGCTCTGAGGTGAAGCAGCAGGTCAGATCCCAGCAGCAGACTGAAGTGAGTCAAGCCCTCACACACAGAATCAATCAATTTTGAGTGTATACAAAGACTAGCCAGTCATTAAACAGCCAATTAACAAAATTCTATTGTCCTTCTAATGCAAGCTCTTTACCATCTCTGTCATTCATATTGTTTCTGTAACTCACATCACCATATCCAAATAACATTCCTACAACAGAAATTAATTGAAGTCAACATGGTCTTTACCCATAAAGTTTTGCCTTTGCTTAGAGTTAAGAGCTATTTAAAATATTATTGCCCTCCTCCTACAGTGTATCCATCAACTTGTCACACCCTCACTAGTCATTCTAGAAAAGCTGCATTCTTGCTTCTTTTCTCATATTTTCTTTCACGACTGATATTCACCATTTTGGCTTTACTAAGTCCACATTGCATGACTCTTGCATCAGATTCATGCACATCACAAAAAATACCATTGTATCTCAAATACAATGACCAAAATCTTAAACCTTTTCCACTCTAAGTCATAAGACATGCCACTTCATTGTCAATTAGAAACCATCTTAATCAATTACCATTTCTCCAGTCCACCATTATCATCTTACACACCAATCTGATTATTCGCTCATCCAACAGTCATCCAGCCTTTAATCGTCTACAGGCTATTGTCCCCTTCCTCCGTGTCAAACTTGAATTAATCCATTGCACTATGACCCCAAAGTAGCTTTGGTTAGTAACACTTCAAATACAGGTATCAGCTTAGGTGGACACGTGGTTCTGTGCTTCAGTGGTCTTTTTGAGTTCCTTGCCATGATTGTGTATGCCTTATCCAAGACCTTTGTGATGTTTTTTCTGGTATGAAGTACATGCTGAAAATACACTGCCCAGCCAAAAAAGAAATGGCCACCTGGATTTAACAAAGTAAATAGGTATGAGCCTCCTGTTGAATAATTACTGAATGGGCTATTATCTTTTATCTGGCAACAAGTTATTTAACCACAGCTGATGCAATGAGTATCTTCTCATTTCTTAAACAATTAGTGTTGAAAAACGCATCCTGTGGTCGTGGAAAAGATGTTAGTCTGTTTAAGAAGGGTCAAATCATTGGCATCAAGCAGAGAAAACATCTGAGATTGAAGAAACAACTAAAACTGGGTCAAGAACTGTCCCATGCAATATTAAAAACTGGAAGGATAGTGGAGAACCATCGTCTTCAAGAAAGAAATGTGTTCGTAAAAAATTCTTAATGATTGATCGGTGATCACTTAAACGTTGGTCAAATCAAATCGAACAGCAGAACTCAGATGTATGTTTAATAGTTAAAGAGCATTTCCACACACACACACGTAATGTGAAGGGAACTCAAGGGATTTGGACTGAACAGCTGTGTAGCCTTAAGAAAACCACTAATCAGTAAGGCTAACCAAAAAAAAAGGCGTCAGTTTGATAGGGAGCATAAAGATTGGACTGTGGAGGACTGGAAGAAGGTCATGTGGTCTGATGAGTCTAGATTGACCCTGTTCCAGAGTGATGGGGGCATCAGGGTAAGAAGGGAGGCAGGTAAAGTGATGCACCCATCATGCCTAGTGCCTACTGTCTAAGCCTGTGGGGGCAGTGCTGTGATCTGGGGCTGCTGCAGTTGGTCAGGTCGAGGTTCAGGAACATTATGACCCAAAGGATGACATCAGCTGACACCTGAATACACTGAAGGACCAGGTTATTCCATCAGTGGATTTGTTCTTCCCTAATATCACGGGTATATTCCAAGATGACAATGTCAGAATTCATTCGGCTCAAATTGTGAAAGAGTGATTCAGGGAGTATGAGACATAATTTTCACACATGGATTGGCCACCAGAGTCCAGACCTGAACCCCATTGAGAATCTTTGGGATGTGCTGGAGAAGACTTTGCACAATGGTCAGACTCTCCATCATCAATACAAGACCTTGGTGAAAAATTAATGCAACACTGTGGCAGATACAGGGTCGGAATCACACTAGATGAGCTTCAGAGGAGACCACGCAGCATCGGCGTGTCACCAGACAAGGCAGTCGTGGAGCGTCACCCACAGCTGACCACAGCGGCCCTGATTTCTTCCTCACCCAACCCAAAGATAATGTTAGTGCTACAGCCTTAAATTATATAATGCAGTTACCAACTACCATTAATACATACCTTTCAACAGCAGACATGCATGCACACAGCACGGAGGATGAAGAGAAGAGGAGTGAGAGAGAGCTCAAGGCCGCCACAGACACTCGACCACACTAGCATTAGCAACCACACATATACACCAACACGCAGAGAGGCAGGCGGAAAAAGTGGCAGGCGTGGGGCCTCTCAGGCTCTGGGGTCTCTTTCATTTTTGGTTCTCAATACTCAAAACTCGTTTCTACTCTAAGTAAAAATTTCTAGGGATGTAAAGGAACAAAAATCTTGTTTAAGAAAAGATGCTAAGTCTGAAACAGGAGAGGAGTCCAATCAATTTGCAGCCAGCAATCCTTATTGGGTCATGCAAACAGACAAAAAGGTGACCTGGGTCTGCAGAGTCAACTCCAGAACAAACGCCAGACAGCATTTTTATAAGACATTTTGTGGGCGTACATGATTATACAATATACGAAAGGGAAACCCCTTTTTCATTACAGTATTCTCTGATTGGAAGATCTTGATTGGTGTCATGACTATGATTGGATAACTTTCTTATCCAATCATGTGTGCCTCGAGGCTCAGAATAACACAAATACACATCAGCTCTGGTTTGCACAGATAGACCACCAAATGCAGTCATCTCGGGGTCAGGACCATTAATCAGAAAATCAGCTACAGGTGGCCTAGAGAGAGTGAGAGCAACTTTATTGGTGACCTAATTGTTTGATCATAAATATAAAACCTACGATAAGAACAAATACTGAAGAGATTCTGCGTGTTGCAATCTGCAAACTTAATTTTTTTTTCTTAATTTCTATGCTCTTATATGCTGGTGTATTGCATTCACTTGAAAATAAAAAAAATCTGCCTGTTTTTATGAGATCCTGGAGACTGGCTGCTGCATTTATCGACCAGATACATGGTCAACACAGGTAAGGTAGGCCCTTTAATGCGTTATAGTCATCATTTACATGTTTACATGTTACATGTGTTTTCATCTTTGTTGACCTGTTTCCTCTATGCTTGATGGTGACAAGCCAACCGAAATTGCATCCTCTGTCAGGAAACATTAGCTGTGTCACTCATTAGGCACACGGCACGAGGGATTTTTAACAATAATCTTAGCCACGATTTCCTAAGCTGAAGTAACACTCCAGCCGAACTATTTGTTGTTTATAAGCTGTCAAGCTGTCGAAAATGACTAACATTCCAGGTGGTCTGAAAGCTTTAACACTGAATAGAAGTGACATGGTCTACATAATATGGCACACGTAGAATTATAACTGCAATGTAACTATCTCTTAAACAGGAAATGTTGCAAAGCCACCATGATAAAAGGAAAATAAACCCAAAACATAATAGATTAGGCCTGCATTAAAACTTCATTAAGTAATACAAGATATTGCCAGTATTCATAACCGAAAATTTTAAACTTCTTTGCACACTCGCACAATAGACTGAGTAGGCTCCAGTCTGTTAGCTAAAACATTTTCTTTTTAAAACTATCAAAAAATTAGTATCTTTTATTTACTTATGTAATATTATTGTTATGTGTGATTTCAATGTGTACTTTCAGATGCATGTAACAGTCTAGCTTTCAAATGGTTATAGTTACAGTATGTGTCACTTACATAAAGCATTAATATAAAACACAATTCTATACCTTAATCCTGTATATCAAATGGCAATATCTTCACACACTTGGCCATTATTATTGTTTGCATTGAATAAACGGACTCTAATTTCGCTAACCAGGCACAGACGCGGCAAACCTGCCCTGCGCCGCATCTGCGCCTCGCCGAGAGGGTGTGTCAACCGCACTTTACAGGTTGCCTGCAGTGCCAAGAGAGGCGCACTGCAGATGCAGAGAGGCATATCCACGCCTCTGTCCCTGCCCCTCCGCGCAAGTGCCAGAGAGGGAGGAGAAAAGGCGTTAGTGGGTTTTTAACACAGCTGAGTGTTGTCTAAACCAATCAAATGACGCCTCTCCTTGCCTTTAAATGTGCCGTGGCTGAGGCGCAGCGTCTGATCGGTCTGAATGATCCCCGCCACCGTGGTTACAGTGTGCTGGAAAGACCCGGTAGCGATCGGGGCGCGCATTGAAGGCCACAAAGCGCATCACCGTGTGGGCCAGCTCCCGGGACAGATGTAATCTGTCCAGACCAGGTTGGAGCTGGCGAGCTTTCAGCGCACCCTCCGCATAGTTTTTTGGCATGAAATTGTCACTGTGCCAACATGAAGCTGTCGGCACCTCCCCCTGGTGCACCTTCACCTCCCCCTGGTGCGCCGTCAAACCCATCTCTGCACAGGCGGTCTACCAAATTGTCAAATTGGCAGTGCACGGCGGTGCGCCAGACGAAATTAACACAGCGCAGGGGTGCCCTGGCTCTGTGCACCCTGCGCTGGGCCACGAAATTAGGGCCCAATTTGTGTACATAATTACATGTTACCTTTTAAAGTACAGATGTCAATTCTAAATGTGTTTATACATGTTGGTGCAACAAAGAGTTGGAGCCCGTTTTTTTCCTACTTTCCGAGAGGGCTATGGCAACATCATCAAAGCCTCGCTTTCCACAAGGTGATGGTCTGTGGACATTTTTGCTGAGCAGTGGTATTCCAGAGTAAAATATTGAGAAAATGCAACATGATCATGTTAAGTCACAGCATATTCTTGCACTATATTACTACAACTATGTCCAGTGGTGTAAAAAGTCCTTGAAACCCATACTTGAGTAAAAGTAAAGATATCTTATATAAAATATACTCAACTAAAAGTGAAAGTCACTCATTAAAAAATCACTTAAGTAAAAGTCGTAAAGTAGCTACCATTAAATGTACTTAAGTATTAAAAGTAAAAGTACAAACAAAGAGAACAGGTACAAAAAGTTGTTGCTCCCCCAAGCTTTATTAAGTTTAACAGGGTTCCCGCAGATCCTTGAAAAGTCTTAAAAGGCATTGAATTCATATTTCTAAAAATAAGGCCTTAATTGGCATTAAAAAGTCTTAAATCCAGTTTTCAAAAGTCTTAAAAATATGACCACATTGGCAAGATTTATGTTAGTTTGAACTAAAAAAATATTTAGTAATATTTATCTATTTTTCAAAAATAATTCACCGATTTACTTTAATGGCAACATCGTGTAATCACAATAGTGGAAGTAACAAAACAGTGATGTGGTTGCACCAGGATCTTTTAGAACAGACGCATGTCTTGGTTCTACCTACAGTGCGTTGAGAGAGAAATAAAAATGGAGAAAAAAATGGGCAAAAAAAAAAATCTGAAAGTGGCTTAGGAAAATTGATTATGGCAGCCAAATTGGGAATTAAATTTGATGTAAAAATTCCAAAAATGGTTCTGACAGTGGCCAAAAAAAGATGAATGGGGGCAAAAGAGGCATAAAGTTCTAAAAACTGGTTTAAAAAAGGTAAAAATTGCCCAAAAGTGGGACAAAGTGTATAATAGAGGTAAAAAAAGGCATGAAAACTGGTAAAAGTTGGTATGAAAGTGGAAAAAGGTTAATGAATAGGTGCAAAATAGGTATGAAATTGAAAAAAAAAATGTAGAAAAAAACGCAAAAATATCCAAAAATGGCTTAGGAAAATTAATTATGGCAGGAAAATTGGGAATTAAATTTGATATTAAATTTCAAAAACCATGTAAAAATTCCAACAATGGTTCTGACAGTGGCCAAAAAAAGATGAATGGGGGCAAAATAGGCATAAAGTTCTAAAAACTGGTTTAAAAAAGGAAAAAATTGCCCAAAAGTGGGACAAAGTGTATAATAGAGGTAAAAAAGGCATGAAATTGCAAAAACTGGTCAAAAATGGTATGAAAGTGGAAAAAGGTTAATGAATAGGTGTAAAATAGGTATGAAATTGAAAAAAAATGGAGAAAAAAAATTGCAAAAATATCCAAAAATGGCTTAGGAAAATTGATTATGGCAGCAAAATTGGGAATTAAATTTGATATTAAATTTCAAAAACCATGTAAAAATTCCAAAAATGGTTCTGACAGTGGCCAAAAAAGATGATAGGGGCAAAACAGGCATAAAGTTGTAAAAATGGGGTTAAAAAGAAGGCAAAAAGTGATGTTTTATTAGAAATAAACATTGGGTTAAAATTGCCTCTAACCCAGGTAATTCATGTGGTGTTTTTGTTTCGTTGCTTTGTTTGTTTCAATTGTGTTCGTTGTCGACTTGGTCTTAAATTTGATTTCAGACTGCCTTAAAAAATTCTTAAAAAGTCTTGAATTTAACTTGGCTTGAGCTGTGCGAACCCTGATTAACTCTTCCTCCCTCCCTCAACTCCCTTCACCTCTTACTCCCTCTCTCCATTCCTCCCTTACGTAAAGTCCACAAACTTGCGGTTCATCTTTAGCAGAAGTTGATTTTCAAAACTGCTTGAGTTCAGTCGTGCTCTTAGCGGGCTGAATACAAGTCCTGCAATGCTAAACAGTTGTTCACAGGCTGCAGAGGCAGGCAGAGGTGTGTTCAGCTTTGCTCAAGAGCACAAACAGTCCGTACGATCCTCTTCAAAATAAAATGTGAAAATAAGTGTAATTTTTATTCACATTTTATTATGTAGTGAGTAACTAAGTTGACAATTTAAATGTAACGGAGTAAAAGTATCATTTTTTAATTTTTAATGTAGTGAAGTAAAAGTGAAAGTTGCAAAAAACATATAAACTCAAGTAAAGTATAGATACGCCCAAAACATACTTAAGTACTGTAACTAAGTACTATTACTTCGTTCCTTTACACCACTGACTATGTCTACTGATGGTGATGATGATTATAATGATTATTATCTTACATTTCAAAGACTCAACTACACAGACAGTAAATAACATATAAAGTGAGTTGAATAATATTTTTTTTCAAGCTACTCTAGTTGTATTTGAAATTTATCAGAAGAAATGAATTGCTGACATCTTAACCATGCATTGCTTGCTACAAATACTCTTTTCACTCATATTGTCCTTTTTTCCTCAAATGGATCCAATAATTTGGATTTGACATAAGGGCAATAAATAGGTTTTCAGATAATACAGATTAAGTGTATTTTAAGTTAAGCCTTTAACTTAGGATAATCAATATTATTATTATGCCATATGTGGTTGGGGAAATTGATGACACCACAATGGCAAAGTATATCCCAGCGTATGGTGACAGGATTGCCATAAGATGTTTCTGTTTAGAAAAACAGACAAGAGATGGGGGTGAATGTAAAAGAATGTCTTTATTAGAAAAATTAATAAGAAAGATGGCCACAGCAAGCAGCAAAGACAAAGATGATGATTTTGAGGTGGGACCTTCCATGAGGCCAACAGCCACTCATCTAAAAAATAATAAAAGGGCCAAGAAGATGACAAGAAAAGTGGAATAAGGGTGGATACATGACAGCAGACAAGTTTGAAAATGTGGAGGTGGGGGAACCAGAGTACTTGACGTTTCCAAGAACGACACAAAGAGAGAGCTTCTGTCACATGCTAAAAAGCTATTTTTCCCCAATGACAAATCAGGAAAGGGAAGTTGGGAAGAGTACACTCACGACATTGTCGACTTTCAGAATGCAAAGCTTGATGAGACTGTTTGTGTGGGAGACCTCTATGAGACTTACAAATTGGGAATATAAAGATTTTACTTGTTAACAGAGAGTCTGAGCAGTGGAGATGGTGATGATGAGTTCACAGAAATGGGAGAAGGAGCCGATAAGCACAGAGATGCAGCAAGGTCAGATAACGCCTCAGTTGCACTCCATGGGGATCCAGTACTTTCAGCAATTGTCGGATTGTCTCTTGAGTCACCACGTGGCCAGCTTGAATGCACTTCAGATGCATTATCTTATACCCATGCAGCCTGCTGTACTGGTCCAACTGATCATGTACAGCCCAAACGTCAGGCCGGCCCACCGGGAATTGTCCCGGTCCTCCCGATTAGTCACTCCGGGCATGCCGGGCATGGTGATAGGCATAGACTGTAAAAAACAAAAAAAACAAAAATCTGCTCGAGTTGTCTGCCTGAACTAGCTCGCAGGCTTCGCTTCATTAGTGGCCCTTTTTATCATCAAAAGTAAGATGGTAAACAAAGCACACAATTGAAAATGAATAAGATGAATGTTAGATGAAATAGACCTGCATATTTTGCCAGTGAAAAGATACTATTGTTTAGTATTATTAGCTTTAGAGTACAGCACACTTAACATGTAAATTTATAATTACATTATTTTAATACAAAAGGTCATGATATAAAGTGGGCCGGTCTGAGGCACGAAATTCCAGGGCTGAAAATGAGTCCCGCTCCGCCCCTGCCTATCACACACTGGAAAAAAAACAGTTAGTGACACATGAATATTTAGTAGTTAACCCATTTCTAAATTGTAAAGATGGACAAAGTTTCATCATTATCCACTGGACAACTTTCAAAGTAGAAAACCTTGCCATCTGGCTATAATCCAGTGGCTATAATCAGGTCCCAGTCTCCGAGAAGTTTGTTCGATAATCTTCTCCCCCTCAACGCCCTGGCTGCGCCTATAAATTCTGTCCAAAAAATTAATGAACAGAACCGGTCACAAAGGGCAGCCCTGGTGGAGTCCAACCCTCACTGGGAATGGCTCAGATGTACTGTTGGCAATGTGAACCAGACTCTGACACCGGTCATACAGGAAACGGACGGCCCGTACCAGGGGGTCTGCAGCCCCATACTCCCAGAGCACACCCCACAGGACCCCACAACGGAACACGGTCGAATACCCTCTCCAGGTCCACAAAACACATGTGGACTGGTTGGGCAAACTCCCATGCACCCTCGAGCACCCTATGGAGGGTATAAGGCTGGTCCACAGTTCCACGACCAGGACAAAAACCACATTGCTCCTCCTGAATCCGGGGTTCGACAATCAGACGGACCCTCCTCTCCAGTACCCCCGAATAGACATTACCGGGGAGGCTGAGGAGTGTGATCCCCCTGTAGTTGGAGCACACCCTCCAGTCCCCCTTCTTGAAAAGAGGAACCACCACCGCGGTCTGCAGATCCAGTTGCACTGTCCCCGATGTCCACGCCATGTTGCAGAGTTGTGTCAGCCATGACAGCCCTACAACAAGCAGGGCCTTGAGAAACTCCGGGGGGATCTCATCCGCCCCTGGAGCCTTGCCACTGAGGAGCCTCTTAACCATCTCGGCAACATCAGCTCCAGAGATAGAAGAGCCCACAGCAGAGTCCCCCAGGTCTGCTTCCACACTGGAAGACATGCTGGTGGGATTGAGGAGGTCTTCAAAGTATTCTTTCCCCGATCCACAACGTCCCAAGTTGAGGTCAGCAGCGCACCATCCTCATCATAGACAGTGATGACAGCATAAGTGTTTTTAGTGTTCTTTTATTAAGACAAAAAAGGTATGGTTACCTTGACATGTTTCGACTTTACTCTGCCGTCTTCTTCAGAAGAGCAGCAGAGTAGCAAAATCCACATATTTTCAATACAAAGACACTACATACAAACAGAAGGAAGGATTCGCCATGGGGGACCCGCTCTCAGCCATCATGAGCAATTTTTTCATGGAGGATCTGGAGGAAAAGGCCATCAACACAGCACCACAACACTGCAAGCCCACACTGTGGAAGCACTATGTGGATAATATTTTGGAGACAATAAAATCTGGACACACACAAGAACTGACAGATCACCTCAATACCATAGACACAACAGGAAACATCAAATTTACACATGAGGAAGAAAAACAAGGGAAAATTTCATTTTTGGACATAAACATTCACCACAAACAGGACGGCAGCATCAGCACAACAGTATACAGAAAACCCACTCACACAGATCAATACTTACTTTGGACCTCAGAACACCCCACTGCACACAAGTTTTCAGTTGTTAGAACTTTATATGAATGGCTAAGTATGATCACGGACCAGGAGGACAAGAGGAGGGAGGAAAACCACATAAAAACAGCACTGAAAAACTGCCTATACCCAAGATGGGCAATAGAGAAGGGTAGCAGGTCAAAAACAAACAGAAGAAAGAAACACGGTAAAGAAAACAAACAAAAAAGAGCAATCAATACAAGGACATCATCACAGTGCCGTACATTAGGGGAATCACAGAACCAATACAACGAACAATAAAGAAACAGAACATTGGAACAATCATCAAACCTCACAGTACACCCCAAGGACAGAATACACCCGGACAATAAATACAATGTTATCTACAACATACCATGCAAAAAAACTTAAAATCAGCAATATCAGATCACTGCAAACGTGAAAACCGCATAATGGCCTGGGATAAATCAGCACTCCAGCACCCCCTCCAGGGAATCCAAAAAGGGTGAACACTCTGAACTGCTGTTTGGTGCATAAGAAGAAACAACAGTCAGGTTCCATCCCCCAACCCGAAGGCGGAGGGAGGCTACCCTCTCATCCACTGGGGTAATATGGGGAGAGATTTGGCTCAAAATAATGCACACAAATATATCTTTCACATTTGCTTTTCAGATTCACAAATATATCCATAATTTTCACTTGCGTTTTTCAGATCCACAAATATACATATGATTTTCACGTGTCTTTCAGATTCACAATATATATCCAATTTCATGTGTTTTCAAATTTTGTGAGTGCATTTATCATGGATTATCATTTGTAAATCTTTAATTCTGCTTGTCAACTTTTGGAAGTGCGTTTGTGGATCAACTGACACCTGCATTCATTTTTGAGACGAACATTAACGCACTTTCCAAGAAATGCACACACATATTTGGAGGGATTTATCTAATTAATATGCAGAAAAATATCCATGAATTTTACATGTGTTTTGCAGATCCACAAATATATACATATTTTTCTCATGTGTTTTGGGGTTTAAAAATATTTTCACGATTTTCACATGTGTATTTCTCCGATCGGCAAACATATTCATGATTTTCACGTGTTTCTCAGGTTCACCAATATATCCACGATTTTCACATGTATTTTTAAAGTTTGTGAGAGCATTTATCATGACTTGTCATTTGTAAATCTTCAGTTGTGCTTGTGAATCATTTAAAGTACTTTCGTGGATCAATAGGCACGTGCATCTATTTTTGAGACAAACACAACACAGTTTCACAGATATTTCACACACACCCTCAAATGGACATGCCACCGCTTGTTCTAATCCTTTTTAAAGAGAAGTGTCTCTTTTTACTGAAAATAAAGTTTTGTATTTTTGATATGAGAATTGGAATTCAGTGGCTTGTTCGTAATGGTCCCATGATCACATCTGAAATTGGCCTTTCCTCTAATGGGTGGAAGGTGGATATCCTTATTTGATTGCTGGCACCACTGTCGTCCATGTGTAGCGTTTTGAAGTTGGTGTCCATGCACACTGACTGTCAGTGTCCTGTTTGGACTGGTCCCATCATAATATATTTGTTTGGCCTCATTATTTATTGGTGGTAGCCGTAAATCCTTATTTGGTTGCTCACTCCACTGAACTTGCTTGGCCTTATGATGACACTTTGGTTGTTCATTAACATGTGATGATGTGCTGTGATGGAGGCCATGAACATTTCCATACTTAGCCCTATGTGTTTTTACTATAAATTCTGGCTTCTTGTCTGGGAGATGGGGTTTGAGTCCATTGTCTTCAAACTGGTCTCTATGATGCTGTGCAAGCACACTGACTTTCAGTGTCCTGTTTGGACTGGTCCCATCAGAATATATTTGTTTGGCCTTATTATTTATTGGTGGTAGCCGTAAATCCTTATTTGGTTCCTCACTCCACTGAACTTGCTTGGCCTTATGGTGACACTTTGGTCGTTCATTAACACATGATGATGGGCTGTGATGGAGGCCATGAACATTTCCAGACTTGGCCCTATGTGTTTTTACTATAAATTCTGGCTTCTTGTCTGGGGGATGGGGTTTGAGTCCATTGTCTTCAAACTGGTCTGTGTGATGTGTCTTCCATGCATTTATACTGCTGTCCACCACTGGATAACTCTCTAGAGGTTGCAGTCTCTTTTTACTGCCGCGTTTGTCAAGTGTAGGGTAAGAATAATGTTGTCGTTGTGATTTAGCCTGCCCATCTGGAGGGTCATGAACAGCTTTACCTCCCTGTGGAGTTCTCACTGTGTTTTTAACTTCCTTCTCAACCCCAGTAAAGGCATGTTTCCCTTTTGGACTTCTGTGACGGAGATTTGTTCGAAGAGCATCAAGATATAAGTCTGTCACTTCTTGGTCTGATATTGGTGGCTGACCGATAAACTCTGCCATACATGTAAGTGCCATTCTTTCATCCAATTTTTCAATTACTGTTTTCTTAGGACTCTGAAAAAGAAACTCTTCTAGGCTAAGCTGATTTTGAAGCCATACTAACTTGTTCTGAAGGCCTGGATTTGTGACATAGCAGCGTTGTCCATTTTCATGCATGTTGTCTTTGTCTCGATCTGGCTCATGGTAGGTATTCAGGCTGGACAATGTTAAATCCCATTTGTCCCTTCCAAAGGTACCAACAGAGGAGCCTGTCAGTGTCCATACTCTGACGTTGCAGTCTAAACCTGCAGTGATTATGTGTTCACATTTGGAGTCAAATGTAACACTCATCACCTGTGAAGGGTGAGCTGTCCATGAGTTAAGCAGAGGGGGAGGACACAGAGACACTTTCCATTCATTTACCTTCTCAAACGGCCCCTTTAACGACTCTATTCCAGACCAAAACCCTCTAATGTCCCAAAGATAGATCTTTCCGTTACTGTCACCAGTCAGTAAGAAACGCTCCTCAGCATCAGTGGTCATGGTGGTAATGACTGCATTTTCAGCCTCCACTGCCCTGAACTTTCCCTGTAGACCTCCGTTGACTCTTGGAGACCACGCCTGGATGAAGTCACCTGCAGAAGTGAGTACTGTAGCTGTACTTACATGGTCCTCCCTGGTCTTAAGATATATGAGAGACCCACTGTTTCCATCCACTGTCTCCCTAGATCCTGCACACTGGTATGTTTTTCCAGTGAGAGTCTTTTTCCACTTTTGGGCAGACAGACTCACAGTCTTACCTGGATATCTTCTGCTTAGCATGCTTGTCCGAAGACTTTTGCTCATATTTATACCAAAGACTGCCTCTGCACTGTCTTCTGGATCTAATCTCCAAAAAACAATGTTTCCGTTGCTAGATGTGGTGGCAAGCAAGTTTTCATGAAGATCCATGGATGAGATATCATCCAAGTACTGGTGCTCCATGAATCTGTGGTCATTGCCCTCCAGATCCAGGTCAAAGATGGTCTTTGAGTTCAGTCCTGATATTAACACTCTATTGTCTCTGCATATAATACCTGTCATCCTCTCTGGTACACGAACAGGGAGAACTTTGAGTTTCTTTCCATGACTGAAGTTCCACAGCTGAACTTCACCATCATGGGAAATGGTGATCAGTCTGCGCTGAGAACTATCAAATGAGATGGTGGTGTGACCCTCTTGATCGTCTGGAGTGACTTTGAACTGCACCTCAGGCCTCCCTGTTATCATATCCCACACTGTCACCACACCGTTTCGACAAACAGAGACAACCTGTTTGAGAATGCTGTGATAGAGGGCACAACACAAAGGCTTATCGTGGGATTTCAACATTTTCTCAAAGAAGTCTGTTCCTCTTCCAAGATTTTTTGCAATGTTTAAAGAAGCCACGACAAGCTCATTGTTTATAGTGTTATAACAAGCACTGGTAATGTTTGAACATCCTAATCCCTCAACCTCAAAACTCTGCACGTTTTTCCAGTCATGAGTCCAAGCACTGACATACTTGTCTTCGGATATACTCAGAAGTATGCCATCTTCCTGGTTTACCAGGATATTGGTGATGGGTTTGATGTGTCCCTGCAGGATCTTTTCACAAGTTCCCGGCTTATCTGGATTCCACAACCGTAGTAATCCATCCATGCCTCCAGTCACCAAACACTGGCCGAAGTATTCAACACAACTGAAAAACTTCTCTCCATAGCTGCTGCTGAAGGTTTTTTTATGGACCTTTTTGCTGGGTGAATCAGAAACCAGGACCATCTCATTTGAAGATGCTCCACAGATAGCAAACTGCTCAAGATCTGGGAAATACCTGATCTGATGGCAGGCATCCTGAAAGACCTTTCGTTTGAAGCACAGGCATTTCTTTGACTTAGTTTTCAAAAGTCTTGAAAGGGAAGTCATTGGACAGCTCCGATTGGAACTTTTATCTTCGCTGTTGCAAAAGATCCCTTCCATCTCTACATCATAAGAAATGAAGGCATACAAAACCCCCTCCTGGTCACCCATAGAAAACACTGCTTTGGTCCCATCAGACCAGTAGTCCATGCAGGTGACTATCTTGTCCTCCAGTGAAACACACTGCACAAGCTCAAATGAATGTGTCTGACTGCAGCCAAAGAACAGCAGTTCCCCACCATCAGTGCAGATAGCAAGTTGTTCAAGCTCTGGCATGTACACCATGTCATAAACAGTTGGTTTCTTCTTTTTTTTTGAGAAAGGTAATGACTCCTCCATTTGATCTATTGAAATTTCCATCTGGTTTTCAAACTTCTCTGACCAGGAGGTGATCAGTCCGGATTTGGTTACAGTAAAATACCGACCAATTGAGAATGGTCTAAGTCCTGAACCCAAGTCATGTGTCCTTGCATCACTGAAAGGCTGGAAAATTATTTTTACAGTTTCTTTGTGGTGCTTGGTGTCCACAACTTCAAAAGGTTTTGGAAAGGGATTCTCCTGGTTTAATGCTTCCTCCCCCTGATGCTTCAGGAAGTCAAGGAACTCTAAATGGGTCACAGTAGCATCACTGGTAGTGTCCATTTTAATGTGGATCGCCTCAAAGTCTATATCTTTGTCACTGCCATAGATCTCTTTCATTGCAGCAGTAAATTGTTCAATGTTCAAGCCCTTGCTCCCATCTGTGGGGGCTTTTCTGAAGACTCCATTAATCAGATAATTATCTGCAGCTGTAAAAAGGTCTTGGGACCCCATTTTCTTGGTTTCAGCCAATGCCACCTTATTATCCTGCTCACTTGTCATCATTGTTACAGACGACAGTGGTGCACCAGTTTTATCCATTTGGCCAATGGGCCTTTGTTCTTTGAAATAGAACATATTCTGCCTTTGATGACATCACATCAGAAGTAATGCCTTTGATGCATCACATCAGAAGAAATGCCTTTGATGACATCACATCAGAAGAAATGCCTTTGATGACATCACATCAGAAGTAATGAGAAGGGTCCAGCTGCAGCTTCGCAGGCAGCAGTCTCAGGGCTGCAGTCTCAGGGCAGCAGTCTCAGGGCTGCAGTCTCAGGGCTGCAGTCTCACGGCGCTCAGTTGCACATGCGCAGAGACGGTTAAAACTAACCTGTGCCCCTGGGATTCATCATCTTGTGGGATAGGGGTCCCTGCCCCATCCCTTACCCCAAACTTAACCTTAGCTTTAAGAACTTACCTGAATCTAAGTTTAAACAAATACACGTCTATCCGTATTTCAGAGGTCCTGCAAAGACAACTCAAATTCACTGGGTGGCACCGTTGCGAAAAACTGACAGACCTGAGAGTGGGGTTGGTCTTGAGAGTGCTGCCCATAGACACTAGACGTAGACGCCTCATTACGTACTGGACCGCATCAAGCGTCGCTGCCATATTGGATGGGTCTCTTCACTCCAGTCTAGCACTGGAGTGCTCATTTATGCTTGTATTTTGTGCAGCGTAGGTGACAGTACGTATTTAAAGTTTAATACGCATATCAGAGCTATTGAGAGAAGTCCGTATTTACACTGTGCATGTGCGACTGAGCGCCGTGAGACTGCAGCCCTGAGGCTGCAGCCGTGAGACTGCTGCCTGCGAAGCTGCGGCTGGATACTATTGGAAGTAATGCCTTTTATGACATCACATCAATCAATCTTTATTTGTATAGCGCCAATTCATAACAAGTGTTATCTCAAGTGTCCTACAATAGAGCTCTGACCGTCTTTGCTCGAGTCTTTCCAGCACATTGTGGCCACGGTGGAAGGGATCACTGTGGTCACAACATGTGTGTTAATCCCACCCCTGAAATGGGTTGCAAACTCCTCACAGAGAGTGTTTGAGGGAGTTAAGAGTTTTAATTAATCAGAGTGAAAGATGGTCGATGGTCAATTGGAGGACATTTTTCTAAAACATTGAAAAAATTTGCAGCCAACTTAGGGATCAGATGGCGCTTCCTCACAGTTTTTCCAGATGTCTCCCACTGGATAAAAACAGTGATATTAAAAAACACAAGTAGTCGTTAGAGACTGCCAAGTCAACAACAGAGGACACACTGGTGGACAGGCCATATGTGATGAACTTGTCAGGATGTTTTCTCTTTTGTAAGTTGGATGCACAACATTTTAATTAAAATCCATATCATTAAGAATCTTAAAAAAAATTCACCATCATCATTTTATTTTTTATTGTTATGCGGACACAAATAATATTTTTCGTCCTACACATAGGGGAACAGTCATGAATGTCTATTTTTTTTGTTTGCAGAGGAGTACATGGAGCATGGCAACATCTGCCATATTCAGACAACTCCACAAGCTGTTGGCCACCACACTGTTTGATGTGGCTTGTGCTCTGCTTCAGTCCAGTGGTTTCAATAGCGCTTCAGAGAGTTCCTAAGGTGAGATCTGTTCAGAGCAGGGAAGAGTACTTTTAGGCGGCTTAGGAGATCCCTAAGCAGAGGACAAAATGGCAGATGGAAGAGACAAGAGAGATATTCTCTGGATGACAGTGAATTAATGAAACGCTGCAGATTGGATCATGCAGGAATCGTGTTTGTGGTTGATCTCATTATAGAGGTCTTACTTCTCCAACCCAAATGCCACAATGCAGCACCATCTGAATTGCTCAGTCCTCTTAAGATTAGATACTGTGTTTAAGTTGACAGATTTGAGGGTCCATTTTTTGCCCATTATCACCAGAAGAATATTTTATATCTAGCTCTTAGGATCAACAAATCACAGCTTTTGAAATGTTGACTCATACCTAGCAACAGGGTCAAACACACCTCCTCACTAAGTTAATAGTTTCTGTCCTTTCCTTGCTCAGAGTTCTCTGAGAATGTTCTGGTATCACTCTTGAGTTGGGACTCCTTGCTAAGGAACACACTCTCCCTACCCCCTACCCACTACCCCTTCGTTTGTGCGCCCTTGTGGAGGGTCCACCATATTAAGGGCCATCCCAAACCACGTCATGCGGAGGGAGAGTGGGCTGTTCAGCCCTTAAACAGCGAGCCTTGGTGCATTCCAGTTGTAGTCAGAAGTCGGGATTTCCAAGTTCCAAGTAGGAAACTGCGACTGGAACGCCCCCCCCGGGGTCGGAATTTCCTACTGGGAACTCAGGGGAACCTTACCACCCCCGAGTTGACAATTGAAGATGGCTGCCCCCAGTGTAAACAGTGATTAAGCTCCTGTAGTAATCAGTTGTATACATAGTATGTTAGACTTATCTTTACAAAAATGCTGCCATATTGATAATCACATTCTTCATGTGATATTTGTGAACAACAACGCAGGGCATAATAACAACGGCTAACAATTGCCTGGTAGATCGGCATGTTTTTCTGACTTTATCTGGAACGCTGATAACTCGGAGATGACGTCACTCCCAGTTCCCTCTTCCCAGTTTGGAGGTTAATGGAACGCAGCATCTGCATCGATGCAGGCTTTTCAACGATATTTGCAGGAAGTGCAACGTCTAAATGGGAGAGGAAACAACATAAATGTAAGTGCCGCATGAATCCATATGTTCCCCACACCTTTGTCACACTGACAAAAAATCACATACTGCATGGTTTTAAAAGATTTAAACAAAACAAACAAATCATAATCTATACTGACGTTTGATGTGATTGTGCAGCCCTGGCACCATAAAATGTGAGCACAATCGGCAGCATTATTCATTTCTTTAATTGGAATTGTCCAGTGGTGTAAAAAGTCCTTGAAACCCATACTTGAGTAAAAGTAAAGATATCTTATATAAAATATACTCAACTAAAACTGAAAGTCACTCATTAAAAAATCACTTAAGTAAAAGTCGTAAAGTAGCTACCATTAAATGTACTTAAGTATTAAAAGTAAAAGTACAAACAAAGAGAACAGGTACAAAAAGTTGTTGCTCCCCCAAGCTTTATTAAGTTTAACAGGGTTCCCGCAGATCCTTGAAAAGTCTTAAAAGGCATTGAATTCATATTTCTAAAAATAAGGCCTTAATTGGCATTAAAAAGTCTTAAATCCAGTTTTCAAAAGTCTTAAAAATATGACCACATTGGCAAGATTTATGTTAGTTTGAACTAAAAAAATATTTAGTAATATTTATCTATTTTTCAAAAATAATTCACCGATTTACTTTAATGGCAACATCGTAATCACAATAGCAGAACTAACAAAGCAGTGATGTGGTTGCACCAGGATCTTTAGACCAGACGCATGTCTTGGTTCTACCTACAGTGCGTTGAGAGAGAAATAAAAATGGAGAAGAAAAAGGGCAAAAAAAAAAATCTGAAAGTGGCTTAGGAAAATTGATTATGGCAGCCAAATTGGGAATTAAATTTGATGCAAAAATTCCAAAAATGGTTCTGACAGTGGCCAAAAAAAGGTGAATAGGGGCAAAAGAGGCATAAAGTTCTAAAAACTGGTTTAAAAAAGATAAAAATTGCCCAAAAGTGGGACAAAGTGTATAATAGAGGTAAAAAAGGCATGAAATTGCAAAAACTGGTCAAAAATGGTATGAAAGTGGAAAAAGGTCAATGAATAGGTGTAAAATAGGTATGAAATTGAAAAAAAATGGAGAAAAAAAATTGCAAAAATATCCAAAAATGGCTTAGGAAAATTAATTATGGCAGGAAAATTGGGAATTAAATTTGATATTAAATTTCAAAAACCATGTAAAAATTCCAACAATGGTTCTGACAGTGGCCAAAAAAAGATGAATGGGGGCAAAAGAGGCATAAAGTTCTAAAAACTGGTTTAAAAAAGATAAAAATTGCCCAAAAGTGGGACAAAGTGTATAATAGAGGTAAAAAAGGCATGAAATTGCAAAAACTGGTCAAAAATGGTATGAAAGTGGAAAAAGGTCAATGAATAGGTGTAAAATAGGTATGAAATTGAAAAAAAATGGAGAAAAAAAATTGCAAAAATATCCAAAAATGGCTTAGGAAAATTAATTATGGCAGCAAAATTGGGAATTAAATTTGATATTAAATTTCAAAAACCATGTAAAAATTCCAAAAATGGTTCTGACAGTGGCCAAACTCCCAGTTCCCTCTTCCCAGTTTGGAGGTTAATGGAACGCAGCATCTGCATCGATGCAGGCTTTTCAACGATATTTGCAGGAAGTGCAACGCCTAAATGGGAGAGGAAACAACATAAATGTAAGCCATGAATCCATATGTTCCCCACACCTTTGTCACACTGACAAAAAATCACATACTGCATGGTTTTAAAAGATTTAAACAAAACAAACAAATCATAATCTATACTGACGTTTGATGTGATTGTGCAGCCCTGGCACCATAAAATGTGAGCACAATCGGCAGCATTATTCATTTCTTTAATTGGAATTGTCCAGTGGTGTAAAAAGTCCTTGAATCCCATACTTGAGTAAAAGTAAAGATATCTTATATAAAATATACTCAACTAAAACTGAAAGTCACTCATTAAAAAATCACTTAAGTAAAAGTCGTAAAGTAGCTACCATTAAATGTACTTAAGTATTAAAAGTAAAAGTACAAACAAAGAGAACAGGTACAAAAAGTTGTTGCTCCCCCAAGCTTTATTAAGTTTAACAGGGTTCCCGCAGATCCTTGAAAAGTCTTAAAAGGCATTGAATTCATATTTCTAAAAATAAGGCCTTAATTGGCATTAAAAAGTCTTAAATCCAGTTTTCAAAAGTCTTAAAAATATGACCACATTGGCAAGATTTATGTTAGTTTGAACTAAAAAAATATTTAGTAATATTTATCTATTTTTCAAAAATAATTCACCGATTTACTTTAATGGCAACATCGTGTAATCACAATAGCAGAACTAACAAAGCAGTGATGTGGTTGCACCAGGATCTTTTAGACCAGACGCATGTCTTGGTTCTACCTACAGTGCGTTGAGAGAGAAATAAAAATGGAGAAGAAAAAGGGCAAAAAAAAAAATCTGAAAGTGGCTTAGGAAAATTGATTATGGCAGCCAAATTGGGAATTAAATTTGATGCAAAAATTCCAAAAATGGTTCTGACAGTGGCCAAAAAAAGATGAATGGGGGCAAAAGAGGCATAAAGTTCTAAAAACTGGTTTAAAAAAGGAAAAAATTGCCCAAAAGTGGGACAAAGTGTATAATAGAGGTAAAAAAGGCATGAAATTGCAAAAACTGGTCAAAAATGGTATGAAAGTGGAAAAAGGTCAATGAATAGGTGTAAAATAGGTATGAAATTGAAAAAAAAATGGAGAAAAAAAATTGCAAAAATATCCAAAAATGGCTTAGGAAAATTGATTATGGCAGCAAAATTGGGAATTAAATTTGATATTAAATTTCAAAAACCATGTAAAAATTCCAAAAATGGTTCTGACAGTGGCCAAAAAAGATGATAGGGGCAAAACAGGCATAAAGTTGTAAAAATGGGGTTAAAAAGAAGGCAAAAAGTGATGTTTTATTAGAAATAAACATTGGGTTAAAATTGCCTCTAACCCAGGTAATTCATGTGGTGTTTTTGTTTCGTTGCTTTGTTTGTTTCAATTGTGTTCGTTGTCGACTTGGTCTTAAATTTGATTTCAGACTGCCTTAAAAAATTCTTAAAAAGTCTTGAATTTAACTTGGCTTGAGCTGTGCGAACCCTGATTAACTCTTCCTCCCTCCCTCAACTCCCTTCACCTCTTACTCTTACCCTCTCTCCATTCCTCCCTTACGTAAAGTCCACAAACTTGCGGTTCATCTTTAGCAGAAGTTGATTTTCAAAACTGCATGAGTTCAGTCGTGCTCTTAGCGGGCTGAATACAAGTCCTGCAATGCTAAACAGTTGTTCACAGGCTGCAGAGGCAGGCAGAGGTGTGTTCAGCTTTGCTCAAGAGCACAAACAGTCCGTACGATCCTCTTCAAAATAAAATGTGAAAATAAGTGTAATTTTTATTCACATTTTATTATGTAGTGAGTAACTAAGTTGACAATTGAAATGTAACGGAGTAAAAGTATCATTTTTTAATTTTTAATGTAGTGAAGTAAAAGTGAAAGTTGCAAAAAACATATAAACTCAAGTAAAGTATAGATACGCCCAAAACATACTTAAGTACTGTAACTAAGTACTATTACTTCGTTCCTTTACACCACTGGAATTGTCAGATGGTAATCGGATTGAAAGACATGTGGAATCACTTAAATAATTTGAAGTAGTCTAAAAGTCATGGATGTATTATTTTAACTGGATGCCGGACGGAAAAATGGCGCCTGTTCATTTCTATTGGAGTTGCTCACCCAGCGCATACGCCAAAAAAGTTTCTGGCTTCTGGGTTACTTCCGCATTATTGGGCCCATAGAGCAGGTGCAGTAGTGTCATCTCCCATGATGCTTCATGTCAATGGGAATGAGTGAAGTGCCACGAAAAATATCGACCTCGGATAAAATTTACCGTATGTGAGTTGTACAAAGTCAAATAATGAACTTTAGGGCACATGATCCGACTACAGTGTAATATAATTACATTACATAGGCCTACGTAATACGTTTTTGTAATTATAATTTAAAACAAGTGATTTTTATTTGATGACTTTCTATATCTGACTGTATTCTAAAACCATGGGATTACCCTCAACAAAAAAGCTGTCTTGGACTGTAGCAGGCAATCAGCCAAATAAATCAGAGTAATTTGTTCATTCAATTAATCCTGTATGCGAGAGATGACTGCTTATCAGATCAAGTTTCTACGATGATTAATAGGTATTACCTTTTTTCATGGACATATTGATGAGGCACGCTTTCGCTGTAAATGTTATACAGTTCTTAAAGGGACTGTGAGGAGAATCTGTTTCCGGCGACACAAAGACTCCGCTACCCATAAGCACGCACGGCGACTGTCGTAAAGCTGCGTTCCAGTAACGTCGGAACTGGGAGTGACATCATCTCCCCGACTTTTCGGCGTTCCAGTTGAAGTCGAAAAAAAAAACATGCTGATCTACCAGGCTATTGTTAGCTGTTGTTAGCACGCCCTGCGTTGTTGCATGAAGAATGTGATTATCACTATGGCAGCATTTTTGTAACTATAAGTCTAACAATACTATGTATACAGCTGATCTAGAGCGACACACCCCAGTCAGAAGTGCAAATAAATTGATTATTACAGGAGCTAAATAACTGTTCACACTGGGGGCATCCATCTTCCATTGTCAACTCGGGGGTGGCGAGGTTTCACCGGGTTCCCAGCAGGAAATTCAGACTTCGGGGGACGTTTCAGTTGTAGTCTCCTACTTGGAACTCAGAAATTTCAACTTTCGACTAAAACTTGAACTCACCACAAGCCAAAGCTAAGTTTGTTGTGGTGCTAAATGAATGAAACTCGGACCTCAACATTGCTTAACAACTTCTTTTATCAACAACTTACAGGATGCAAAGCAATGAGGTAATGCATCTCTTTCTAGTTACGTAGCGGTAGTTTTTGATGTGTGACAACAAGCAATTTTTGGAAAACTTAGTATGGTAGTTTTGTAGCCAGCTGTATATCTCTACTTACACCCCGGTGCTCTAAGACGTGTCCGAATAATATAAATTTGCTCTAGTTTTAATTGTCTTGTTCCTGAAGTTGAGTATCCAGACCAGTCCAGTTCTGTCCGACCCGACCGGAAGGTCAAGGAAGAGCATTTATAGATAACCTATTTTGATGCTATAAAACTCATCTTAAAATGTGTATTTCAATCAGGCATATATCTAAAAGTGAGAGTTTTTTGTAATTATTTAGTAACTCCTCACAGTCCCTTTAACAATGCATAAATTCCTTGTGCAACTCATTAGTTTCATTTTTATTTTTCTAGGCAATTGGATAGTCTTTGGATGAACCATGGATTGAACCCGGGAATGAGACCAAGATTAAGACTGGCTTCTCTTAAAATGTTTTGCTCCTTTTGGTTTTGTTGGAATCTACTTTGTTAACCCTTCATATATATATACATATATATATATATATATATATATATATATATATATATATATACATATATATATATATATATATATATATATATATACATAGATAGATAGATAGATAGATATAGATATATACATAGATATAGATATAGAGATATAGATATAGATAGATATAGATATAGAGATACAGATATGTATATATATATATATATATATATATATATCTGTGTGTGTGTGTATATATATATATATATATATATATATATATATATCTGTGTGTGTGTATATATATAAATATATATATATATATATATATATATACATACATATATATACATATATATATATGTATGTGGATAGATAGGAAGTTGTTGAAAAGATTGTAAGCAGTGAGAGTCAAAAAATATTAAGATTCATCATTTTTATTAAACTTTTGTGAGAAGAATCAAATTGGTACACAAGAGGTTTTACTGTTAATTTCTTGAATAAACTGAAATTGCTTCAAAAACAAATGATGCTTCAAAATCAAAATTGTCAGTAATCATTAACAAAGTCGAGGCTGTTATGACCATTACCTCAAATACGCCACTTTGTGGCTTATTTTTCAAAAACATGCATAGTTTAGGTTCTTTACCTGTTAAAAAACTTGAGTTTTTAAAGAAAAAGTTCATAAAAACATATATTACATAAAAATGATATTTTTTATATCTATGATTAGGTCATGAGTTATTGCAAAGATTTAAAGCAGTGAAATTAGAAAAAAAAATGATTTAACATTTCTGTTACACTTTTATGAGAGGAGGGACTTTAATGTTAAATGCTTGAATAAACTCTTAATTGTTCCTTTAACAAATAATGCTTCAAAATCAATTTAGTTAGAAATTATTGACCTCGTTAAGGCTGTAATAACCTCACCCCAAATACTCCAATTTTAAACATTTTTTTGTTAAATATATCTGGGTTTTCCCAATCGAAAAAACAGGGGGTTTTGTTACAAAAAAGTGAATTGAAACAAAAATTAAGAAATAATTGAAAAAAAAAAAAAAAACGTTATATTCATTTTTGGGTCATGTTGAGTTGTTGAAAAGATTTTAAGCTGTATGTATTATTTTTTAGGTGCGTCAAGGTTTTAGCTAATGACCATGTTCTACTGAATACTGTACGTGGGTCACAATTATATTTATGTATTTAGTTATGTATTTATTACAAGGCCATATTGCCCTGGTGTCTATTTTCCATCTGGGATTCAAAATGGTTTTGTAGGCTGTTGAACCACTGTCACTGTCATGAAACACTTTGAAAATATGTCGACGACAGTGCATGTCAATAAAACTGTCAAGATAGTGATGTTTCAGGAATATCATTCATACAAATGAACAAATGAAAATATTAAATTTGTAATAAAATGTATAGTAACGAAATAAACAAATACAACAAAACAAACACAAAAAGTCACACTCCCCTTCCCTGATCTATTCCCCTCCAAATGCAAACAAAATAAAAAACCAGTAAAAAGCACTATCAGGGGGTTCAAACAACAACATCAAATAAAACGACAATAATGATTACTAATGCCGCACCTGATAGTGATTTTTAAAGACCTCAGAAATATTTTAAAAAATATATCATTTCCCAAAGTGGAAAAATGAACTTCATCGCACAGGAATAGACCAGGGCTGTCAAATCTGATGTGAGGGGGACTTACAACAAGACCCCCCAAACCGTGAACAAACGTTTTCATCACACTGTTCACCCATTTTCATGCTGTATTTATCCGTCCTGGCCTGGCCGACACCCACCGCCGCCTTTCGGTGATGTCTGACCAGACCAGGACCAGCTCAGGGAACTTCTGGTGGAGGGACTACAGGTCCCTCTTCATCCTCTCCACCAGATCCACACTCCTCCACTTCCCCAGGTCATCGCAATAGGCAATGACCATGACATCTGGGGCTTGTCTTCCCCTGAGAGCTTGGTCCACGAAGGGGAGAAGCCGATCCCACCTCAGGCCACCCCAGCCGAACCAGTGAACGGAGGCACCATCCAGGCCGAGGTTTCCTCCGAGGGTTCTCTGGGCTCTTTCCTCTCCCCTTCGGACATAGCTGTCCCCAATGATCCATGCGCTTTTCTCTGTGGAAGTATTTCAGAGAATATTAAAACTATTACCCAAAAAAATGTTTTATGCTGCTCAGATCCCTGCTGACTTACCGGAATATTCTGTTGTCTGACCTTCCATTTTGCTTGATTCACACTGAAAGATAACATTTTGACATTCTAGAAATATTCCGAACATTTAAGTCATTTTCTCATCACCTTAAAATGTTTATTCATATTACAGATATTCCCGTCCAATCTGGCAAGGAGCTTCATAGTACTACAGTCATGTGAAAAAATTAGAACACCCAGTAAATAGTCAAGTCTTTTTTAAGAAATGTCCACATAACAATGTCCAATCTTGTTTTTATTTATTTCTGGAAAAGAAAGAGATTTAATTGTAATTAAAAAAACATAAATTAACATATTTTTACTTATAAAACAAAAGCTATAGACAAAAATGCATATTTCAATGGAAGAAAAAATGAGGACACCCTATCCCTTAATAACTAGTGTTACCCCCTTTGGCTGAAATAACTTCAGTAAGACGCTTCTTATAGCTATTTACCAGTCTCTGACACTGATCTGATGAAAGTTCGCCCCGCTCCTCAATGCAGAATTCTTTCAGCTGTGAGATGTTTGAGGGGTTTCTTGCATGCACAGCCCGCTTTAAGTCACCCCACAGCATCTCAATGGGATTAAGGTCCGGGCTTTGACTGGGCCATTCCAGGACTCTCCACTTAGTTTTCAGCCAGTCCTTGGTGGATTTACTGGTATGTTTTGGGTCATTGTCATGTTGCAGTGTCCAGTTCCGCTGCAGCTTTAATTTTTTTTACAGATGGTTTCACATTTTCTTCAAGAACTCTCTGATACACAGCAGAATTCATGGTGGATTCTATGATGGTGAGCTGGCCTGGTCCTGCTGCAGCAAAGCAGCCCCAAACCATGACACTTCCACCTTCATGCTTTACAGTTGGTATGAAGTTCTTTCCCTGGAATGCTGTATTTCGTTTACGCCAAACATGTCTTCTGTTCTGGTGTCCAAATAATTCAACTTTAGACTCATCTGTCCAAAGAACATTATTCCAGAAGACCTGGTCTTTGTCTATGTTTTCTCTGGCAAACTGCAATCTGGCCTTAATGTTCTTTTTAGAGAGCAAAGGTTTCCTCCTTGCACACCTCCCATGAAAGCCAAACTTGTGTAGTCTCTGATAATAGAATCATGAACTTTCACATTGACAGTAGCGAGAGCCTGCTGTAGGTCCCATGATGATATTTTAGGACATTTGATGACTTCTTTTAGCATCTTGCGGTCTGCTCTGGGGGTGAACTTGCTTGGACGTCCAGATCTGGGCATGGTGGCAGTTGTTTTGAATGTCTTCCACTTGTAAACAATTTTCCAGATGGTGGAATGGCTAATGTCAAATTCTTTTGATATCTTTTTAAATCCCTTACCAGACTCATAAGCAGCCACAATCTTCTTTCTGAGGGTCTCAGACAGCTCTTTGGATCTCACCATGTTGCTCACTCTCACTTCAACAGACAGGGGCCTACTAGGCTAAATGTCTGAGGTTTAAATAGGGCAAGCCTCTTTCAAAATGCTGGGTAACGATGTTCTGATCATGTGCACCTGATCTGATACACCTGTGTGTGATTACAGCCATTTAAAGTAGGAAAACATGTGGGGTGTCCTAATTTTTTCCTCCATGAAAATATACATTTTTGTTCATAATTTATGTTTGATGAGTAAAAAATGTATCAATTCATTTTGTTTAATTAAAATCAAATCACTTTTTTGCCATGAATAAATAAAAACAAGATTGGACATTGTTATGTAAACATTTCTTAATAAAGACTTGACTATTTAATGGGGTGTCCTAATTTTATCACATGACTGTATGTGTATGACAAGAGGAACCAAAAGCCTGGTTGCTAATCACAGTGTTAAAGGTGCAGTGTGTAGAATTTGACATTTTAGCAACATCTAGGGTTCAAATTCTAGAATGGACCTAACCGTAGACGTCACGTCGCAGAGCAACAGAATCCTGTGAGGACCAAAAAGGATCCTAAACACGGCATAATTTACTAAAGTGGCAAGGTTTGTAACCAGGGCTTGACATTAACACCCGCCAACCCGCCAATTGCGGGTGGATTTCGGCAGTGGCTGGTAACACTGCCGCTCCCACTAGCCACTTTGGCGGGTTGAATTTTATGTACACGTTTAATTGTAGTTTTCTCAAACGGCATCTGAAATAATGAACCAATTGCAATAAAATACCACGACACTGCAATTCCCATGAGGACTGCCTGCATAAAGTGTTTGCTCATCATTGGTCCATTCGTGGAAGCCTTTGCGACGTCACTGCTGACAGGGGATCAGGTCAGACTCGGGTCAAACGATAAGCGGAGGAGCGATGTGGCGGCACTTCCAAGGAGTTACGAGACCCAGAGAGAAACAAGAGAAACCAAACAAGAGAAAACCCGATGAACCGAAGGATGAGGAGGCGAAAAAGAAAAGATTTTTTAAAGAAAAATGGAAGACAGGTCGAGAATGGCTGGTGTATGACCTGGGAGAGAAGGTGATGTTCTGCTCTGACTGTCGGACAGGTCCTCAGGTATTCAGCTCTGATAAAGTTGTGTGTAACATTGTGCTCCTTTCATATGAAAATATGCAGTATATTAAGACAAAGTAATTAAAATAGTAGTTTGTTATTGCTTATAATAAAATGGTAAAGGGGTACAGAAGATTAATTAAACGGATAAAAACTCAGCAAGAGACACTGTCTGCTTAAATATTTATTAACGATTGTAATCAGAAAATCATATATTTTTTCATGAGAATGACAATGAAGGAGAAGTCAATTAAATTTCCTCAGGGCTTTCATTGATGAAGTCTTGTTTTAAGTGTGCATAGGGGTCATTTACATTTAAAGAGGTTGTAAATCTTTTTTAATCACATTGAACATAATAATCCAATAACAACTTATGGCTAGTGAAAATACTGAGTGGCTAGTAACTCTTGGAAACCACTAGCCACAGTGGCTGATGAGCAAAAAAGTTAATGTCAAGCCCTGTTTGTAACCATTATTTTTATAGATTATAGATCGGCTGTTAGCTGCCGATTGTAGGTTTTGTAAACTTGTAGTAACACCAACAAACATTAGCGCATTAAAGCTAATCAGATTAAGCCTGATGTGGATTCTGTGAAATAAGGTGAAGAAGAGAGAAAGAGAGAGAGTACAATGTGGCGGAATGCTGGGCCGGAGAGTTTTGTAAAATGAGTAATGGAGTATTTATTTTCCACCGCTTATGGGCGTTATTTACAATACCAACACAATACGGGAGTTGTGCAGCAGCTCAGTGGTTTACAGTCTGTGTTGATCCAATAAACAATACAATTTAAACATAATAGACACTGTTACAAAACGCAATAAAACTGCATATTGCACCCTTACCTGTCCAGCACAAAACAAGCAACTTTGACGTCAGTCTTCAGACATAACTTTGTAAACAAGGCTCTCCACCTCGATAAAGCAACCCAAATGTTAATCCTTGTTTTCAGATGTTTTCTGTCACGATTCCGCTTCATTTCGTCATGCTTTCTTTTTTTCAAAAGAAGTTGATCGGAGTCTCGAATCTCGAGTGATTTTGAATAAATGTGGTCCTCCATTTCCAAAGCTTTAACTGCAAAATACACACAGTTTAAATCCCTTGTGCAAAGTAACAACTGTCGCCCTCTCTCCTCTTCTTCGCCTGCATTCCAGGTAGATTTCAGAACCGGTGGATTGATTCGCGTTTCGCTCTATTTGTCCCTAAAATCCACCCGTAGACAACATGGCGGATTGTAATGTCGGCCCACATGAAAGCCACGGTAATGTAATTTTTTAGAGCTTTTTCTAACTAAGTAAAAATAAAAGAAACGTTTAATGGGGATGATTGTACTCCTATTTTGATGGACTTACATACATATAGAAACATCCTATATTCACCGTTTATGTTTGACAAAATGCTGCCAATTTCTATACATTCTACACACTGCACCTTTAATGTATGTCTAACAGGAGTGCAAAGGGACAAATTTTGGGGATTTGGTAAGTTGCCAGTGCTTGACTTGCAGCAGCGACTTGAGATCCATGTTGATAAATAAATAGGTGGTACACCTGTTCAAAGACCCTGGAGAGCACACATGCAAGCAAAAAAATGGTATTGCAAATTTTGCACATTGGAACAAGAAAGAAAGTGTTAAAAACAAACCACTAAGACCCAGTGATTGGTGAAATTTATAGGGCACATCCAGACATCCCCTGCTGGAAACTTCATCTGGGGAAATGATTCAACATGGAATTATATTAAATACATTTCTAACATTCAATATATTGGCATAATATCAAAATATTACCTTTTGGAGGGGCTGGAATGTACCAGAAAACAATGAACTTGCCACAGTGAGCAACTCGACAGGTTTCTGTCAAACAAGATTTTTTTGTAGCCACTGAGATTCAGTTTGAAATGAATGTCCTCATGCTCTCAGCCACAATGCAAACACAGCACTGTAATGGAGTATTAAAAAAAAAAACCTTGCCTGTTTTCTTCCATTTACAATGTGCAAGTACGCATCAATAATCTGCAATGGAGAACAAGCATAAAAGATTAAATTTTTATGTTTTTTATGCATCACATGATGCTACATTCAACACTGTTTTCTTACATCATCAAGCCAATTGGTCTCATGCAGGGTTCGAAATGATGTGTCGAAAAGTTTGAAAGGACCAATCAGCTTCCACCTGGCCCTGATCTTTTGAAGCCCACAGCCTTTGGACTGAAAGCACAAATATTTAAGATGCCGTCTTAAAGAGTGAACTTTATGAGCATATATCATACCAATTATGGGAAAAGTCATTGAAATCAATAAAAACCTGGAAGCCTCGCAGAACATTGTAGCATTTTTACCTCCGTCAGGAGGTTATGTTTTCGGGAGAGTTTGTCTGCCTGTGAACAAAATAACTCAAAAAGTTATGGATGGATTTTGATGAAATTTTCAGGAAATGTTCAGCATGGGAAAAGGAAGAACTGATTCAATTTTGGTGTTGATCCGGATCACTGTCTGGATTCGCCATGATGAAAAATGTGATTTTCGTGAATAACTACTGAACTAAAGTAGATATTATGAAACCAATTGCTAATGGTGTTTTCATAGTCAAGGAATCTAAATATGGTAAAAATCCTAATATGGGAGAGGACTGTGGTGCTGGCGGAGGTCTCCGCTCCCCGAGCGCTTTTCTATTCTTGCAATTATCATGTTACTAAATCTTTTTTCCCCAAAAAATGACCAACAGGTCAAACTGAACAAGTTTGAACAAGTTTGAACAAGTCAACACTCCTTCATGCAAACAAGAACGTGTGACATTAAAAAGTGAAGGAATGTTTGCCCTTCAGACTTTCAAAAAGTAACGTGAACACTGACAAACATGTTCATTTACCTCTGGTTCACTTCCCCCTGTTGTTAGCATTAGCTTGTAGCAATATGCAAAATTAATACCACACAGAATTAAAATACTTTCATTTTCATCATGAGGTTTGGCGTTGTATTGTTCGTACTGGATTCAGAAAAAGTCTAGTTGCCAGCCCTGTGTTGAACTGACTGGTTGAAGAAGCAGTTGAAGCGAAGTGATTGCCGCACACGCATCTGTTCATTCCCTTCAAAAATAAAATGAATCCACAGGGCTCTTTGGTCCTCCAAGGCTGGTAGCCGATACATGAAGACATGTGGCTGTTCACAGCCAACAACCGAACAATGATAGGCTTTGGGTGTAGACATGGTCTACACTGATCTCTTGCCAACAGTGTAAACAAAAACGCAGGCACATCATAAGGAAACTTCTCAAACCGGGGGTGGGTATGCTCAGGTAGAGGTAGGCTTATGCAAATGAAAATGCTCGGGACACAACAGAATATCAGCTCACCAAATATCACGATTTTATATATTAACGCAGCCAGCTAAATAGGCATTGCTGTCTACTCTTATGTGTTGTGGGCTGGGAGGAAAGCCAAATACCCCAAAATGTGTTCAAAAGCCTTCAAAAACTGACTTTGCATAATGTGGGCCCTTAAAAAATAACATTACGTTTATCCACAAAAGAGAAGAAAGGAGAATAAGACCAGACTAATTGCAGTTTTGTTTTTTAATTTCTTGGACTTTATTACCAAAAATACAATGGCAGAGTAGTGACAATACAAAGCCTATGATGTTCTAAGAATAAATAATCAGCAAGCATCAAAATCCTGTTTGAAACAATTTTACACTGAACTTTCGATAGAAAAGTGCAAAAACACACTGATCAGAGCAGACGAGTTTCAGTTCTCCTCCTACTTTGGTTTGAGTAGCTCATTCAGTGTGTTCAGCTTTAAACTGTCAGTTCCCTTTAAAACACTGAAAGTCGATCAGAGCCTGAACTTCACGGAATTTACTTTAGCTTGACTTTTTAAATTACAAGATTATAAAAAAAATAGATATATCTTTAAAAAATGTCAGTTTTAATGTTTGCAGTAATAAAGTGAATTATATACAGACCTATAATACAGTACCTTGTGTCTGAATACTGGATGATGCAGTAAAGATGAGAGTGGGCTGGTTTACTCTAACAGTTTGTTTCTCTGTTAATGAACTGCTGAATAATAAAATAAATAGATTTTTCAAATGGGAAATGTTCATATCTGTGGCTTTCACAATTCACTGCATGTCCATTTTTATATTGGTTCCTTTTGTTTTTTTTAATTTCGTTTTGATCACTAAAATGAAGTTTCAAAGGAGAGATCTGCTATGAGATCCTGGACTAAAGATTTGGCAAAAGGGTCAAAAATTAGAACAAATTCTTAAGGCTAGCAACATAAAAAGAATATGGCACTGATGTACAACTGCTGTTTCAAACAAAACTGAAACTGAAAATGAAACACTGCCTGCAAAACCCCAAATAATTATGATGCATTTACCACCAGGAGAAAGACTGAAAAATATATTTGAAATTATTAATTGAAACACTAGGCATGTGAGAGCAAATTCAAATTTCCAATAACTGTCTTCATATTCAGGAACATGAACCCAATTCTTTTATTTTTGTTTTACTATTAGAGCTTTAAATAAATACCCTGTCTGATGATGACCCAGAAAAAAAGGGCAAGTTGTTGCCTCAACAACAACATTGTGGCAACATGCTGATGATGTACTGAACTCTGAACATCCATTTTCTTTAATTGTTCTTTGTTTTCACAGTTTCATAGTATATAATACAAATTCTGGTTGATTCTTGACTCATTGTTCTTGTTCTCTTGGGACGACACAATGTGTTAGTTTCCCAGCATCTTCAGAAAACAACAGAGATGTGCATGTTATCATTGGACAAGGAACTAGACAAGATACATGTGTGTGCATGTCCACTCAGGGTTTCTGTAATGATACACTTTTAGATGATTTTTTTGGCCTGTCTCTTTGTTCAGTCACGTTTTACTCCATCAGATTTTTCAAACATACATTAAAGGTGCTATGAGGAGAATCTATGACCGGCAACATTAAGACTCTGCTACCCATGAGCACGCGCGGCGACTGTCGTAATGCTGCGTTCCAGTAACCTCGGAAATGTGACATCATCTCTGACTTATTGGCGTTCCAGTCGAAGTCGGAAAAAAACACGCCGATCTACCAGGCTACTGTTAGCTGTTGTTAGCACGCCCTGCGTTGTTGTTCACAAATATCACATGAAGAATGTGATTATCACTATGGCAGCATTTTTGTAAATATAAGTCTAACAATACTATGTATACAGCTGATCTAGAGCGACACACCCCAGTCAGAAGTACAAATAAATTGATTATTACAGGAGCTAAATAACTGTTCACACTGGGGGCATCCATCTTCCATTGTCAACTCGGGGTGGGGAGATTTCACCAAGTTCCCAGTAAGAAATTCCAAATTCGTGGAACGTTCCAGTTGCAGTTTCCAACTCGGAACCTCCTGCTTCTGAACACAACTGGAACGCACCAAAAGACGTGACCCAAGCCAAAGCGTGTTTGTTGTGATGCTAATGAATGCAGCTCGGACCTTCCTCAGAGCTCTGCATTGCTTTACAACTTCTTTTTTCAACAACTTACAGGATGCAAAGCGACAAGGTAATGCATCTCTTTCCAGTTACGTAGCGGTAGTTTTTGATGTATGACAACAAGCAATTTTTGGAAAACTTAGTGTCGTAGTTTTGTAGCTGGCTATATATCGCTACTTAGAGCCCAGTGCTATAAGACGTGTCCGAATAATATAAATTTGCTCTAGTTTTGTCTTGTTCCTGAAGTTGAGTAACCAGGCCAGTCCAGCCCTGTCCGACCCAACCGCGAAGCTCAGGAATAGCATTTATAGATAACTGTTTTTGATGCTATAAAACTCATCTTAAAGTGTGTATTTCAATCAGGCACAAATCTAAAAGTGAGAGTTTTTTGTAATTACTTAGAAACTCCTCATAGCATCTTTAAAGTGGTTGATATTCCATTAGAAGTGTGGGAGGCAGCTTCATACTTTGGAGGTGGTGGGACCAGTTCAGAAAAAATACTTTAGAGTGTGTGTGGCTGACTGAAAATTGTTTTTGATATCAGGATATAACAAAAATTATCACTTAGCATTCGGTGCCTTTGGCCTTGTCCACACAGATATGAATATCTGAATAATGGAAGTGTTTCCTCTGAACATCAAAGTTCTGCAGATCATCTGCTCTGAAACAATCACCACCAGGTCTGTTTTGCATCCAAAGAGCCACCTCATGCTGCTGTTGGATACAGAGCTGAAACACTGCAGCCAGTAAGAGACAAGGTCTGTGCTCTTTAATATCGATACGGCAAAATATTATCAAGCACTCCTTGGGGATACCTGTATCAAAACGAATTCCACAGAATAGACACAGCCTCAAAATTTTGACAGTTGTTGGAATACTTTTGGGTAATCTTAAAGAATTTTACAGTTCAAAGTCAAGCTACATGATGAAGCACATGCTCCAAATCTGAACTTAGGTCTTAAAGTCTTTGAGGACATGAATCTGAAGTTTTTTAAGTTGTCCAATTGTTAAAAACTCATCCTGGTTCTTTTGCTTCGTTTTTTTTTTTTTTCCTTTAAATTGTCAAGAATTCTGTTAAAAGCGTAATCAGTGTTTACATTTGGCAAGTATCAGGTAAATATCATAACAAGGCCTCAGAATCAGGAAATGCTTCATATCGTGAGGTTGCTGGAAACACACAGACTTATTAGTGCTTCTTATTCACTCCTGTGTCTAAGCCTTGAGTTTGTTTTGTCTTGAGGAAACATGTCCATAAAATGGATGTCAGGGAACTTGAAAGAGTGGGTTTATAGAAAATGGGGTTAAAAATCTGATTTTCACTTTTTCACATGAAAGACAACAGTAAATGTTAAGTTGCCTTTTAAAATCTGAACACACATTGAAGAAAATCTGCTGTAACATCTTTTCCCCCAGTATGGCTCAGCTCACTGCAGGGCAAAACATACCCAACAGCAGAATATGGGGTCTTTTAAAGAGTTTTGAAAAGCCTGATTATTAGAAATCAATCCAGCTCCTCATTTACATACAGGTGGATACCCAGACAGTAAAGCCCCAGAGGTCTCCCTTCTTAAATTGAAAGCCAGATGATAAAAACTTGCTCTGACAAAAGTGAACTCCCGGCCAGGTAACAGGTCTTTGAGATAGAGATGTAATTTTGGTCAATCCACTACCTTTTCGCACACATAGGCGGAGTTTCAGGCTGTTAAGTCAGGTGGAATGAATTATGGATATTTCATTTTTATCTTAATTTCTCAGTGTCAGTCTGTGTGGCGCTGAGAAAGAAGCTGCATACTGATGAATGAAGTCAGCTTTAGTTCCGTCTGACAGCGCTGCGAGATGCAGTCAGTGGTTCTTTAAGTGGATGTTCAGGGTTTTATCCACTCGAATATTTTATTAAGCCTTTTCATTTATCAATGTTTAATCTCCTGATCATTCCGCTTCTTATATTTCCTCCATAAATTATCTGTAGTAACAGAGGCGGCATAGTGCTGAGTACACTCTCTCTGTCAGGAATCTGCAAAGCTATGCCATAAAATGACAAAAATATCACATCAATTTGGAACAAGTTTTAAGTTTAAAAGTGTAAAATCCAACATGCAGGAATGCACTGCTAATTGGGCTTGAGTGTGTACATGGAGCTCCCACTGTAACATGCTCTATCACTCTTCTGTAACAACGTAACACAAAAATGTTGGTTGAGGAGAAACAATTTCACGAAGACGTGTAATTAATAAATATTGAAATGATAGTGAGGCTTCTGTTGTGTAAAACACTTAAAAGGTGAGTGCTCTCCTTTGTGACCTCTTTTACTTTTAGCCTGTTTAATAGAAACAGTTTTAACACCTGTATTTTTCTAAGATAGACATTCAACTCAGAGTGAGTTTGAGCAGCATTTCTGATTAAAATAATGACCAAAAACCTGATGTTTGTTAACAATACTGATGTTTTAGATACTCTCAACCACAAAAATTACAAATATTATTTCTGCATTATTTACAAGTCTGAGAACATCAATTTGGTTTTCTTTCATAACTTAGATGAAAAGTAGGCTTGGTGCCTTTCTCCTGGAGTTTTTCTGCATCATTTTCCTTTTTTACTGTTTTGTGTGAAAAACAACTTCAACATGTTTTTTTTTTATCAGTGATAATAAGACACCTCTCAGTCACATTAAAACTGAATTACCTTAACTATTTTTCCACTGTCTTTATATTCCATGCCTGTGTATCAGCTAAGACAGTTGTCCATTCAAGTTGTGTTTGAAACTAAAAATAAAAAAACACTGAAAATTACATTAAAGATTATAAAAATTGTATTATATACACAACATAAATCTAAAGGGCTGTAAAAAAGAACAATCTTTTCCTTCAATAATAATTCTTGAAGTGAGCATAGCACCACAATCACAGGTAAAAACATCTGTGTCAGATTCAACACAACACATCCCCGTTCTCAAATCATAAAAACTGAAGGCCTCAACAGCGCTGACTTCCCTTTTGATCATTCCTTTTCTCAACATGCCTTTAACCAACACCCCTGTCACCGGAAGATTACAATCAAGTTTCTATGTCACTTGCTCTGTTCACTTTCCTCTTCTGCACATTTTTTCCTCTGAAGACACTAGTTACAAACAACCTGAAAACTCAGACATATAAAATAAATTTACAATCACTCAGAAGAAAAGAAAAACTATTAAACACCTGCCGTGGGTTGCACCAGCTTTGTGTAAGTTCAGATGTAGCCTAGTTTAAATATAAATTCTTACTTTTAATGGAATTTTAACAACAGTTACAAATCAGGTGTTGCACCAGCTAAGATAAACTCAATATGGACTTCAGTTACAACTTCAAGACTCTCAATAAGACTCTCGTGGTGGTGGCTGTGGACCGTAGGATAACTTGTAGGACGAGGAGTTGCAGAGGGCTTTACTTGCTAATTGGTGTTGGAAGTTTGATCAGTCCAGTACTTAAACTGGAGACAAAATGGTGGCATGTCACACTGGAACGTCTTTTCAAGAGCTACAAGCTTTTGATCATAGTCATGATCTTGAAGTCCACTCAGTTGTTTCTAAAAACTATTTTTTACCTTTCATGGGGGAATAACAAGCTGGGAACGGCCTTAGACCAGAACTGGACCCAAACTGACAACCTTGAATGGAGCATGTGAACAAAGTCAGTGGGCCACCAAACTGTTTAATTGGCAGTTTTAGACAGGGTGTGTCCTGGCTGCATGATGGCTGCAGTGCCTGTCTCTTTTTATTATGAAGAGCATGTTAAGAGGTCAAGGCCTCTGGCATGACAGCCGTGTCTCACACTCATGATCTAAAAAGAAAACCTGAAGAACAGATGATCAGTGATATCCTACTGTGACCTGCAGAACTATCTAGCTCATAATAGAATTAAAATGTAAAATAGAGATATATTTACTTTGTTTTAAAAGATATGTATGACTAATGTGTCATGGACAAGATAAACACAGTATGGTTACACTTCCAGTCTGTGCTTATAAAGTAAAAGCCCAGTGTGGCATTTCTAGAGAAACTTCCCTGGGTCTCCCATGTAGACTGTTCTTATTATGTCCACCAAGGAGGTTCTGTTTCTGTCTGTTTGTCCATTGGTTGTCCATAGCAGTAATTAGATTCTGGCATTCTGAACCTGCATGCCAATCCAGGAGTTTTCAAAGGATTTGTTAAGTTTGTGAGATTGGACAGCTTCCCACATATTTGTTAAATACTTGGCTAAGAATGCCAGAGATGCCTTGGAAGAGGTTTCTGAATTGTCTTTTCAAAAGGTGTATTCATGAGATGAATTCTTTGCCTCAGATGAACCCAGTAAATGGCACAAAGCCTTGTGACAAACTAAAGTTCATATCCAAAGACATATTGCACACATATTTTCAAGATACGTCCAGATTTAGAGTTAAGGATGCAACTTTTCACCCTTTATTTTATTAAATTACTGACATAAATATAGCCCTAAAAATAAAAATATACTCTTTATGGTCTTTATTAAGATTGGATTTATGAATTCAGGCAGGGCTGTGACAGCAGTAAGAGGCAGCCAACACACCTGGTAATAGAAGTCATGAGGTTGGCCGTCATGACTGACACATGCTACAGCCAACACTCATCCAGTCTGAACAGGACGTAAGGTTAAACTGAAGCTAACTGAAGTTACTTTGAGCTGTCCACATCATTAGGGACAATAAGACAGAGAGGACAGCACTGGATCTAAAAAGAAAATCCTGACTGTTGGATTAAGGAAATGCTACACATAACATCACAATATTTTGGTTGGTTTGGACGTTGACGATTATAAGATAAAAACAACTTTACGCCTCTGTGGATCAAGCAAACACTGAGATAACTCAAGCTCAACAAAACTAGTCTACAGGGAGGATTTTATGCAGACTTAACATAACTCTTGATACAACTCACACATAACTGGTGCAACAGGCCACAGGCCGATTTAAATTGGCACAACACAAAACTAACATGCATAATAATTAACTGATAAATATTAAATCATATTCACGCGCCTTTAGGCACATGCACACCCTTGGCTGGGCTCGACTGTGTCAGATTAAATAGATTAAATATTACAGTAGCAATAAAACAGCTGCCTTGTGGTCAATAAATGAATTAGGCTGGAAAATATGACAACTTCTCCATTTGTGGTGAGGGGTTGCATGGTTTGTGAGGTATGAACTTGTCCCTGGCTACCAGTGAAATATCAGACTTGGCTTAAGCTTGTCCTCGTCCCTTAAAATTAGAAACATTTTGTGTCTTCTAAACAAAGACCCTGTTTATATTTTGGTTTCCTTGCATTAAAATTCCTTCTGGACAATTGGATACCAAGCTTACTGCTCTTGAGTGTTTGTGTTCACACTCTGCATCAGCGTCACACCTCCAGATACGACCTGCTGTTAGGACTCAATTTACCAACCAGCACACAGCAAGTTACTCAATAGTGTTTTGTCATTTCCTTTAGATGGGTCAACAATTTTAAGACTTTGTCTTTTACAAAATGAGAGAGAAATGCTGCAAAAGAGTGTTGCCTCTTTGCCTGTGGCGAGGCATCCTTGCAAGTTACAGGAGGTCATGTTTTGCAAGTTTCTGTGATTAGTTTCCTTTTGTAAGCAAGATAACCTGAAAAGTAATGAACCAGTTCTGATGAAATTCCAGGGGATGCTGCCCATGGAACAAAAAGTAACTGATAATATTTCAGGATTTTTTTTCCAAGAACTTGTCAACTAAAACATTTATCCATAACTACATGGCTGTCAATGTCAGAAAAGGCCTGACGGAGGTTTGTGCTCTTGGAGCTTCTAGTTTCTCTATCAACTGATCTAACTTTCCAGAAAATACATTTTGTAATGGGAAAGACGTAACAACAATTTACATTACTTGTAAGAATCTGGCATCCAATCACCTTTTAAATATTAAAACACTAAATCTGGACTTAAGTATTTTAAGGTCTTAAGGCAACAGCACTAACCATGGTTATGGAAAAACAATGAAGACACATTAATGTTCACTTTGCCAAACCAGTCCATCAGAGACTGGCAGCAACTCTTTTACAGCTTCTCTGCCACATTTCCTCCCAATATTAAGTCTAATAGATTAATTTCAAAGCAAAATGTATCTGAGCTGAGTGCCACAAGTCTCTTAGCCTTTGGCTGGATACTGCCTAAACCTCAAATGATAAAGCATAAAAGAGGATGAAGACCTCTTGAACAGGTCTTAAATGTCCTCAATCAATGCCAGTAGGTATGAATAGAGACTATACACCAATCTCTCAACCCCCAATCACACAGAAGAGGTCTGTCTGGCTGAGATGCAGGTGTGAACACAAACAGCAGGTCATTTTTACTCTGACTCAACCCTGAAATTTACCATGTGTACTTTCCTTCACCTCAAATGACTGAAATGCTGGGAAACGTCCTGTTGTGTGGTCAAAGCAGGTTAGGGGATTTTCTGAGCAGGTATTTGTCGTAAATATCAGGGCTGGAAGTGTGAAAATAGCTTCAAATACCAGAGTGTCTTCAGTACAGACTGAGGTGGACTCACTCTGCAGGATGGTTTCCAATGATCCAGGTCTGATGTTAATGCAAGGGGAAATGGGGTCAGAGTGTTTGACACTTAACTCTGATGGTTTAAAAAATACTTTCAATACTTCCAAAGGATCTGCTGCTCAGGAAATAGTTTCATCATTTTCTGCCTGACCTTGCTGCAGAACATTCAGAGGAGTAACTATGACACCACGGACATGAAATGGTTAGACCTTGATACCCGCCGCAGCCTCCTTGAGGTAAAGAAAGAAAACTAAGTTGTCGTGTGCAGCAGATCGCAGTGAGGATGCGGTCAGTGTTAATCCACAGAGAGTGAGGGCAGCTCTCACTCTGCTGTTTGGAGGTCGGTCTGGGCCTGTGGAGGCTGCTGCTCCTTATTGAGGATGATGCTGATGATGTCTCCCTCGTGCTCCTTCATGTGCTCCATCAGACGCTCTTTACTGGTCGACTCGAAGCCGCAGATGCAGCAGCAGAACAGAAGCACGCAGTACTCCATGACGGGGGCGGGGGCTGGTGTCTGGGATTGAGACTGGAGTTGTGCAGGGTCCTTCCCCGGGGGGCTGGGGGAGTCCCCGGGCCAGTGTGAAGGGTCCGTATTGGGGGTGGGGAGGGCCGCTGGGCTGTCAGCAGTCAGACTGACGGCTGCTGTAGACGAGGGTGTTGGCAGTGTTTCCACTTGGCTCTTTGCTTTGTCCTTGGAGGACTGGACCACCGCAGGGCGCTCTGCCACCGACTCCAGCACCACGGACAGCTTTGGAGGAGCTCTGAGGGAAAAGGAAGAATAAAAGATACAGAGAGAGGACATGACTGGGGCTGAACTTTCACTCTCTGAGCATGTTTGTCAAGAATAGTTTTCTTTCAGAAGATCCTCTTGATATGAATAAATCCATAATTTACCTTCTCAATAAAAATACATATCTGTGAGAAAGCTGAAAGACTTTGTCGTCATTCAGTATTACCTGGAACATAACAGGTCATGTGAAGACTCAAAAATCAGAGTCTCACATCTTTGTAAACAACTACTTTAATTCAGACAGTTTTTCACCTGACACTTTCTATTTCTGGAATCATACTGATTGCATGACAATCAAGAGCCAACAGCGTAAAGAAAAGGCGGCCATGTTGGGTGCTGGTCCAAAGAACAACAAGTCATAGGAGCAGATACTTGCGTGGGTGGAAAATTTTGTTCTAAGCCCCGTTTCCACCAGAGGGTTCAGTTCGGATTGTCTTGGTACGTCTTGCTTTTTGTGGTGTTTCCATAGCCTAAAACCGGGACAGGACCCCTTACAAGGGTACTGTGCTGTCCTACTTTTTGGGACCCTTCTGTTTGGGTGCCAAGCATCCTGATCCGACCCCAGAAGATGGAGCTAGAAACACTGCAGTCCATCGATTGGTCGAAGGAGATGTCACTTACTGTGCGACAGCTGAACAACACATAACCCCGCCATGTTTAGTTTTCCACTCGTCTTCGTGAAGATAACTCTCGTGGCACAGCATTCTCTGGCACAAAGCTTGGTTGCGCTTTGTGACAAAAAGCCACATGCTGATCATAAAAAAGAAGAATTGCTGGATGTCTTCCATCGTTGCTCTTTGTTTACTGTGTCGCGTTTTCTTCTTCGTTGTATTTAATAGCCGGGTAAACTGTGTCGCGCTGCTATGATGTCATGCTATCAGCATCCAGCTTATACGCTGCAAAGCGCAAACAGGATCATGCTTTACAGATCTGGCCTGAGCCAAACCGTGACGATCCATACCGAACCACTTGGTTGAAACGTGGCTTTCTTATACACAGCAAAGGTTCGTCCCAAACGTATCATGTCCTGTCCAAGCTGTGGATGTTAGCAAACAGGAGGTAAAGCTTAAGAATCTCACATTAGCATGCTGAGTCTGTTCAGCTGTTTGGGTCTAGGTGTGTGTACCTGCTGCTTTGAGAGATGGCCTCGTTGATGGCTTTGTTGACCTGCTCATAGTTGTAGTTTTGGTCCCCGGCGTGCTTCCACATGTGGGATTTAAGCGAGGGGGGATGACTGCACACGTAGCCACAGAGGGAGCACCTGAAAATTATAGGAAACAAAAAAAGTGAGCAGCAAAGTGAGAGCAGATCAAGTCGTGGATGAATTAGTATGCCCGCTGAGGTTTTCTAAATCCTCCTCAGACTTTCTATCAAAAGGAATCATCCTGACTCTACGGAGGACACTGAGCTCTGGAGACTCCAACTGAGAAAGGAGAAGAGAAACAGATCACATTTAAAAGCCAAAATGTAATCAAAGTAAAACTAGAATTAAACTGCTATGGAACTACAACATGGTGGATTGACTTAGAAACATCTGCTGCATTTCCAGAGTTAAACATCTCGCTGTGGCTTTTTGTTCAATTTTTTCTCCTAACCAAACAACCATATCAAGTTGGTCCTCATGACTGTGGCAGTGATGTATGTATTGATCATTTAGAAACTATCAGTAATGCTTGGAGTTGGGTCCTCGGCCATTTTTGTAGTTCTTGTTAGCAGTTTGTTAGCGACTGTCGTATTAAAATGACCACAACAGCTTAAGATTCAAAAGCAGAAGACATCAGATGCATTTTCTTATTTCCCATAAAACATTAAAATCTCATGTAGGTGCCCATTGTGCACCTTATTTCAGCCATTAATCCAAAACCTATATTCAAATATGGCTTCAGGACTTCGAACCAGGAAATGCTAAATGTTAACTCATTTGTGCATTTTTGGACTCAGTCCTGCACCACTCTATTAATAATGCTTTACTTGCTCATGCATCACATTTCATATAATATCAAGTGATACCATGTGATTCCCCTTAGAAAAAAGTAGTTGACTTAAAGTTCATTTTCTTAAGTATGCTTCAGTATAAGTATAGCAAGAATAACCTCAGCAAAAAGTAGTTGATTCAAGTGTACTGTGACTATCCTTATTTCATTAAAAAGCTGGGGGGGTACACTTGAAGTTTACTTTTAATACATTATATTTTATATACTTAAGGATAGTATAGTGATGTATACTTAGCTCATACTGAAAAGTACAAAGAAAAGTACTTTAGTGAACTTTTTACATCTTTCTGCCACAAAGTACTAATACTTAGTTTATCTTGACCCAGGTACAGAATAAGGCCAAGTCATTGTGTTTAAATTTTATTTAGCAGAATAAAAATGTTTTTCACGACACATTTTCTTTTAGGAGTTAACCATGTTGTAAACGTACATGTTCAAGATCATTCAGAAATGGAGTTTAAAAGTTTACAGTAATCAGTTTGTGTGCTTAATTGCATTATCTTTGTGGACCTTAAAATCATAAACAGAGAAACATTTGACATGACCTTGTTAAGTTCTTGTCCCTTTCATAAGGGTTTGGCAGTGGTGTTATGTACACAGCGTCATCTGCTGCAACAAGAACACACTTTGTTTTAATCATTTCAGGCCAGACGGCATTAACAGTTTGTTTTTAACCCCATATATCAAAGTACTTTGTACACTGATCTGTAAATCTTTACACACGGACCTGTCTGTTTTACTAAGACCCACAACAAAAACACAACAGAATTTGGCACATGGGTGAAAACTGGAATTTTGATGTGAACACGTTTGTTTAAAACTAAAGTCATTAGCTAAACAGAATGTGCCTTCTTTTCATTATATCGCAAAATGTTTCTCTTCTTTAGTTTGTTGACTGTGATATAGGACTGTTTAGTTTAATCTGTGCATGAAGACAAGAAAGTACAACTTAGAAGTATTCTTACACTTTATGTACAACAAGTAAAGTAGTAAAATAGCAAAGAAGTAGTTTTTAGTAGGGTTGGACAATTAATCAGATTTTGATCTTGAATTCAATTTTGCCATCTGACAATCATAAAAACATTATAATCGAAGAAAACGATTAACATGCCACACAGTGTGGAGTGCCGTGTATGCAAGTTCCTGCGCTTCATAACGCTTCTGTGTTCCAAGTGCAGCCACAGCGAGTGTGTGTGACTTATGTGGATCAATAATACTGTATGTGCCGCTCACTGGCTCTTTAAAGTTGTGTTTAAAAGTTGTTTTTAAATCAGTACTGAAGTTTTAAATAAATGAATAATTGTGTATATTAATTGTGATTTCAATATCACTGAAAATCTGGATTCTTATTTTTACCATAATCGTCCAGCCCTATTTTCTAGTTCATAAAAGTATATGTAAAGTATACTTCAACAAAACTACCATGTGGATTAGAAGAATATACTGTAACTGTTACACTAGTAATATAAAGATAAGTATGCTAGTTGTATACTTGAAAGTGTACTTTTATAACTTAAAAATGGTCCAAATTAGTCTGAAAAGTATTACATTAGTACACATTCTATTGTACAAGTACACTCTCTATACTTATACTGGAGCATACTTGAGTATAAATATAAGTCATTTCTTGAGTCTCCAGGGTGCAGAGAGCACCGATCAGACCAAAGAATAATGAGAATAAAAGAAGCAGACTTCTTTAGACCGACTCAGCTCTTCATTCTCACCTCGGAGCTCTCTGTCTTACCTTACCTGTCCCCTCTGAAGGGACTAATATGTTTGATCCCCCTCACCTGTACTGCTCCAGCAGCTGCACGGCCTGGTGCTCCTGCGGGTGCCTCCTCATGTGGCTCTTCAAGCTGTTCATGTTGGTGGTGGCAAAGTCACAGCTGCAACACCTGCAGCGAGAGGGAGGGAGAGGATGTTAGAGGAGAGACATAGAAAGGATAATTCATGAAAAGTATTTATATAAAAAACCACAAAATACAGAAATCCACAAATGCTGCACCAAACAGTTTAAAGGAGACATATCATTCTTGTTTCTCCTTTTCACTATGCAAGACTAGGATGCCTGTAAAGCATTTCTGCCCTCAGTACAAGTCATTTAGTTCCTTCATTGCCGCACAATAGCGTTCTCAAATTCCTCATTTTAGGCCATTATCAAGCTCTCGTTGAAACGCTCGGTTTCCAGGCTGACCTAAAGTTACCTCGCAACGTCACAGCCCTTTGTGCTCTGATTGGTCAGTTCTGTCAGAGCTGCCGAGGGGGTAGAGTCAGCTTGTCCTTCTTCTTCTACTGTATTTTCCGGCAGGTTTAAAGCAGTGACCGCGTATTGAGTCCCCCTTCAGGCCAGAGCTGGTAATGAGTGAGTGTGAGCTAGAGAGCTATTGCTGCTGTGTTCCTCGGTGACGATTTTGTGGCTGACGGACATCACAGAGGAGGAAGTGTTTTATCAGATTACTCCAATAAAAAGAAATGTACCTCGTGTGGTCACGACGATTTAAATCTCGCGGACATCTCGCAATGACCTATTTTCAGAGGCATCAAATCTCGTTCTAGGATATCAGAAAAAATACAATATCTCATTTTTTGAAAATTAAGGGGGTGTAAGGTCTTGTTTTCAAATTTATTATATTATATGTAAGTATTAAATCATGAATCAGCATGATATGTCTCCTTTAATATTTTTGAGAACTGTGGAATGTAATCTAACTTCTAACATAAACACAAACTTCATGATTAGAGACAAAAAGCACATACAGTATCTGTGTCTTAAAAAACATCTGTGGCCTCTATAGGAATTTTACATAGAAAAGCTTCTTTATACCTACATTAGCACTCTTTTGCTGAGGTATTTTTAATTTTCTCTGTTTCCTGATGTGTCTTTCGCCCTTGTTCTGTAATTTTGCACATACAGCCATTACAATCCACCCTAACCTTCTCCATAAAATAAAAGATTGTGCCATCAATGTGTGTATTATTATTCATCGGACACATCAGACTCTGTTGAGGGCTTAAACCACCATACGTGTTCACACCTCATTGGCCGCTTTGTGTTAACATAACAGCACAGACTGTGGAGCACTGTAAGAGGAATCACTTTGCTGTGACTGCAACATATAAAGGTCTGTAGTGCCACCTAGTGGACAGTTTTGAAGTGGCATCAATAACACATGCAGGAAAACAGCACAGAGCACGTCAGACCATGACCTGGTACACTTAATCATGTGTGTGACTTAATGAGAGAACAGTCTGTCCACCTTAAACAGCATAAAATAGACTGATCACCAGTGATCTGGCCCTGGACAAGAGAGGAAAAGAGTCCTAAAAAGCCGATGTTTGGCTTTACAGTTTGCTTGATGATGGCCAGAATCTTGATTTGGGGAGGTAGTAATTGTAACTGACATGAAAACTTCATTATTTGTCCAGCTCTGACCATTTTCATCTAACCTGACAACCAAACTGAAGGTATCACACAGTGAATGGTGGTGACATTTATTGTGTGATCAGGCTCTTACACGCTCTCAGGGTTTCATTTTTTTCTAGAAACAGTTTTCCAGAACTTTTCCAGGATGTTTTCACACACACACTCTGCAGAGCCCTCTACACTGTACCTTACACTTTGTGCATTTACTCAGATTTCTCTGTTTATGTCTCCTCCTCACCAGAGGTCTGATTTACAAGATGTGCAATAATTTCAGACATTCTCTGACATTCTTAGAAGTTATGACAAATTTAACACAGACTATCCCTCGTAGAATTAGAAATATTGAGTTTTGGTAATGGTGGCTGATATTCCAAAGAAAATATCAGCAAATTTCGGGACAGATTCTTCAGAGATATCAGAAAGAAGTGGACAGAAAGATCTCCAGTATGACTTTAAAGGTTACATTTACCAAATCAAATGTCAGAGTTCAAATAAAGAGGACGTTAAAATAGAGGGGAAAGCTCACAGATGTCAATGCAAGCATCAATCAGCCCATTTGTTGATACCTTAATTTCAAAAAACATCACATACAAGAACAAAAACAACAATGTTCTTGTCCAGCGGGGTAAGTTGATATATATATTGTTTGAATTTAAATTAATGTTATTGTTATTGTTGTGTTTGCCTTTTTCTAGGGCGTCTGTTCACAAATTGCTATAAGATACAGTATGTCAGAACTTCTCTGCTGTAACTAGGATTTCTTTTACCTAAATATTATCCTGTGGCTCAAGGTTTCACAGAATTAACCTACTACTGAGACCTCTTTGTTTGTCCATGTTGTCTTACCCAGAACACAGAGCTATGGTTAGCTATTAACACCTTACTTTAAATCAAACATAGGTGTTCTTGTGCTTTATCCACATCTGGAATCTTTTTGCTTGAGTCTTGGGCTTGGAGAAGACAAAAATATCAACACCAACCTCCAAACTTATCTGATATCAACTGTAGGACTTAGGCACACCACTAGGGCATACTGTTTTCTGCTGAGAGCTTGACAGGCCTCTTGTGCATTGTTACGGTTGCTATCGTGGGATCAGACAGTACCTGTTTGTGGGAGGGGCTTAGTGAAGGGTCAATTGCATTGAGATCATTTCCTGAAATCATTCAGCTCTAACTGCATTAGCTTTAATTTTACATTTTCAAGAACATGAGATGAGTTGACCATCCCAGATGTACATGTTTTAATCACTCACCGATAAGGCTTGTCAGAGTTATGAATCCGCCGATGGTTTCTCACCCCGACATACGTGGAGCTGGTGTAGTCACACACGTCGCACTTGTACATCTTCTGCAAACCACACTCTGGAAAAGACAAACACAAACACATCTGTGACTCTAAAACATCACAGGGTTATTTTTTACCTTCTATTAGCATCAGCTTAGTGCATTAAAGTTAGAAGCTGAGTATACCTGGTGCGTGCTTCACAAATGCAGTGGAGCAGATTTACAGAGAAACAGGCTAAAGTGCACAAAAGCTTTTCAAAGCCAAAAAAAATGTTTGATTGTCTCTGGAGAAATGCTGCATCCCTGGTAAACAACCCACACTTTGCTTTAAGGTGCCAGCTAGGAGCGTCATGGATGTTTGCCTTAAGTTAGGTCTAAATGATAAGAGCCAAACTTGGATGTGTGGTCAAACGGTTCAATCTTGCAACTGAGATATGGACTGAAACAATTCAAGAAAAGATATGGAGTACTGTATACACTATAACTATATAGTGTACTATATACACTATAACCAAGTGTCTCAACCTTTGAGAGTCTCTCTGTATTGTATTGTGGGTGCAACATGTTTTTCAGAATCCAAAAGAAATCAAAGAAATTTTTCTCCATCAAGCCAGCAAAATAAACCTGAAAATAAAAAGCAGCCTACAGCCATTAGCTTTATCTTCATCTGACTGCACCAAAAATAATTGTAATTTACTGCGATACATCCAGGCTGTCACAATGTGTTTTTTCAAATGTTCATATCACAATGATGCTCAAATGGCAATTGCACAGCCCTACTTCAAGTTCCAAATAAATACAGATAAAGGCATCCTACACCAGCCTGTATGCAGTTTGAGCTGTTACATATTCAGCAGTTGTTGGGTGCATCCACAAAAGGATTTGAGAGCCCATATTTCACATTAAATCAGGTTCACATGAATTTTTGATAACTGATACAAGTTTGTTTCAATCAGTTAATCTTTTCACCAGTTCATAACACCACCACACTTCATAAAAAGAGTAGGAGACTCTATCTGCTGAGGAGGCTGAGGTGTTTTGGGGTGCAGGGGGCACTGCTGAAGACCTTCTATGACTGTTGCGGCCTCTGCAGTCTCTACGGAGTGGTCTGCTGGGGGAGATGGGAAGCGGACAGGAAGAGGCAGGACAGACTTATTAAAAAGGTCAGCTCTGTTGTACTTCTTGTTGATGAAAACTACAGGTAGGTTATAGTAAAGGTAGAACAACTTTTAAAAAGTTGTAAACAGATAACTGTGAGAGTAAAGCAACAAAAACACTAATGCAACATTCTTTTCATAGAAATTTTTCTTTTTCTTTGTAGCTTTCAAGCACAAAATAAAAGGGTCACATCTGCCTTTCAGTCCTCATTAGTTCATCAGAAGCAGGTTTAAGTTCAGATAGATCCACTTTTTTATTGTAAACATGAGGTAGTGTGCGTGAGGACATCAAAATATGTTGTGGGACACTGCACATATTTCACAAACTTACTTAAAGAGGCTGATAAGTCCCCAGTTACGCTGCAGTCTCCCCTGGATGAGTCTGCTGATTATAACATAGGGCTCCAAGGAGCTATGCTAATGCTAGCATAGTTAGCTCACTAGCTAGTTAGCTTAGCTGCCATGTCAGGAACAAGCGGATAAAGCCAGATTTCCGTCATAATCACAATAAAACAGTCACATCTTAACTGCTCCCGTGCCATCAGAAGGTCAAATTCATCAGCATTGACAACGGCAGAGGTGGCGTCGGTCAGGAAACTGTACGGCGGTGCCCGGTCTGTCTGTGTGTGTGATCCGTAGCCGAGCAGAGAGCACCGCTGAAAGTTGCTCGTCATGTCGGACCTCAAGGCTTAAAAGTTAAGCTCTGTGCGAGTGAAGGCGAGTCATCCACACACAGTATCAGTACAGATCTCAGAGCCGCTTCAACAACGTCATCATTCTTCGCTGTTTAGACACCGAACAGAGTTTACTGTTTTATGAAAAATTAAGAATATATCGGTGTTACATTGGCAAAACTCTGGCCGATGTTCCAATACTTTGAAAAGGGCTATAATCGGCCCACTGATATATCGGTGGGTCCTAATAGGAATATCTTATCTAATCGTATCTTAAAATTTTTAAAGGAAATCTGCTTTAGTAGTTAACAGAACAAAAAGGGGCAGTGTATTATAAGGTTTCACTATCTGAGATTCATAAGAACACCTGGTTTTAATGTGTTGATCTATTTAAACCACATTTCATCATTTGTTTTTGCTTTTGTTTCTGGATAAATATTTCAAGTTGGTCCCAATTCAAATTAGGTTTTTTAACAGATCGAGCATTATTTGAATAGACTTGAACAAACTCATGTGACAAGTTAAAAGGGCTTTTTTTGTTTATTTGAGTATAGTTCTGAGGTCTGGTTTGATATTAGGTGTGTCTCTGGGAAAAAAAAAAAAGAAAACCACAGGTTCATAGGTCGACTGTAGTAATTCGTCTGGTACTGCTCTGTGCCAGACAAATTATGGTTCCAGTTGCTGTTTTTGTTTTTAGAAAGACTAACTCCATCACTTAGACACTAAAGGTATATAAAAATACAAAACAGAATATGGGCTCTTTTACCATTTAATATCTGAATGGCCAGTTTGAATGTTAGAGAAAATGTACAAGGGGTCATACATCTAATGGCCCTTTTCCACTAGCCCTACTCTACTCTACTCGACTCTACCCAGCTCTACTCTACTCGCCTTGTGCTGCTTTTCCATTAGCCCCAGTCGCCTGCCCAACGGGGTGCAGTGTCGCTGAGCAGCACTGCTGTGACATCATTTTGAGTGCGACACAACAATCTGTGGCTTTTTGTCACAAACCGAGTAAAAAAGGAAAGCAGAAGAAGGCTGCAGGTGGCAAGAAGAAATACCCCTTGAGAAGCACAGGAGAGTTTTGGAAGCTATACAACAGAATGAAGCCGAGGACGAGAGCAATCCAGCTGCAAAGAAAAGATGTATGAGGGTAAGCTAATGGTAGCTACCGCTAGCATGCTAGGTCGTTGCGCTCATGACTCATCGATGATGACATTGTCTGACCAATCAGTAGCCGGCAGTCGGTGACGTCATCTTTTAGTATCGACTCAGCTCGCTTGGAACCAGAGCTGAGTAGGTACTAAAACTAGCTTGTTTTAGGAGGTACCAGGCTAGTGGAAACACGCTGCAAATCGAGTAGAGTAGAGTAGGGCCAAGGCGTGCTAGTGGAAAAGGGCCATAAGTTTATCATTTAAGTGTCTGTGCAAAATTAAAGCTTTGAGAGCATCTCTCACCCTCGTCTGTTCCTCTGTCTGCCTCCTCCACAACAGCCACAGTCTCAGTTACAGCTGTCAGAGCTGCCATGTCCCCGCTGAAGCTGTGATGCTCCCTCTCATGACTTCTCAACTGGCTCTACGAAATGGAAAAAGCACATGTAAAGCACTGACACACGGGATAAACAACAAAAACCAAACACTTTTCCAAATACTGCCCTTAATTTTAATACAACTTAGGGCCTGCTAGCAACACAAAACAAAACAAAACAAAACAAAACAAAACAAAACAAAACAAAACAAAACAAAACAAAACAAAACAAAACAAAACAAAACAACTTGATGTGATACTTTTCAAACCAAACTGAAAAATGTAGTTAAAATTGTTAATTTAACAAATAATATTAATACGATTGTTTAGCTAAAAATATACTGTACATATTAAAGATATCAATGTCTGTAAATCCTTCCCCTCACTGATATAAACTCAGATATGTTTTAAAGACAAAGTCTAAAATGCATATTTCCACTGATGGACATTCTCTGACATGTCAGTCCGTCCTCAAACTCAGTCCTGTCCCTACAGGAATGGACAGACCATCTGATCAGCGGGTCAGTCTTCATCCCAGCAACAAACTCTCTCAGCCTAACTCCCAAATCTGGAGGATAACAGGACAAACTTGATGAAGGATGAATAATCTCTGCAGCAGATCGGCGCTGGAGTCCCAGGACAGCAGAATAATCAAGATTTTTCTCCTGTTTCATCAGACTGAAGTAAAGTTTCCCCGCAGCTCTGCACCTCACTCCTCAGCTTTTATCTACGCTCTCTGACGTCACGCTGCACAACAAAGTCTTCTTTAGACGAGACAACTCTAGAATTAAAAAAAAAAACATGAACCAGACCAAAACACTGGATGATTTTAACCCTTTAACTCCCAGCTCAACTGTTTGGCAGAAGTCAAGAAATTCCGGACAGTTCATTTGTTAAACAACATAACACGACATTGTTTCTTTCTGTTTTAGGATACAGAAACAACTGCAAACAAACCAAAGGAACAGATCTTTGTTTGGGATTTAAAGGTTTGTCAGGTTCTCCCTTTAAAAAGAGATCTGCTGATCTCAACGGGACTAACCTGGTTAAATAAAGGTTAAACAAAAGGTTTAAAAAACAAAAAGCCGTTATTATTTTAATTATTACCACCATTTTTATTTTAAATACTTCAACAATTTACTGATATGATGATTTATATACTTATGTATATATTATCTGTTATTGTGTGTTTGCCAAACTTTTCACAATCAAATTTAAGTTACTTTTGATTGATATTTTATTTACAAAACTTTCTGCCTTTTCTGACTGATTTGATTTTGTGTATTTTTATGTCATCATGTAATCAACTGTTCACTTTTTAAACCTTCAAATCCCACATCAGGAAAACATCTGTTTTTTGGTTTGTTTTTAGTTTTCTCTATTCCATGAAAAGGTTAACAGTATCACTGAATTGATTTGTTCTGTTTTGTAAAACAATTAATATCCCTTATTAGGGCTGTAAAGTCCAAGTCGACTGGTCGACTAATTGGTCGATGCGTCCTCAGTTGACCAAAATTCTGCTTGGTCAACCAAATATGTCATTTTTTTTTTTCCCCTGCAGCTCATTTCATCAGGAGAAACATATCAAGTGAAATGGGGGAATTTTCTGAGCACCCCCATCATGTATTAGAACACCATTTCAATGTATTTATCGTTCATTTCAACATTTTTATTCAAGAACATTTCAATATTCTAGTCTAATAATCGTGTATTTGTTTTATAACTGCATGCGCTCTGCCCGCGCATCCCTCACCCAGTCCAAGCTGGATTTTATGCCTCATATAAACACCCAAATGCAAAAACGACATCACAGAAGGAATTGACCATTTATTTCTGAGGAAATGAGGCCCATTGGTGTCGTGGCAGGCCAAGAAAAACATGGGAACCTGGATATTCAGTGCCGGCGCGCCAGACAATTACGCACGCACTCCCGGCAAAATACGAGGGAGGAAAAAAGAGAAAGCTTTGGAGTTAATAGATAAAGATAACAGATGTTTACGTCTCTTCAAATGGAGTCCTATATGACAGTGACTGCCTATTTCATTGATGAAGACTGGAAAGCAGAGTCTTGTGTTGAGAGAAAAAAAGAAGGAGAGGCACACACAGGGGCGAAACACGGGGGGGGTTGATTGGTCGATTTTTGGTCGACAATTACTGTGTTTTAGTCGACCAACAATTTATTTGGTTGATTACAGCCCTAGTAGACTACTGCCAAACAGTTAAGCTGTAGTTAAAGGGTTAATGTAATTTGAGTCATCGTCTGTACAACGAAAAAAAGAAAAAGAAGAAACTGAACTTCAGCTCCGGACCCGACGACAGAAGAGCAAAAAAAAAAGTTCTTTGTTTGGATCTCTGTTAACATAACTTAAAAAGTTATGGACGGATTTCGATGCAATTTTCAGGAAATGTCCTGACTGGAACAAGGAGCAAATGATATGATTGAGTGATCTGGATCAGCGTAGAATCGCCATGATGAAAAAGGAGATTTTTGTGAATAACTACTGAACTAAAATAGATATCATTATGAATCCAGTTGCTTATGGTATGTTTTCATGATCAAGGAATCTAAATATTTACATGAAATAAAGATAGGACTAATGTTTATGGTGAAAATCACAATATGGGTGAGGACTGTGGCGCTGGCGGAGGTCTGTGCCCTCAGAGTGCTTTTCTAGTTTTAAACTTATGTAGACGTTTTGATGAGTTCTTTCTTTTAAAACATCGGTCGCTGCTTCAAACTTTTTAAACGAAGTCATGTTGGTGATAAAGGTTCAGAAGAGATGAGAGAAACGGGAAGACGATAAATTCAGCAACATTGTGACCTGCTTTCTGCAGTGGGGGATTTTACACAAAGATATCAGGAGGATGTTTTTTTTTTTTTTTAACCATGTCTTCTGTATGTGATAGCTGCCAGTCTCTCCCCCTCACTCTCTCTCTCATTCAGCAACTACAAACTCAGGTGTGTAAGAGTTAGTTATATGTTCATCTGATATTTTTTTATAAGGCATCAAGACAGACATGAAACTAAAACTTGAAACTAAAAATTTATTAATTATATGGGATAAGTTTGGGATTTCCAAAAGCACCTCAAAGACCACAATACTACCTCATCATTATTAGAAAATGGTGCATAAAATGATCATAATGACCCCTGTCTCATCTGATGACGTCAAATACATATACTAATGATTTCTCCACTGCAAGTAAAACCTGATCCTCTGGAAAAACACTGATTTACAACAATGACAAAATATAACAGTGATAACACAGGCTAAAATTAATCGACGGTTATTTTGGTTAACAAGCCTGATAATCAAGTAAACACGCCATTATTGTCATTTTAGCTAAAAATTAAATATGGCAGTATAATATGGAATAACAATAATGTTAAATTAAAGCAACAAAAATAACATGGCCCATTCTACAGCAGTAATGCTGAGTTATAAAGTAGTTTGCTTATAGACCTGAAGTCATTTTAATGTTGGGAAGTCAACAGGTGCTGCTCACGACATTTATAGGTTTAAATGTGTTTTGTGGCTCCAGACAGATTTTTTTGGTGGGCAGGGCGGTGAAAACGGCTCTTTTGAATGGAGAGGTTGCAGACCTGTACTCTAGAAGATGATTCCAACTTTCATTCTGGTATTATGTCCAGGAACATTTATTAGACCTGCAGACATTTGTCACAACTTTTATAATATTTCCAATAAAATGATAAACAGCAAAAGGATGAACTGTAAAATAATAGGCTTGTATAACTGACATATGAAATACAGCATTTAAAAAATAACATCATCTTGGTCAAAGAGATTGAGGAGCAATGGATCTCAAACATTTTCATGACCTAAACTGACTCAAATTATACCAAAAATCCCCATCTTTTAAGATTTTTCTTTTAGATGTTTTATTACAAAAGGGTGTAAGAATCCCATGACCTAAACGGTCATAAATTCAGAGTGGATAGAAATATCAATTCATCAATGCATTGCAGTATTTTCCCTCCCAATTCAGTATCAATTCAGCAAATCCTCTGAATGGATTCACCTCCTGGCCAGTGGGGGGCGCTGTGCACTTTTTCAGTGTTTATTCAGCTGCTGATGACCAAAGCAGGCTGAATGTCAGTAATATAACTGAGATTTATTGGATTATCTGTTTAAACAATGTGAAATATTGTCAACAATAGCACTAGTATCAATCTGGAGTGTTTTCTTTTCATTCTTTTGCCGTATTTATGACGTATTTTCCCAGAGTTTTACTGTCTTTTTTGTCAATGATCATCTTCTGCATCATAGTTCATGTTTTTAGATTCCATAAATAGTAACTTTAGAAATATTGGAGGAAGAAATATCAGGATCTACATCAGCTTGACAGGAACTGCTTTAGGGACTTCCATTAGTAAAAAACGCCTGGACATGGTCTAATATAACAGGCTGTAACATGAACACACTGCTTTAGGCTAACAAAAAAAGTTTGAATTTAAGGAAAATGGATTAAGTTTATTTTTAGTAATCTCAGAAAAATTCCACACATTCATTTACAATTGGTTATGAAGAGAATCCTTTTGAAAATTCTAATCAGTTTTGGTTCTTTTCTTGTAATTGTATTACTGACAAATTCTTGCCTGAAAAAAGGGTGAAAAATGTACAACTCCTGACACATCGACTGACAAAAGAAGACAAAAAAGTCCAAGGGGACATTTAAAGAGGACATATCATGCTTGTTTCTCCTTTTCACTATGCCAGACTAGGATGCCTGTAAAGCATTTCTGCCCTCAGTACAAGTCATTTAGTTCCTTCATTGCCCCACAATAGCGTTCTCAAAATCCTCATTTTAGGCCATTATCAAGCTCTTGTTGAAACACTTGGTCTCAAGGATGACCTACAGTTACCTCGCAACGTCACAGTCCTTTGTCCTCTGATTGGTCAGTTCTATCGGGGGTAGAGTCAGCTTGTCCTTCTTCTTCTACTGTATTTTCCAGCAGGCTCAAAGCAGCGACCGCATATTGAGTCCCCCTACAGGCCAGAGCTGGTAATGAGGGGGAGTGAGCAAGGGAGCTATATACCCCTGCTGCTGGATGTGTTCCTCGGTGACGGTTTGGGGCTAACGGACATCACAGAGGAGGAAGTGTTTTATCAGATTACTCCAATAAAAAGAAAGGTACCTCGTGTCGTCATGACGTTTGAAATCTCGCGGAAATCTCGCAATGACCTATTTTCAGAGGCATCATATCTCGTTCTAGGATATCAGAAAAAATACAATATCTCATTTTTTGAAAATTAAGGGGGTGTAAGGTCTTGTTTTCAAATTTATTATATTATATGTAAGTATTAAATCATGCATCAGCATGACATGTCTCCTTTAAATAATTATAGTTTCAAACGTCATATTTGATTTTACTTTTGTACTCCATACGCACGATAAGTTATTATTGTACACTTTTTATTTTCAGATGTTTGATTGCTCAAAATGTGCGGTGACATGCCACGCATGTTCAGCAACATAAAAATTCAAAAATTGTGAACGGATTATTTGTGTATTTCTACTTTCTACTAAATCCATACTGAATTGAATTCAATCAATCAATCTCAATCAATCTTTATTTGTATAGCGCCAATTCATAACAAGTGTTATCTCAAGACACTTTACAATGGAGCATTATTGCTCTATTGCTCGAATTGCCACCTAAAGAATCAAAATCAAATCGAATCATGGGGTTCTTAATAATACCAATGTTACTGTTAGTTATGGATGGAATTAAAGTGAAAATTAAAACTCCACTTTTTGCTGTAGACCTCCTGGGCAGTCATACAATTAGTGTCATTAGATAAAATATTTTGTGCTACATGTTTTTGTCTTATGTTACAAGACTGTCACTCCTGCAACACCAGTGCTATGGACAAAAAAAGTTAGCCTGGATATACTGTATATATATTTACAAGGATATTCAATAAGAATTTTGATGTAATTTAAAAGTGGAATTTGATTTGTTAAAAGATTGGGGAAGTAACATGTCAATTCAAATCAGATACAGGTAACATCATCACTAGGGATGCACAATATTATCAGTTCAGAATTGGCACTTAACAGCAGAAAGTAAAATATCTATCTGCAGATAAGAAAATGTATTACTATAGTATTTAATGTATGTTATTGCTTTTACTGTTTGTTTTTTCCTTATTATCTGCTATCTATTGTAAAGCACTTTTGTACAGGGCTGTTTAAATAAAGCACACTGACCTTGTAGTGAAAGGCTTGTGGGCACAGCTTGCAGTGGTACATCCTGGTCTTGCAGTGGTGGATCATGTGGCTCTCCAGGTCTTTACTGTCCGAGGCGATGTGCTCACAGATGGGACACTGGTACGGCTGCCTTTGCCTGTGCACCCGTAGGTGCTGTTTAATGTAGCCCTTATTACCACTGCTATAGCGACACAGGCGGCACCGATACGGCCTTTCGCTGCCTGGGATGTAGTCCACCAGACCACCCTCTGACGACGTAACCAGACCCTCCATTCCGGGGATGGCTATGTAACTTGCTGCTCCGGTCCCTGTAACGACGCCTGTCACCCCTCCATTCTGGAACTGTGCGTTGTCTTGAAGCTCTTTGAGGATGTCTTCGTCAGACGTGTTCTGGTCCGAGCGCTCTCTGAGCCGTTCTATGACGGTGAGCAGCGACAGGCTGATGCCAGCTTTGGTTGCAGGGCCTTCCTCATCTCCTTCTCCTAGACCGAGGGGTCCCAGATCTTCCTCTTTGCTCTTGCTATGAATCTTAAAGTCCAGCAGAGCTGCTGTTGTTCCTACGTCAGGCGCCTTGGGTCCATCTGTAGTCACCTCTAAGAGTTTCTGGCTCTGGGCTGGAATGGTCTTTTGGTTTACCTTGGTGACAGAGGTGGGGAGCTCAGGGGTCCTCATTGGCATCGTTACCAGAGCCTCAGCGGCCAAAGAGTGCAGCCGCAGAGACTCAGAGTGGGTCCTCTTGCGACCAGCTGGTGGGATGTTCTCATCCCGTGGAGAGTCGCTACTTTTAGGAGCCGAGGGTTTGGGGTCAGCTCCGTACTGGAGGACTTCAGCACCATCAGCGGTCTGGTCAGGGGTCGTGGCTTCCTTCACGGCTGCACCATGGTGCTGCGCTCCCTCCTCCACATCCAGGAGGCCCTTTCCTCGGTCCACGTCTGGGTTCAGAAGCAGAGGATTGGCGGCCATGACAGGATCCTCGGCTGAGGGAAGGCGCTCCACGATCACATTGATATGGCCCGCACTGTTTGGGCTGCTGTTGATGATCTTCTGAGCGGATGACAGTAGGCTGTCCGCTGTGGAGGTGCCACCATGATGATTAACAACCTCCAGCTCAGACTCCGCCTCCGTTGTCACCTGCACCTCCACCACAGGCTCCTCTTGGGTCAAGTCTTTCAGAGGGTACACACTCTCCACCACCTCCTCCACCTCCTCTGTCTTAGGACTTTTCTGGAGCTCTGAGGCCGGGTGAGTCAGCATCTCCTGGTTGTTCTCCAGGGCCACTGGAGCAGAAATCAGCTGGAGCTTGAAGGCGGCGGGCAGGCTTTTCTCCTGAATAACCGGGGACAGAACAACTATCTCCTCTCTGTTTGAGTTTGGGTTAGTTGCAGCTGGGGTCTCCTTCCTTGAGGAGGCCTCCTCCCCGTCCTCAAAGATCGGGTAGGAGCAGTCGACCAGGCCGGCGTGCTTCCAGGCGTGTGTTTTTAGCATGCGCTGCTGGCTGCACACGTAGCTGCAGATCAGGCAGCGGTACAGCCCATACTCCTCGTAGCTGTACCACTTCTTCTTCTGTGGTAGCTCCTCACAGTCTTCTGCTGAGGTCTCTGTGCTTGTGCCTCCGTCCTGCGTTCGTAAAACCTCGTCCTTGTCCTGGCAGTGATCCGGGGGACTGGTTTCTTGGCTGCCTCCGTTGCTGAAGTGCATCCTGACGTGTTGCTCGAGCTGCCTCTGGTCTCTGGAGGTGAAGTGACACTCGGAGCACATGAGGATGAGGTCGCTGTGCTGCTCGTTGTGCTGCTTTAAGTGCTCCTTGAGTAGGGGGAGAGTTTGGGAGAGATAGGGGCACAGGCTGCACTGGTAACACGTCACGGTCCTCTTGTGGTTGCTGCTGTCGGCCGGCTCGGTCACCACTGAGTCCATGTTGTTGTTGTTGTTATCGCCCCCTGTTACAGGAGGAGGAGTCCCATCAGCTGTGGACCTCGTCCCCACACAGCTCCCCTCCTCCTGACAGTTCCTCTTAACTTTCCTGAGGGGAGAGTCTGCCCTGCTCCCCCTCGTCCTCTCCTCGCCCTGTCCCCTCACAGTGAAAGCATGCTGGAGCGCCCGTTTCTGTCCTGCCAAGGTGCACTGACGTTGGGGACGCTTCTCCACGATCTTGCTGAGCTTCTCGATGACCTGGATGAGAGAGTCTGCAGCCTGTCTCTGCTGAAAGGAGCGGGGGGTATCCTCTACCACGTCCTGCCTGATGTGGGCTTGAGGGAGGGCTCTGAGTGGAGGAGGAGAGGAGGGGGAGGAGGCAGAGGAGGAGTGTGTGACAAGGACAGCCACATCGCTGAGCTCCTCCATGACCTGGAGGATTGGAGAACACAAGAGTTAGAGCGTGAACGTCCAACTGTTGACAAGCTGAAATGATATTGACTTTGTGGATTCATCAGAGGTGTGGACTCGAGTCATGTGACTTAGACTCGAGTCAGACTCAAGTCACAATTTTGGTGACTTTGGACTCGACTTGACAATATCATCAAAGACTTGCAACTCAACTTGGACTTTGACATCAGTGACTCGGGACTTGACTCTGACTTTAGTTTGATGACTTGAAAATAATTGAAATCTTCAGTCAGACTGTTGAATAAAATGTGCTCCCATTCAAAGTATTCGACTAAGTGACTGATTTTTGTCATTTCCAGCAAGACAATGATTTTTCCCACAGGATCTGCCCCATTGAATGCATCTATTAACATCCAATCAGGGTTTAGAAGAATAAACAAAGAGGGTGTCGATTACACAGTTACCGAGGAAAATTTCATTTGCATTCACAAACTACGATGTCAAAAACAAAAAACTAATTGCCGTTTGCAAAACCTGCAGCGTGAGAATAACAGACGGAGAGGCGATGACGTAGAACTTTGTTCAGGACCTGAAGCTGCACAAAGAAAGGTAAGTTGGTCTGGTACCTGCTGTGAGATCCTTTTGGGTAACTTTAGCTTAGCATCCGTTAATGCAACAACGGTCCAGGGTGACCAAGTGTCCTGTTTTCCCATGACATGTCCTGTTTTCATGTCTTGCCCTGACTGTCCTGGTTGTTTTTTATGAAGTGACAAAACTGTCCTGGTTTATATTGGTTTTTTTTTATTTGGTCAACGGTGCTTATGACTTGGAAGGACTTGAAAATTTTAAGCCTATGACTTCAGACTTGTCTTTACTTGAGACTCAACTTGGACTTGTACGTCTTTACTTGAGACTTGATTCGAGACTTGATCTGATTGGTCTGTAATGTGACTGGCAGAACAATTGTCCAATCACCAGCTGCAGCTGTTTTTGAAGTTTCTGTCCCTGGACACATTTCTATGGGCTAATGCCACTGATGCCAGGGAAATATAATTGTAAAGGTTTTCACAGATGGCTTCAAAACTTAATATTTAAATCAGCATCGGGAATGTAACAGTTACTGGTAAAATGATAAAAAGTGGTAAAATTTCAGATGGTTTTCCATTGTTACCATTTCTTATTTTAAATACCGTTAAATCCCTGTTTGATTTCACAAATTTCACAACATTACATCCCTAATCAGCTGATATGTAAATGTCTTATTCACTTCAGATATTTAGCCTTAAATATTATCCATAAGAGTATTTGAAAGCTTATGTCAATTTCTCCAGGAAACAGCTGATTTTTGGTCGGATTGTTTTTTTTGTTTGTTTGTTTTTTTTTAACTTTCAATTATTTCTAAATATCTGCGTGGATAACAGAATAGGCTAAAATAGTTGGCATTTCGAGCTCTGCAAAAAAACGCATATTGTGCATCCCTCCTTGTTACTGTAAATAAAAGAGGTTGTCTTGTTTGTGACAAGTTTGAGTAGTATTTTGGTATAAAAAAATTTACAACCGTAGTTTAAATGATCATGACCTCGAAATAGACTAAACAGAATTCCCCTGTAATATTTTAGCTGCATGCTGGTATTTTTAAAAAAAAATGATAATGTAGTTTGAATGTAGGTAGGTTTGACCAGGTGAACACTAAATTAGGAGCTGTCTCACAGTCCTACAAATTTAAAAATAAAATAAAAGCCTCAACATGGCCTTATGTAAAACCTGAGCAGGCCTGCCACAATGAAAACTGTACATTTTCAGTATGTCTTTTCAAACATTGCAACAACTTCAAATAAAAGTGTAAGTCAAGAAAAATCTTGATTGTCAGCGGTTTGGACCGCCGCGGTAGGAGCGGTTGCCGCCGAAGAGCACATGCACAGATTTTGCCCTGCTGCTCAGAGTCCAGCGTTTTGAACTTTCTGGCTGTAGTCACCTGGCAGCAGCAAATCATATCGTACTATTGAAGACCTGGACGTGGGAAAGCATTTCTACTGAATTGTTTTTAGGGAAGGGAGTGTCATAGTAGTATGTCAGAGTGAGCATCTTCAGAGTAGACGATCTTTGTAGTGTTAAGGCTGCTAAGGGGGAGCCCGGGGATTGGCTGAGGGTTACGGAAGTGTAGACTGAGAGAGAGAACTGCTAACTGTATGACACGCTGTTTGAGTCTGTTGATAAAGACAATTAACGATTCAGAAGTTATCGGCTCGTTCTATGACGGGGAGTGTTGTGAGACACTTTTAGGTGGCCTCTGCTCTGACGTTCGCTGAATCACCGCTACGTCTCGGTCCGCGGTGGCAGCAGCCTCTTAAAAAAAAATGCATGGCGGGGGGGACTCCGCCTGCAGAGAGACGGTTTAGTTGCCGCCGCTCCTAAATGAATGTAGAGGAAACACTGATGTTTGTCCTCCTTTCCGTTTGTCTTGTCTCGTCCTATCGGTCACTATTTCCCCTTCTTTCGCACTGTGGTGTGGCACGGCCCTCCCCTAGACTCACATCAGGGGTTAAATAAAGTTTGATTTGAAAGGAGTAGCCTTCAGGGAGGGCTGGTGATAGTCACTGTAGCAGTGAATCATATTTACTTATCTCTGACTGCTAGAAAAAAATGCATTGATCTTTTCAATGCTGTCATCGGACACAGTGCTCAGCTAAAAAGATGTTGCAGACAAGCGGTGAAAAAAAAGCTCTAATATGTGTTCAATGAAGAGTAATGAGTAAATTAATTTTGCATTATAGACTTCGAAGAAATGTTTAAGAAGTGTTTTATTTGTGCACTGGCTACATAAATGCAGTGGTGTCTAAAGAAAAACAATTGTTTAGTTTCTAGTAATGAAAAAAATAACTTTTTCTTTGTGAATTTGTGAATGACTGTGCTTTTATTGTGAAGTGTCATATTTACCCGAGGGGTAGCATATGGACTGATTGTGTAGAGAGAGAGAAGGAAAGCCCTTAATGTCTCCAGGATAAGGGGAACAGTTCCTGATAAGACTGACCTCTGTGGCTCAATAGAAAGCTTTAAGTAAGCAGCACCATGTGCCTCTGTTTACAAAACAAGCTTCAGGGAAATGGGCTCAAATCCTGTGGTTGGAATCCTTTCATCTGTGGAAATCCAACACTTTACAAGTTCTCACTTTCTGACCACAATTCCCCTTCCTCTTTCTCCTACTTCTGCTTCTTTATGACTGTATCAAATCTGTGAAGGCATGTTTAGAAAGAGTTAACAAACGAGAACTGTAGGCCTGGCTCAAGCCTCCCTCAGTCTCAGTGGTTAAAGCTTCAGTAGGGTTGTTAAATCTGACATATTTCAATACTTTTTATGTGCCACATGCTTCACATGATACAAAACCCATTAAGTACATTTTCTGAATGTGTACTTTATATTTCCTGCCTATCTCAGGGCCAACACATCAAGAAAAGCAACAATTTCTAAATCAGAATCAGAAACACTTTAACAATCCATCAGAGGAAATTCAGTTGTATCAGTCGCTCTCAAACACAATATAGCGAGGGCTGCATGATGTCGGATTTTTGCTGATATCTGATATGCTGATATTTTTTTAATTCATAATCACAGATACCAATATAACTATTCAAGGCCACAAGCTCTGGAGCAAACAAAAATGGACTTGTTTCTTTCAGTGTTACTATATATTTTTGTGAGGAAAAGATGTAAAACAAAAAAAACAGCATTTAACTCTTCCAAAAATGAAACCACTGATTTTTAGATGTACCCATGCAGTGATGAGGAGGTGCATCAGCATTGTACCTTTGTGTAATTTGCCGATATTCCAGCCGGTATATCAGCTGTAAGTATCTGCAAAAATTTCAGTATTGGAGGATACCGAGACTTTACTTTTTAGGCTGATATCAGTAGATACCGATACCAAACTGATATCCCAAGTAAAGCAGTATATCAAATAAAGACATTAAAACAGATAAGAGCAAAACACGTGAAAAATTAAGTGAGCAGGTTGCACAAGCAGAGTCTAACAGCTAAATCAACTTCCTTGATACTTGATATTCTTCCAGTGTGTAAAACATTTTTAAACTCATTTTAGCCAATGTTGATATGATATACTAAAAGTTGGTGATTAATCAATCAATCCAACATTGTATTAAAAGCTGAAGATGATGAAAATCCCCACTTTTCCACCCAACACAACATGAAAGTTGGTTCCTTGTTTTGGACTTACATTTTTCAGGCACATTTCCTGGCATTTACTTTTCAACAAACTTGAATAACAGGGTTTCATGTGAGTGCTTTGTAAAATTTTTGCAGTTCTTTATGTAGATGTAGACTAGCCTTAACCTCATAATTGGAATCACCTAATTCAGTGTCTGTGATCAATCTTGCAAAACGACTGAGCTCTGTCTGACCAATCAGCATCCTTCTAAAGCAGCGAGAGGTGGGAGCTACGAGCATGAGCAGCACGAGACGCTAACAGGGATTAGCATAGAAGTGACCAGCTTCAGTTTTGACAGATCTGGACCATATTTCTTTCTTACATTAGATTAGACTGGATAGAACTTCATTTATCCATTTGGAAGACTTCCTCGGGACAGTAGGATTTTTTCCATTGTTCCTTATTATATTTATTTATGAAATGATAAACAAAAAAATAAATTTTTTCTCCACTTCAGGTTTAGTTTGATGACAGTTTGTTGTACGAACAGGTCCAGGTTTTACACTTTGCTACAGTAGAGCCCATGAAACTACAACATTTAATTGGGCCTCTAACAAATGTGATTGACAGATTAATTGTCCGATCATCTGCCAGATGTGCTTCTAAAAGGTTCTCCCCTCACTGATGACTTTCTGTGGGCTGATTATTAAATATGTTCTGTACTGTAAATATTGAACTGTCTACCTGGACAGTTAGTCAGGCCTCCCCACATCCAAACAACAGAGTGTACCTAATGGCTCCCCAAAGGTGTGCCATGAGTCCAGGTGTGCTGCAGGAACTGGGAAAACTAAAAGATAAAATGATATGAAAACATAGATATATCTGGATTAACTCCATTTGCGTATAGCCATTTACTTTTACAGTACAGATTACTTTATTAACTAAAAACCATAACTGGGGAGCACGTACATGTATTTATTCAATCATCTACTTTTAAATTGTGAGCCGTCAGACTTAAATGTGTGTCACTAAAATTATGAAATTCATTAGAGTCATACAGTTGGTGGTCAAATTTGATTAGGTTTAGAAGACAGAGATACAGATTGAAAAGTCTGTTACATAAGCTGAAGAAACAACTTTAATGGGTAATGTAGTGTGTTTTGAGATTTAAGTCTGATCTCTAGTGTGCCTTATGTAAAAATGTAAAACCACTGGAGTATCTGTTCACTTTCAGATACCAAAATTAAACATGCATCTTTATTCCTGGAGAGAAAATTTTGTTTGATTTAGTGACAGATAGTTTTCTCCTTTTGTAAATAATCAAATTTAAGCAAAATTTGTGTAGAGTATTTATGGTGGCTTTGTGGGTGTGAGTTTTTTTTTTTTTTTTACTTTAAAAAGTTAAAAAGAAGATTCAAACTGGAAACTGAAAGTAGTGTGGGTGTGGCGCAGCAAGTAGTGCACGTGTCACAATAAAGAAGTTAACAGTTTAATCCCCAGGCCGGGCTGGGCCTCTGTGTATTAAGTTTGCATGTTCTTCCTGTGCATGTGTGGCTTCTCTCTGGGCACTCCGGCTTCATTCCACAGACCAACAACATGCTCCATAGGTTGATTGGTGACTGCTAAATGCCCTTAGAGTGTGAATGGTTGTTTGACTCTTGATGTGGCCCTGTGATTTAAGGGTGCACCGAACATTCGGTGGCCGAATATTTTCGGCAGAATAGTGCAAAAAAAGCCATATTCGGCCTTCGGTGGAGTGAGGCAATAACAAGGCCGAATAGTATCCCCCCTCAGTAAGGGTCAGAGACTCTCTGATCCACCCTGCCTAAAAAAACACCGTCACGCGGGGTTAAACTCTTGACGAAGCTCCGCTGCACTCAGCCGTATAACTTGAATGAAAAGCCGACAGCTGAGCCCGCAAATAAGTGGAGAACGAGTGACTAAACTGTATTTCACAGAACTCACAGCCTGGTCTTTGATTTTAAGTTTGCCATCAACGGTGTAGAACCAAAACTACTTCCACACAGCTCTCCTCAGAACAGTCAGAGCTGTTTATGTCTCCACTCGGAGCGGAAACTCTCTGGGTCGAGAGAGCAGCGGAAGTGTCTGACTGTCAAGCTGCGCTCACAGCGCCCTCTGTTGGACGGAACGGTCCACTGCTCCAGGCCTGATGTGTCGCCACACTCAATATTTTACATTCAAGTATTTATTTACAATTCGTTTACGGATATTTATTCCCATATTTGATCGGTTATTCAAATATTGAATATAAAGGGACAGCCTTTGAAGGCTTAATATGAATGAAAAACTTTGTTGGGCTTTTTTTGAAAAGCAAAGGCTACTGGAATATTAAAAAATGTCATAATATTTAATAAACAATTACTTTCTTTTAAAAACATGTCTAAAAATATACTCTAAACTATTAATGCACAATCAAAAAATATAGTGAACTACTTTGCCTCCACATTGGATATTCGGTATTCGGCCCAGCATTTATATATTATTCGGCTTCGGCTACAAATTTTCATTTCGGTGCATCTCTAGACACAAGTCATCTGTCTGGCAGTATTTTGTCTTTCTCATTAAAAAAGACGAAGACGGCGAAAACGAGCCTACCGCTCGTTAGCATACACTCTCTCTAACCTCTCTAGGGTTAGAGAGAGTGCTATTGTTTGTGTTTGGCCTGTTAGGCCTTGTGTTTTCCTGTGTGCAACTCAAACAAAACTAAATAAGTTGTAATTACACAGTAATATTTTTTCATTTTTACTTTATTGATATTGTATCGTGACGTATCGTATCATGACCCTGGCATATCGTGAGTTTAAGTGTATCGTCCCATCCCTAGTAATTTGTTGATTTTCCAGCTCATATATGGTCCACATGTGTGGCTGATGTGTGAGCTCTAAACATCTGCAAAACTTTCAACATCGGCCAATACTGATACTTAATGTTTTAGGCTTATATCCACCGTACCAATATCAAACCAATACACTGTTATTGTGTGGATACATTTAACTGTCTTGTAAAAACAAGCTTAAAAAAATGAAATTACAGACATGGATATCTCAACATTTTGTGACACTGCTTTTTAGGGGTCATAGAACATTTTTGAAATCCCTGAAATAGGCTGGATATGCATTAAAAACCCTCTTTAAGAGCTATTTAACCCAGTAAATTATAATAAATTGTTGAATAAATATGTTGGACTTGGTGAATCTCCAGATTTACTCTAAATGCAGGTTCACTCCAGCCTCCATTTGCTGAAAATGGAATTGATTGTAAAGGGTTTGTAGAGCTGAGGATGCATATTTTTTTTTCATCCTCTTTTTGTGGCTACTAATTAACCGCAAGAAAAGAGGGAGCAAAGACAAAAAAAGTATTGTTCATATTAGCAAAGGTGTGAAGTCCTCTTTAAAATGATGGTTTGATAACGTAAAATACCAAATAAAGGCCTGGTTCCAATTAATTGCCCGGTCCCAAATAAACGGCCGGTGTAGCAGTACATTTTGACAAATAGACGTCTGTTCCAAATAAACGCCTGGTGTAATTTATTTACCACAGCCTAAGAGCTACGGTCAAAGTTTCAGAACACACAAGCAAACGCTGAGCTCATAGCTGACAGTTCACACTTGAAAAGAAACATGATCAGACTGTAACTTCACAGTCCACATGGTTTATTTGTCTCTCTGGACGTCCAGTCGGCTTCTCCTCCCTCTGTATGTCAACAAATGCAGGTTGGTATTAGGCCTGTGCTCAAAATATCAATACGGCAAAATATCGTATCGCACTCCTTTGGGATACGTGTATCGATACGGACTCTACAGAATTGATATGGCCTAAATATTTTGTCAGTTGTTGTAAATACACTTTGGGTAATGTTAATAGTGGCACAGTTTAAGGTAGAAGACGAGCTACATAATGAAGCATATGTTCTAAATTTGAACTTAGGTCTACCATCTCTGAGGATCTGAATTTATGTCTCTCAAGTTGTAGAACCACTTAAAACTCATCCTTGTTCTTTTTCTTCTTATAGGAAAAAAATTAAACTTGTCAAGAATTTTGCTTAAAGCATAGTCAATGTTCACAATTTACGTGTATCAGGATACATATCGTATCGTGGCCTTAGTATCGGGATACGTATTGTATCGTTAATTTGCTGGAAATACCCAGCCCTAGCTGGTATGCGGTGCTCTGTTTCATGACAGTGCAGTTACACTCAACATCCACAGCGGGCACTAGAGCGCAGAAAGCCAGAATCTTACATACTCAGGATTTAAAAATTCAAAGACGACGACGTTGCCGCTGTTTGTTTTTTGCCCTTAACTAACATCAGGAGGCCAGTCATGTCAGTTTACGGTACATTGCTGCTTATCTCCATGGCCCTGGTGCAGCAAAAAAAAAAAAAAAAGCATTTACGACCTTAACTTCACTACCAGGCATTCCTGACCAGTTTTAAGAGTTTTAGAAAAGTGCTGAATTGAAAGAGGAAGACAAGAGTATAACTACGGTACTGTAGTCTTGCCTTTAAAATGTGTTATTCATACTGGTGTAAATAAATAATTTGATTATATTTACCATATTTTTTCATTTTCTGTTAAGCAAGATTTTTGTGCAAAAGGAATTAAACGCCTGTCCCAAATAAAAGCCCAGTCTGCTCAGTGATTGAAACAAATAAACGCCCCGGCTTCTATTTGGTATTTTACGGTAATTGGATATGAAGATACTCATTACGTACTCATTTGATAGTTTTAGGGCTCCCATCAATAGCAGGCTGAGTTTAATAACAAATGTTTTGCTAATTTATGAGGCTGTGAGGTTGTCAGTAAATATTAGCTGAGCCTTTAGAGCTGCTGATAATAGTGATTAACCTCTAAAGCTTTTATCTGCTGATATCACAGCAAACAGACAACATGCATCCCCAGTATCAACAGTTATTCTCCTGCTTGGTCTCAGTGTCAGAGAAGAGTTTACATAATTAAAGTGTCTATTCAGTGCAGCAGGTTCATGGTGAAGATAAAACTCATCTTGTAGTTCAGTCATAGTCTTTGGTAATGACAGCTGGGCCTTCAGAGGAGGGTTTAAACGTGGCTGGGGTCTTTGTAGCCCCTCTGTAGTCACCATCATGTGCCTTGTCCAGTCTCAGATGAGCCCCAGCTATGTCAGGGTCTAAAAATATTACACACACTTTCTCTCCTGGTGGAAAAAAAAGTTACACACTCACGCACGCACACGCACGCAGCCCTGAACCCCCACACACACACCGAGCTAAAGCGGAGGCTAACGTTAGCTCACGCGCTGCAGCCGTAAGGACAAACGGAGCGTGCACAGAAATAAAGTTAAAGACGACAGGACACGCTGTTAGCTCCACAGCCTGCTGGGCAGTCACCCCCACTGACACACACACGAGTCTCAGAGCTAACACTGTCTGCCATGATCATGGAGGACGCTTTAATTATCGTTCCTGTTAATGAGTGACGGAGGAGCGCGAGCCCCTGCTCTCACTCAGGTGTACTCACCTTCACTGTCGGGCCGCCGCGGTCTTTGTCCTCAGAGCATAAAAACTGTTCAGTGTCTCTCGTTAGCCATAAAAAGTGGCCTCCCTCTCTCCCACATTGCAAAATGGCGAGGATGGAATATCAGTCACGTGACTCGGAGTTTGGTCAGGTGACCAGCCCGGGCGGATGATTGACAGGGCGGCCTGATGCTGCGTTCAAGTGCCTCAAAGGATGTTGCTTTGTCGGAAAAAAAGGAAATTCAAAGAAATTCAAAGACGTATTGACTACATAAAGAGAGTTGTGATCGGTGGGATCTGTCTTTCTTTCTTTCTTTCTTTCTTTCTTTCTTTCTGAGGCACCTTGGGAGCCAAATTGGTGTATTTTTCTTTTTTTTCTTGTTTTGAATCTCAATATCTTGGTCAGTTTAAATACAAATTATTTGATACCTGCAATCGTTTTATTTCTTATTTTTAAAATTAAATGATCCCACTATTGTGAGTTGTATAGAACAGGAGATATGCACCAAGCATACACTCTTTGACTTTGTGTCCAACTTGGTTCCATTGACTTCCATATGAACACATATCTTTGATATACTGTTATCCTGACATTTTAAAATATTTCCCCATGAAAACTCAATAGCCTACATGTAACCCCCTACGTTCAAAATTAAGGGATAACAGATTTTTAGGTTTAATAAACCCCCTAAAACCACCAGGAGGGCATAAATAATAATAATAATAATAATGATAATAATAAATAAACTTTATTTGTATAGCACCTTTAAAAACATAGGTTTACAAAGTGCTTTGACAGCAGGCAAGAACAAAAGATAACAAAGCACAAGAATTTAAACACAAGGAAAAAAGAACTACTGAAAAAGGTTTGTTAAAATCAAAGAACATTTAGGACATACACAAATGTGAAATCAAATTGAGAAAGTTCCACAACACATTACAAATCACTTAAACCCCAAAAGTAGGCACAACAGACACTACCCCAGTCACTAAACACGGACACAGAGGAGGCCTCGACCCCATGGGGCCGGAGACACAACACAGCAGATACAGCAACACACAAGAGGCTGAAGACTCAAGTGTAAACGGCACCCTGATGGTTCTATCTAACATGCACAAGTGCCACGTCCAGTGACTCCAGCCCCCGGTTCAAAAGGCCCCCTCCATATGTCATAGGAGCCCAGACAATACAGGAACACTGCTGCTAAAATGAGACCATGAGGACCAAATAAAAAACAAAGCAATCTAAAAAGACAATATAAAAGAGTAGAGATGAAAAAAGAAATACAACAATAACACAATGACCTTAAAAGTTTTAAATAAAGAGATTAAAAGTATGACGCAAGGTAATCAATCTGAATTAAAAGTAAATTAAGACACCAGTCTATTAAAATAACAAATAAGAAGTCAATAAAAGATGAAGGAGCTAAAATGATAAGAGAAATACTCTCAAATAAAAGGATTAAAAAAGACTGAGACAAATAAAATAAAAGGAAAAGAGACTAAAACACAGAGAAAGAAGGAAAATAGAAGCCTAAAAAGACGACATCACAAAAGCAGTTCTGTAAAAGTGAGTTGCATCATATAAGGTTTTAACATAGGTCTGGATCCCTTACTTGGAGAAATGCATGGCATTAAAAAAGGTGAAAACCACGCAAGTGGACTTGGGATGATGGGATGATGTATGTGTGTGTGTGTGTGTTTGTTTGTGTGTATTTCCATTTTAAGTCATCAAGGGTCTAATGAGGCCTCATAACTGATTTGGTCCCATTGACTTCCATTATGATCACATATTGTTGCAAGGCTGCCAACTTTTCCAAAAACCTTGAAGGTACATTGAAGAAGCCAATCAAAATTTTGCAGCATACACAGAAGGGCGACATTCAACACAAAATACTTCATTTTTGTGTAGGTTTATTAAGACTATATAACACTCAGTAGTAAAAGTATGGTGCAAGTGCAATCAACTTTGGTAAAAAGTAAAAAAATAAAAATAAAAACAAATGCTATATTTGTTGCTGTGTTGTCTGATACTTTCTCAAATGTTCTACATAGTGATATCAAACAATAATTAAAGGCATAACTGCATAACATAAGGTTCCAATGGAGGCCTGGATGCCTTACCTGTCAAAATGCATGACAATAAAAAAGAGGAACACCACATGGACTTGGAGTGTTGGGATAATGTGTGTGCGAGTGTGTGTAGTTTTGAGTGTGGGTGTCATTTTCTTTGTGAGTGTGTGTGTTTCAAGTTCAGGTCATCAAAGGTCAAATTGACTGTCTGTGTGTATTCATGATCTATAGAGAGCTTCTCTGTCTTAATTACAAAAAGGGCACAAAAACATAAAATATATAAAAACAAAATGGATATCTGTGGCTAGATCAGAAATTGTTGAAAAGATTTGATGCAGTGAAAATAAAAAAACATTTAGATGTAACAATTTTCGAACATTTTTATGAGAGGAACCGTTTTGGTATACAAGGGACTTTAATGTTAATAATTTGAATGATTTCTGATTACTCCAAAACAAATCATGCACCAAAATCAAAACTTTCATCAGTGTTTGATCTTGTTAAGGCTGTACTAACTTCATTCCAAATATTCCACTTTGCAACTTACTTTCAAAAAATATGCACATTTCATGTTTTCCCCATTGAAAAAAAGAGGTTTTATAACAAGAGTGTGCACAAAAACATGTAAAACACACAAAAAACTTATATTTATGGTTAAGTCAGGAGCTGTTGAAAAGATCTGATGCAGTGATAGTGAAAAAAATATTAAGATTTAACATATTTATTCCACTTTAATAAGAAGAACCGTTTTGGTACACAAGGGACTTAAGTATAAATTTTGGGTTAAAAAACTAATAACAAAACAACAACATCAAAACAATACCTATGTACACCATCACATGAATGAACAGATATGAGAACACACATATGTATGTCATCACAACAACCAGTTTGGGAAGGAACAGAATGAAGCAAAGAGCTGAACTACTCCTACAAATCAAATCCAAGACTGCCTTACATTCATAATTTATTATTGGCTGTCATTATTCATGTAATAATGTAAATACATGGGTAATGGCCTCATTTGACAAACTACAATAAATCTTCATAGAAAAATAAATCTCTGCAATCTCTTCATGTAAACCTCATAGAAAATAAGACACACCAACAATAAGTAAGCACTTCAAAGAATGTAATTGTGTTTTATATACACCTTTATATCTCTACATGCATAAATACAGTGTAAACATTTATTTAAATGTACATGTCTGACTTCATAAATACTAATCTCATAACTAGTATTGTTTTTTACTTTTTTAACTAGTAGAATACTCATCCAACAAAGGGTATTATTGTTTAAAACCACATTTTAGTTACTGGGCATAATTATTTGCATATGTTAATAATAATCAGTTTTAAAGGATTACAGAATAAAAATTACTTGTTTGCAATTGAATTGTTTTGGTTTAAAACCACATTTTGTTAAATTACATGAGCCTACTTGTCTAGGCAGTAGTTGAAAGGAATATTTAAACATCAGCAGCAATTTCTTGAAATACATTTGAAAACTTTTAGAGCAAAGCCAAAATGTGATGAACTTAGCTTATACAACATTATAGCTTTTCCATGTATTGTTAACTTAAACTGAACTTCTGATCTACATTCAGCTGCATCCTACAATGGAATTTAATACATTTTTACAGGTATGTTTACAGAAAATGCACACCCTTGCAACAACATTTTAATTAAATGTGTTCATAATTTTGCTCCAAAACAAAATGTTTTACCTTATCAGGCCAAAAAGTTATTTAATGGATTTCCAGACATAATTTCTCCAAGGAAAAAATGTAATTGTTTTAATTGTTTTGCATTTGTTGACTTGATGTATTCTACCTGATTTGTCTGCAACATTATTTTTCATATTAAATGTTTTAAATGTTACAGTTTAAGCTCGGCAATAAAATATGTTTCTCTGTAAATCAACGTCCAACAGTTTCCAGCCCTGCATTTCATTTGACCAGGAAGAAAGCAGTAAATTACTAAAATGATCATGTGGTTGCTATCACATTCCTGATTGGTGAAAATAGAAGTATTACTACTCCCAGTGTAACCACCCATCATCTCCCCCAAACCAATGTTATTGAGTAGATCAGAGCTTACATGGAAGTAATATGCATGTAATTTTAAAATGTACGTCTACGGTATATTATAACATGTCCTAATGGTTTTTAACTGTTTTTTTTTTTTATCTTTCTAATGTTCTTTTGACAATTGTGGGGACCTATGTGTTTAACTGTTTATTACTGTATGCTTAAACATGAACTTGGAGTCTCCCCAGTCTGTTTCATGTGTCCGTTTTAGGGATCACATGCTGAATACTTTCTGAAATCCCCAAAAATCAGATAGGCTTTTAAACATCTCTTTAAAAACTTTTTATCCCACTAAATGTTAATGTATCATTCGACAAATCTCCTGCCTCCATCTCCTGTAATAGATTCAGTTGTAAGGGTTTAGAGGGGCTGAGGATGTCTTTTTCTTTCTCTTGCTTCTTTTTGTTGTAATTAATATATAAAAAAGGAGCAAGGACAAAAAACAACTAAGTAATATTCTTATCAGCAACAATGTGAAGTTCTACCTGAAGTGACAGTGTAATGCTTTAATTCAAACTGACCTAACTCATGATATTTTCTGGGCTCCTGTCAATTTTAGGCTCCTAAAAAAGTCCACCTCACTCGATGGACGATCAGCCTCAACCCAGTAACATTTAATGCATCTCATTACTTCACTCTAGTGGTCAGTTAATGCACGTGCATCCAAACTAGACAACAGAAAAACACAAACAGGAGGAAACTTTGCTGCAGGCTAATAGAAGGGTCAAAAAAAAAAAAAGTTTAGAAAAAATGGGAAAAAGGATCAGTTTCCTGCTTTTTGTTAACAGGAGGGTTACCAGGTGTGTTTTTCTGCTGCTGTAGCATAATAACTTAAAGAGTCGATGTTTTTTTGCTCTTAGGCATTGGTTTTCTGAGTTATGGTTTTATTTCTATCATCTCAAATATCTGCAGATTCTCATCTGACCTCTTGCATCTACTCTGAGCTCTTTTGGCTCAGATATTTATACTGTATATTTTCTCTATTTTGGACCATTCTCTGCAAACCCTTGAGATGTCTATGTGTGAAAACTCAAGCAGTTAAGTGAAATACTTAGAAGAGCCAGTTTTAGTCAGTTAACCCGCCTGTTACCGTTGGGGTCAATTTGATCCCAATTCAATGTTTATCATTCAAAAAAATAATACATCACTTTATCCTTTTTGCTTCATATTTCATGACTTATCCTAATTTGCTGAGGACAACTGTTTAACACTTGAACTACCAAGGCAGTCATATTGACTGCTTTCAAAATTTGCAATGTCATAACCTTGATTGATTAATATCTATGTAATATCTATGTACTCATAGGACCCTGACTTTTCCTAAATGTGGTTATATTTTCTTCTGAAATTGTTCTTGCATTAAAACAAAACACAAAAGAGTTGTGAGTATTACTACCTCGAACTACCATAGCAGTCAAATTGACTTCATGCAATTTAGCTGCTCTTTCTCCTGCTCTATTGATTGTTTGTTTGTTTTTGTACTTGAAGCTACTGGGTGGTTTTCCTTCTGCAGAATTTATAGTGATGCTAAAATCTAGATAACAAGGGAGGCAAAAGTGATAACTAGAAGGTGAATAACAAATAAGGAGACTTTACTCTTGCTTCAGAGCCTTGACAAGGGAAAAACCAGAGCAGGTTCAGAGAATAATGTCTCTTGGTGCTTGGAAGAAGGGTCATCTAGCTCTGGGAGTGACTCAGAAAATAATACTAGAGATGTCCCCTATAAAAAAAAAAGATGGTTGGAAACATCAAATTCCACATTTGCTTAGATCTTGTCTGCTAATTTTCAAGCAAGAAAGCCTACAGTAGGAATCCTTATTCTCACACTGTAATGTAAGCATGTACTAATTTTTGTGTTCTTGAGAGCTTCTTAGTCTATATATAGACCAGTGGGTACCAACCTGTGGTCCAGGGCCCACTTGTGGCCTGCCAAATAATGACCTCGGCCAAGGAGGTTATGTTTTTTTTCGCCGGGGTCTGTCTGTTTGTCTGTTAGCAAGATTACGCAAAAACTACTGAATAGATTTACATTAAAAAAATATGCCAGGTGGGTCACACGGTGGTGCAGCTGGTAGAGCACGTGCCTCACAGCAAGAAGGTTCCTGGTTCGAGTCCCGGGTTGGTCAGGGGCCTTTCTGTGTGAAGTTTGCATGTTCTTCCCGTGCATGCATGGGTTCTCTCCGAGCACTCTGGCTTCCTCCCACAGACCAAAAACATGCTCATTAGGTTAACTGGTCTCTCTAAATTGCCCTTAGGTATGAGTGTGAATGGTTGTCTGTCTCTCTATGTGGCCCTGCGATTGACTGGTGACCGGTTCAGGGTGTACCCTGCCTCTCACCCGATGGTTGCTGGGATAGGCTCCAGCCACCCACAACCCAGAAAGGGATAGTCGAGTATAGGAAATGAATGAATGAAATATACCAGGTGTGGAGGAAGAAGCCATTACATTTTGGTGCTGATCAGATCCAGGTTGACAACACATAACACTGAAGTTTATAAAGGCTAATCCCATTCATTTACATCATTATGGAAATTGTAGTTTATTTGCAAATGACATGAATGTTTTTCAACGTTCTATGCCACGTTTTTTTTTTCTATGCCACACTACATTTCCCAGCTTCCCTTGCAATGCCAGGAGGACTTCTGCTAACATAACGGCTAACAATAGCCTGGTAGATCGGCACATTTTTTTCTAACTTTGTAACTGTAATGGTGATAACTTGAAGATCACGTCATTCACTCTCCCCTCTTTCCATTTCCGATGCAGCATTCTCCACATGGAGAGATATGAGTGGACACTCGGCTGTCAAATCAGAGCAGAAAGCCACTGAGCTGCTTTGCAGTTTACATTATAGTATGGTTTTCTTATATATAGCTTTTTGGTCTATCAAGTGTGCCATGAATTGGAAATGATCTAATAAGAGGAGTATTCCATAAAATAAAACTTTTTGGCTATACTGTTTTGGCGACAGGGCAACATCCTAAAACTTTAGTGGCAACTACTGTGCCAACCACAAGAGCATTTATGATAGTTAATCAGTTCTCTGTTACAGTTACAGTGTCTTATGATCACACCAACTTATTTTGAAGACAGAAGGAATTTGATTGTATTTGAAAGAGAAAAGGAATTCAGTCCAAGTTTGCATGTATAAGTTTAGAAGTTATGTTGGTGTTCAATAAATTAAGAAAAATCTCATTCATTATAATATTTATTTTGTGTCCTGGCTCATTTTTAACCCTTTTCATCAAATTATTAGTTGATATTTTATTGATTGTCTGAATTATTTCAAAAAATGTCTGAGCAGTCAAAATGACTGCTATGGTAGTTCTAGTAGTGGCAGAATTCTGGTAAACCGAGTGTTTAGCATAAAATTATCATGATGATATTTTTCAAATGTGCTGAACACAAATTGCAAGCATTGGTGTTCCTCTGGGGTCAATTTGACCCCCAGCAACTGTTCCCACAGGAACTTTGGTACTTCCCGTGGTGTGGGCATGTGGGAAATAATCTGATTTTTGAATTCCTGCCAAAATGAGGAAGCCAGTGTAGACTTGTGAGTTGATCACATCCAAGTCTTTCCAACTATCAAATCATCATTAGAGCTCTTTATAACACCATGGACTGAACATATTGTTCTTAGAATGAAAGTGGAAGTGTCAGAAAACAGGGAGTGGGAAAGACCTGGATGTAGTTGGCTTGAAAACTGACTTTGGTTCGTTCTTTTTGGCAGGAGTCTACGACTCAAAAGGTGAAGCAACAGCAAGACCCTGGAACATTGAGGCTGATAGGGCAATATTTCCAGCCACCATGTGTCTGAGACATTTCAAGGTTAAGTTGGGGAGGGGGTGAGGGGAGGTTGAGAGAGACTTTACAGTGATGAACTACAAATGTGCACCCCAAATAAAAAAGATCTGGATGAAAGATTTTCAGGATACACTCACTCTAAAATGGAAAGGTTGACCCGATGGTGGCGCTACAGGAAATGTCATATCATCACCCAAACCAGTAGGGTTCATACTCAAGTGTTCATTCATGTTTTCAGTAAATTTGTGAAGATTTGTATGAAAAATGGTGGTGATTCTAGAGGTCATGTCAACTCACTGGTTTCATTATTAAGGGGTTATTTATGTACAATGACTCAAAAAACTTGGTCAACTATTTTATGCAAGTCATGTTTTTGAAGGCAAATATCCCTGGGGTCAAATTGACCCCAAGGGTAAAATGTTTAAGTAAAACTTGAGGATAATAGGACGGTTAAATAATCTTTCTATTTGCAGCAGGTCTTCTTGACCATGTCTACCAACTACATGCATTTAATTGGTACCATGTGATTTACGGATAATAATTTGGGATACCAGTTGAACAGTAACAAATAAATTGGCTCCATAAATTGAATTCAAATCGATCTTGAAATAAAACCTCATTAAACATATTTACTATGTCAGGGTTGTATTGCTGGGAGAACTTAAGAGGTAAAAGCAGGATTTTTACCTGCATAATATGCTGCCTGGTTAAATGAAAAGTGTTAAGATTATGAAAAATGCAGCTTAATCATTAACATTATATATTTAAAGTCTGTACTTCACAAGCCCAAAAAACTCATTCTGGAGTAGAAAGAGAAAATGGAATGCTTTTCTTTTGCATGGTCATCATCTCTAGGTATTTAAAGACTGCAATAAAACAACCCCACACCAAAAATAAAACGTACAGTTAAGATTTTTTAATGGTTCTGTTGCAGATGTACATAACTGTCAGGTTTATAAAAATGAAACATCTAAAACAGTTTTGTAACCAAGGTGAAAACTAACAAATCCATCTGCTGTTGTCCTCACCAAAACAATTCAGGATTTACTTGTTGCCAGATCCATCTATGTGATGTCATACCAGCTAAAACTCATTTTTTTGCTATGTGGTATTTCAGGTTGGGCTCTGAAAAAAACAACATTTTTTTCATTGTATTCTATAATATTCATTGGATGATACAATATCAGCACACATGCTTGGGTGCAAGTTAACCCCATGTCCAACCCAACCTGAAATTCTCTCTAGAACTTAATTCATGCTTTCATAAATCCTGAAATCATCTGTTGAGCCATTTGTGTGAATGCAAACACAGTTGAGTCTTCACCTGAGGCCTGTATCACGAAGCACGGTCAACTTATCCCCAGTAACTCACATCTATCCAGGATTGAGTAACCGCAACAATGGCAATCAGAACAATCGATAGCACGACGCAGATTATCAACACGGTAACTCAATCCAGGATTGTCTCATCAAGAGACGTGAACGCGCACGTATAAGGGGAGGGCTTAGAGGCAGCTGACCAATCGTGATCATGAGCTGAAAACACGCTGAAAAGCAAACACACTGACAGAGCTCCATATTTCACATGTGAAGAGCGGTGTCTGATAAAGTTAAAATATGAGGATGAAAAAGTCTGGATAATGGAGAAAGGAAACACCGTAGCAGCTGTCAGTCATAGGCAAATTACTCATCATTGGCTAAATCTGACACTGATCACACTCATGAATCAATATACTGTGCAAATGTGTTGCATATCTGACAGTTATCATCCCATTCCCTCAGATGTAATCCCTCTGTAGTGAGGAGGTCATAGGAGCAGATAAAAAATAAAACACAAAAGCATAACTGCATCTGGTAGGTCAGTCTGTTTCATGTCATATCAGCTACATTTTAGATTTAAGTTGTCGCCCCAATGAAAATGAAAACATACCAATCTGATGTCTGACCCAAATTAACAATTTAAAATCAGCAAGAAAAAAATCCCTCAAACACATGAATAAAGAGCACGAATGACATGATGGACATGATGGAATTATGTGCTGTTTCACATAAGAATTACATCTGTTTTATTTGTCAAGCACTTTCTGATGCATTTGAATGTATGAAAGGGGCTATAGAAGTGAAGTTTATAGAGCAGGGCGATGCACAGTGACAGCGGGACAGTCATGATGATCTACCCCTATAAGAAATGAACCGGCTACATGCTATTGATAAATCAGGGTTAACCCTGAAGTTACCTCGCTAATGTTGCGTTCACACCAGACGCTACTTGTACTACCTCGGCGATCACTCTCCATGCAAAGTCAATGTACAGCCGCAATGGGGCGGGGCTAACCCTCCCACGATGCGACAACTGCTTTTCACACTAAGTAACCAAAATGTTACTTTGCATTTTTTATAACTTTATTTTGTCACCATTGTTTTGAGTATATATATTGTATTCCTCAACTTGAATTCTTTTATCTAATAATATTTTATGGCTAAATGTGTATAAATTACCGAGTACATTTTTACTTCATGTCCGATGTGGAATTTTTGTTCACTAACAAGGTAGGAGAAGAAGCCAAATATGCCAGGACAATTGAAGCTTTTCCAGGACATTTCCCATATGTTTTCTCATTTTCCATGTGTTTTCTCATTTTCCATATGTTTTCTCATTTTTCATATGTTTTCTCATTTCCCATATGTTTTCTCATTTTCCATATGTTTTCCATGACAGGAACATGGTCAATTACTTTCCAGTTTTCCAGATTTTCCAGGACGTGTGGGAACCCATTTGCAAGTCACAATCTCCCTGACTTTTCCCCCCTTTGACATCCTTAATAGTGTACAGAACTTTTCTGTTCTCTCTGACTACTAAAAGTACTTTTACAGCACAGGTGACATCTATGCATCCACACTTATTCACATTACAGGGATAATATTAAAAGTAAACAGGAGGCAACAGAAGTCAAAGACGGATTAAAGACATAATTTTATTGCACCCAAAGATTTATGATTGTTTTTAGAAAGACATCTTCTATTTCCGACAATGAACATCATCAAGAAATCATTAGACTCACTGAAAATCACTAAAACAGATCTTTTCAGGTAAATGTCCTTTCTTTCTCACAGTTAATTTATGTTACCACATTTTACTCTTTGCCACTCAGTGGGCTGCTAGTCGAGGGCACTTAGTGGAAAATTAACGTAAACCCTCCATTGAACATTTGGAACCTTTCTTGTTTAAGAAAATATAGAGATAAGTAAAAGTGCTCTGAGTGCACAAACCTCTGTCAGGGCATTTTCAACTTTGTCAGGAGAGTTATTGTCAAAATTAGCAAAAAGTCCCCTGTGCCGTGACCAACATCCCCTGTCATCAGAATTCTATCTGAACTTTTTGAAGAAACTGGAATACTGTCCTACCTCATAATGTTAACAAGTCTTAAAAAATGAAAAGATCCCCTCCAAAACGCAATAACTTTTCCCTCATGCCACGACCAACATTTCCTGAAAATGTCATCCCACCTCCCTGGAAACTGAGCGATTTGCCAGAATCTGGAAAAGTGCTCTGTATCAAACTGTGTTGATAATACGTCTCGATCCACAGCTTGACAGGGATCACCACCAAAATCTTGTCAATTCTCTTTTGAGCCATGACCAAATTTCTCTAAATTTTTCTGGAAATTCTGTTCCTTACTTTTTGAGTTATCCAGCTCACAAAGAAACAAACCAACTAAATGACACACACTAAATAAGGCAACAAACAGAGTACACGACCTACGTGGTGGAGGTAATGAGGGAAAAATGCCCAATGTTGACTAATCTTGGAAGCAAGACAAGGTTGAACCTAACTGATAGGATGCTGACTGAGAATACTTGGACTTATAGGCCAGGGATCACCAACTTAAAAGTGACATCAGTCCTTGGCAGCCACATGAGGCCAGGTAAATATTTTTGCCACTACATATTAGGGGCATCATATTTCCATCATTGTTTGACTGCAAAATACTGAAACTCCTGGTTAAATATTGGCTGATACTGGCTCACAAATGGATGTCTATAAAACAGATCAAATATGAAGTCATTCCCAATAAAACTGTTTCTATTGCAGTTGTTTTGAAGGGTGTAATGCTTGTAGAGACAAAGAGGCATGTAAATGCTTGTAGAGACAAAACAACCAAAAATATCCTTAAAACACCAATATGTTCTCCCCTCTTATTTTCAACATTTGATAATACTATGGGGGCCAGATGGGAAGCTGTGGGGGGCCTGACTTGGCCCCCTCTAGTTGATGATCACTGCTATAGGCTGTAGGGATGGGATGATTCACTTTTCTCCCGATTCGATTTTTATGATTTTTTAGGTGCTGATTTGATTTAAATTGTGATTCTACGCTATTGCCGATTTTTGCAATCTTTAGTTAGCTTTTTCAACACCAGCGAAAAGATGAACAATGATGATGCCTCCAGACTATATCAGGAAAAATACACATCACGTGTGAATCTGTTTTTTGGATTTATTCAGCAACATATTTTAACCAGCTGTTTATGCTCTCTCTTCAAAAGTCTGTATTGCATTTAAAAGTGGCTTATTAACCCTTTAGGCAACAGAGCTTTTTCAAGAAAATATTCAATTTTGCTATCAAGATTTAAAAAGGCTATAGTTTAAAGTGGTTAGTTTTCCCACCCATCATCATCACTGTAATTTACGGGCCGAGCATGAACGTCTCTGCTGCCTTCAATGTGCTTTTTACCCCCGGCTTCTCCCTCGTCTGCCCAGAGCTCTGCAGTCTTTCTCGTTCCCGCTAACACCGTCACTTTTCGTAGTGTTTTGATCTTCCCTACATCCCAGACCAGTCCCCTTCTCAGCACTCACCGATTACTGCCACCCCCGAGAGAGGCAAAGCATCTGCCTCCATATGTGCTGCTTGGGGACTGTAATGGCGCGCGGAGCCGCTCCCGCTGCACGCACACGCGCCGCCAGTTTCGTCCTCACTGGACGACTGACCATCATCCTCAGAGACTAAATGTTCCTCAGATTCAGAGTCAGCCAGTACTTGACAAAGTACTCTCAGCATCGTGAGTACTCTTACTCGTTCTCTATCACTCTGTGCGTCTCTCTCTCTCTTTCTGCTCCGCTCTACAGCCACATTTCCGTCCCTCGGTCCGGTGTGTGTTTTTCAAAATAAATATATGGCAAAACTTTGAATAGAAACCTGTCACCTGTCCACTATCTGCTGGTGAAAAATAGTAACACTATTCAGCACTATTTTAACAGCTATGTTTTATCCAGCAATGTGACTTGCCGCAATTTTGTGACTTTAGCACCTAAAGAGTTTTGGATTTTTGAACAAAAAAATAAATTTAAAAATCGTCAGACAAAAAATCCCGATACTTATGTGAATTGATTTTTTCTCCCACTCCTAATAGGCTTTATCTCGTCTCTTTCCACACAGCAGAGAGCTCTGCTGCCCATTTTTACACTCAGTAAAAGCTGCTCTGTCAACTCATCAGTTATGACCTTGGTTCCCATCCTGGGTTCCAGGGACCTCTTGAGGGGCCAAGAGCTTCCAGGTTGTTAATATTTGGTGACATTAACGAACTTTATTTACTTGACACCTGCTTTCTTTAAAGACCTCTGCTCTAGACTGCATATTTAGGGGGTGGGGTTGGGGGGTAATACAAAGGACAGTAGCCTGAGTATTAATATTGCCTCTCTCTTTGCTGTTTCTGCTGTTCTGCATTTTCCAGCAGGAGTAAAACAGGGAAAACACCAACCAATAATCATGCCGTGACATCTGTTTTTAAACCAATCAAATCCTGTCACCACTCTGCCCGCCTGCTGTGCGTATATTTTTCTGGGGTGCACAGACTCAGTGCGCGTAGCCGAGCTGAGAGGATCAGAGTCCGCTGGAGAATGTTTACCTTTCAAGTTTAGGCTTTAGCCCACTACGAGCCGTCCCACAACCCCAACCAAGCTCCAGTATCCCTCACATTTTAAGACAGATGTACAAGAAATCTAAAATAAACTCTTTGTTTTTCTAAGTTTGTTCGGTTGGCTCTGATCTCACGACAGCTGCCACCCAGGCTACTGCAGGTGGACGTTCTCACAAGGCTTTTTCTTCTTCTTTGGTTTTACGGCGGTTGACATCCATCATTTAGGAGCATTACCGCCCCATTCAGGCTCGTGATAGAGTTCAGTTTGGAGAGGCAGAGGAATGTTTTTATTATTCTATCATCACACGGGAGATTTATGGGAGAATAGGCTACTGATACAGGAGGACGTCAGGAAAGAGAATAAAATACATAAAATACGGTAGTTTCACGGCCAAAATGGGAGACTTGACAGCTATGTGGAGAATGACAGAGAAACTACCCATACACCGATCAACATCTGGCTGTGAGCACTAACTAACTTTACATTTTTGTTTTTTTTAACTTACTGTGATAATGTTTTGGTGTTTTCTTACTGCTGACTGAGACATGACTTGGTGTTGTGTAAGTAGTGTAGTGCCGAGGGTATGGAGTTGAATCAGTCTTCTGGATATGGGTGGGGTGGGAGGGGCTAGACAGAGTCCTGAGGAGATGCTACATTCAAATTCATGCTAGTTTTCCAAAATTACCAACCCCAGCTTTAACTTGTGAGTTTTTGGACCACAGGTAAACAGGCTCACACTCTGGAAGCAGCCCTTTGGTGCAGAGTGAGGGGTGCTGCTCCTAAAATGACGTCTTTCATCGTTGGCCACCTCCATTCACATGTGATTTGTATGAACTGTGAACTCCTCCACCTCTTATTACCCCGGCCGGCTCTCCGTCAAAGGCACAGCGAGGCTGCTCTCTAATCTGAAGTGACAGCCCATACACTCTCACTCACACATTACACCGTAGCCTCGGGGCCCCTGAGCTCGCTCCCTTCAAAATGTTCAACCAGGTTATTTCTATTGAAGTATTAAAGTCATACTTCAGTTTAAGCTATTATTTCAGGGTTTGTTATTTTTTCCAACTGCAGGGCTGACCGAGGATTGATTGGATGTGAATGAGGGCAAGAGGGACCCACTGTGGCACCGCAGAGCCTGAAATGAGGAAATGTGCGGAAGAAAAAACATTAAACAAGAGTGTGTGTGTGTGTGTGAGGAGGGGAATTTATACCCTTTAGTTTACTCTACTTTATGTTAAGCAACAACAGGTACATTTTACCACCCAAAATAGTTTGTAGTTAATTTTATTGTAATGCAACTTTAGGGACTTAAGCAGGTCAGTGCTCGTCCACACAGCCCGAGGGTTGTGGGTTAGACTCCTTAAAATTCTGTTATTGCAAAATTCAGACTCAATATTGACCCTCTTTGTTCATTTTGTAACCACACAGAGGAAACTATTGTGCATATGTTTTTGGGAATGCACCTTAGTCAGGCCTTTTGGCTGGACCTTCATTTGTAGTTGAGCAGAAAAATGAACACTCAGCTCTAATTTAAAATTAAATTGACTATATTTTGCTCTTTGATTATGAATTTCCTGTAAAAAAAAAAAAAAACACTTGTATCATCAACATTACTTTGCTTTTAGCAAAGTTTCATGTACACACAAAAATATACAAAACCTAACCCAACCTGACTGTCTACTCTGTGTACCTAAAATCTTAGCTGGACAATTAAAACTCTGCAATAACCCCAAAGCTGTGAAAACTAGAACTGTGTGTAGTGAATTTGTTTTACATTCTTTTTATTTTGTTTTTGATTGTATTTATTAATTTCTATGTTTATAATCTTTTATAATTCTTTCATACTGTATGGTGCGTACCACCTCGAGCAAACACTGTCTTTTGTAAGTTAATTGTGTATTATTAATTCTGTAAATAAAACAAGTAAAAAAAAAACACTTTAGTCTACTTTGACATTCTTTTTTTTCTCTTTATTTTCATTTAGTTTCATTTATATATTTTCATATGTTTCCAACAAAGTTCATTTACACATGTTCAATTATGCTCCACAGTGTTCTCTCCCCATCTGTCTATTTACACAGAGGGGTAATGGAACATATATATACACACACACATACACACACACATATATATATATATATATATATAGATATATATATATATATATATATATATATATATATATATATATATATATATATATATATATATATATATATATATATATATATATATATATATATATATATATATATATATATATATATATATATATATATATATATATATATATATATATATATATATATATATATATATATATATATGTATATATATATATATATATATATATATATATATATATTTATATATATATCTATTTATACAATAAAAGTTAAAATCATGCACATCATAATAAACTAATGATTCTTATCAAATCTTGAGACACTTTCAGTCAGAACAGTTTTAATAAGAACACATGACTGCAGATTTGACTGTGCCATGTTGTTAACTTTCCCTCCAGCTCAGTGTGCATCACCTCTACTGTCCTTGATTGTCTTTGTTCCTGAGGTGACCACAAGGTGGCAGTAGTGACCTGTTGACCAGTGGCTGATGCAGCAATGCCAGAAAAAGACAAATGTGAAAAAAGAAACAGAGAAACTTCAAATCATGCTGTTCAGTACTTTCTACCATTCATGTTTGTCTTATTTTTATTTTAGAGTATTAAGCTGGACTGATGCCTTCAAATAAGCAACTACTTTGCAAATGAGGAGAAGAGGAGTGAGAAAATAGTGACATTTGAAACAGAGAGAATATCATAAGACTTTTCTTTTTAATTTGAGGAGGGGCCAATTCACAGATTTTAACTGCAGTAAAAGTTTAAAAATTGGTCTTTGTGGAAAGACTAGTACAGAAAAGTCCAATGGCCATTTGGAGGAAAGAAATAAGAAGCTATGTTTTCAAAGTATTGAAAATAAAAGCAAAAATGTCAAGAAAAAGTTAGAATAAAGCGAAAATACTGATGCAATATTTAAGTCAAAATAGCAGGAAAAAGTCAAACTTGTTTTTCCGTTTTAGTCACTTGATTTAAATTGGGTTAAGATAATTTCTTTGACTGAAATGTTACTAAATGCATGTTAGTATGTTTTCAGTGCTATTTGGTTATTTAGATGCCAGGAAAGATCCCAAAGACTATTTTGACACTAAAATATATATGTATATATCTGTATTTATCTGTCATTTTCTCAGCTTGACTCATGTTTTTCATTAGAGGGGGGGTCATTATTTAAAAAGTAAGAAAGGAAAAATAAAAATAAAGAAGGACATAAACTGAGGGATGCCTGTTATTCTGAATAATGACATTGATTAATTGTAAAGATGCAGAATATAAAAACTCAGTCAGGTCACTTTTGACCCTTTATGGATCACAGGGTTGAGCAGTGTGAGGTGCGCTAAAGCCAAAATGTTTATCCGCTTATTGTTGCACAATATAGACAAATTGTTTTACAAAAGATTTTGTTCACAACAACTGTACTTTATACATCTGATTCTTTTTTATTTTTTTAACTTTTGAAAGGTAAAGAACTTTCTTACATCACATTCTACCAACCGCATAGTCTGTTTTACATTCTTTACAAAACATAAAAAATAAAAACATAAAATCCATCAATCTTCTACCTCTCATCTGGGGCAGCAGGCCAAGCAGGCCAGCCCAGACTTTCCTCTCTGCTGGTACAATTCAAAGTCCTAATTAGCATGTTTTTGGACTGTGGGAGGAAGATGGAATGCAAAGGGAGAGCATACGCATGTATAGGGATAACTTACAAACTCAGCTGAAGAACCTGACCAGGATCAAACCCGCAACCTCTTGCTGTGAGGCTTGTGCACTACCTGCTGTAACACAGTGCTGCTAAGTAAGTAACAGTTATAGTGAATAACCTTATATGTGACTGTGTGCAAAATAGAATAAAATAAAAACTTTACATTCATACATCATGCACCATGATATATTCAAGTTTACATCCCAGTAAGGATAACAGACTCTGTTAACAATATTCAACTTAAGCCCCTGCCTCAGTCTCAGTGTATTTCTACATTAGTTTATATACTTCTCAGGCCTCTTTATACAACAAGATACATTTTTTAATAAGATGCCACCTTTGATAATTGCTCAAACCATTCCTGAAAAGATGGTTCAACTAAGCTGTGTTAATTTAGTTTTATTCTTTTGTCAGTTAAGTCATCTAAATTGTTTTGATTTTAGTAGTTTACTAGCTGAAATATCAAAACATTTTATTTGATTGATTCTTCTGTAAGTGTAGTCTAGTAAAATCTGAAGTGTAAGGCATTTTTTTATGTTTCCTTGAATTTCTGAAGTCACGTTTTACTCTTGGATAAGATCAGACATCCAATAACCTTTTATTGATGCTAGTAAAGTCTGAATGTCTACATGAACAGAAACAAATGTTTCTTCTGTGTGAAATGCAGTCTCCTTTATTTAGGCTACCTGGCAGAGCATCTCAGTTACAATACCAGAACTGACAACAAACAGTGAACCTGCTCTACATGAATAGGCCTATATAAATTCATAAAGAGAGCAGCTCTGATTGGATCGCTCCACAACTTATCCCACCACCACCAAGCTAAGGCAGCTGTGATTGGATGTCCCTTTGAACTCATCCAACCTTTAACACAACCAAAGTAGCTGTGATTGGATAGATTCCTAACTTGTCTCTACTTCCTACATGACCAAATAAGGTCTAACTGAATTAAATCTGTCAAACTTTTGAGTCTAGTTTTTATTTGTTGATGAAATGTCAGTTAATTCAGTTTTAGCTTTTGTCCATGTGCTCTTGTCTTTAGTAGTTACTGTCACGTTTTCGGCAGTGGGAAAAAAGGTTGATAAGCTGTGGATAACTAAGAACATCATCCAAGGTTTTTAGGACAGTTATCAAAGTTTCATACCACCTTAACAGCACAGGATGTTCTGTAATCTCTGTTTCCTGGTTCTGAAAAAGGGATTTAAACTCCTTTTTGTCCTATCCAGTTTATTTCTATGTTGTTAAAATAACCAGCCCTGAGTTGAGAATGGGCAGCACAGTGGCACAGCAGGCAGTTCATGTGCCTCACAGCAAGAAGGTTGCTGGTTTAATCCCCAGTTCGGGCAGGACCTCCCAGTGTGGAGATCGAATGTTGTTCCTGTGCATGCGTGGGTTCTCTCTGGGGACTCCAGCTTCCTCCCACAGACAGAAAACATGTTCGTTAGGTTGATTTGGGACTTAAAACTGCCCTCATGTATGAGTGGGTGAATGATGGGCTGCTGACCGGTTCAGGGTGTACCCCGCCTCTTGCCCAGTTTCAGCTGGGATAGGCTAAAGCCCCCCAAGTAACCTCAAAAGGGATGAGTGGTGTAGATAATGGATATAAATGGACTTATAGCTTATACAGCACATGGTCACATCTATCATTCACTCACTGATGTTTGGAGTTTCTATGTTCGTTGGCCATCAGTATCAACATTCACAGTGATTCTCAGCTGGTGGGTCGTGACCCAAGAGTGAGTCTTGGGCCCTTTTTCAATGGGTCAAGACCCTTTTTCTGGGCAAAAAAAAATGCTAGGAAAATAGTCCTGAGCTTTTATTTTGAAGGGGATTATTTTAAACAGTGGAGTGCCATCTCTTCACACTGCTGATAGGTGGCAATAAGTCCCTGTTATTGTTAAGGGACAGTCTGACATGCAAAGTTTAGAAAAAATCTCTTTGAATTTGAGCAGTCATTATAAGGTACTTTTTGTTTGCTATCAAGTCTCTTTTGTTTTTTTACTCTGGGTCAAACATGTTTTCTGCCATTGTCTTTCGCAATAAAATTATTTATGTTGACACTTCCCTTTTAAATAAAGATGTTTGATTTAAATCCTTTCTCTGTTGTTGTTTTAGCATAATTAATTATTATAATGCACATTTTTACACAGATTTCTGTAGCTCACATAATAAGATTCTAATCTTCATTGAAGATTGATATTTTAGACATTACAAACTGCCTAATTGAGTTATTTTATAATCAATTATATGCCTGTCTGATTTAAAGGGTGGGAATTTAAAGTAATCTACTGGCAACCTTACCTGAATGCAATCTGTAAATTTTGTATTTGTACTCTAGTACAGTGTAACTGTTGTGTATTCTGCTAGTGTTGTAATGTAAATTGTATAAACATCCAGAAATATGATGTTTTTTTATTTCTACAGTAATAGCCTGTAAAGTCTTTTGACAGTATGAAAAGTGTTAAATAGTTAAGTGCTGGCAGCTCTGCTATCAGCATTTTACTGTAAATAAAACAAATACAGAAATGTGCTGTAGTATTGTGTTCTTACAGCAATAGGCTTTAAAGTCATTTCACAGTATGAATACTGTAAAATAACACTACCAGCACTTTACTGTTATTTTACAAGAAAATTATTTACAGTATGCATACTGTGATTTTCTGTTCAACGTGCAGCATCTTTTTTATTAAATCATATTGAGAAGTTGAACATTTCTCTCAATTTGGGTCAAGCTTGAAATTAAGGCGTGTGTACAGGGTCCTGAGGCCAGACCAGGTGAGTCCAGCCCAAAAATCTAAGCACAGGGATTTTCAACGCAACATTTTGTGTCAGAACTGAATTTGGCCAAATTCTGTTATACTAATTAAACATTTAAAGGACATGTATGGTACAGCATCTGGATATTTTTGGTGTATTTTATTGGTAAGTATCATTGTTTTCCTCACTGAAGACCAGTTGCTGTTCACTGTAAAACACACCAGCCCACAGTCTGGTTACTCCACAGCCCAGACCCCTTCACTTCCTCCTTAATAACATGATTCATACATTTGATGTGGCCCAGATAGATCATGAAGACGCATTATTCTCATTCCTCAAGTGAAAGCGTTATTATGCCGTGTTGCTGTTATGTCGTTGTTAGCGCGGCTGTGTTGGTGTGGAGGTCAGAGATTTTTCTTTCTCCAGGTGAACCGTGGCTATGAGATTGGCCGGGGCAGCAGAAAGAGAAATCACACCAGAGGGGAGGGAAATCGGATCAGCGAACACAATAAAGCAGCAACTCCACGGGAAAATGACCTGGGAAGCTGAGGCTCGTGCCCACCCCTCAGACTGCACCGTGTGTGTGTGTGGAATATGTTTTAGGAGAAGAAGGACTGCCATACATATAACTACAGGCTGTCGTTTTGTTTGCTCACTCCCATGGAAAAATGGAGAACATACATCCTCTCTTATTGCCTAAAAAAAGGAAAGAGGAATAAAAGGGGGGGACCCACAATGCAATTCCAGCTGCCCTTGGGTGTGTCGTGGCGTTGGTCACTCAGGGAGTGCGCTGCAGGAGTCGCGTGGTTCAGATGGATCGCATCAATTTGCCGCAAAAACAATAACCCCCCTCTTCTCTCCCTCCTTTATATTACATATTCTTCCTTCTTCCTCTACCTCCTCATCACCCTCAGTCCATCATCACATAATAAAAGGAAAACTCCACAGCTTGACCTCTTTCTTCATCTCCCTGTTTTCACCTTTTCTCCCTAAGCTACTCTCTCGGTCCACTCTGCACATTTTCCAACAATTTTTTCTCTAAATTCACTAAATCTGACGGCTGCATTTCCCGTCCACAGGAAAGAATTAGAGTGTGAATACAGAGGCTCAGTTCCACCAACTTTTACAAAGGTTGCTGATTTATTTGTAGAAGTTAGACTAGAGATGGAAACTTAACTAAAAGACAGAGAAGAATTAACCCTTATATGATTCATTCATTCATTCATTTTCTATACCCAGCTATCCCTTTCGGGGTTGCGGGGGCTGGAGCCTATCCCGGCTATCATCGGGCAAGAGGCGGGGTACACCCTGAACCGGTCGCCAGTCAATCGCAGGGCCACATAGAGAGACAGACAACCATTCACACTCATACCTAAGGGCAATTTAGAGTCACCAATTAACCTAATGAGCATGTTTTTGGTCTGTGGGAGGAAGCCAGAGTGCCCGGAGAGAACCCACGCATGCAGGGGAAGAACATGCAAACTTCACACAGAAAGGCCCTCCCAACCCAGGAATCAAACCAGGAACCTTCTTGCTATGAGGCACGTGCTCTACCAGCTGCGCCACCCCCCCTTATATGATGTTTGGGTCAAATCAGACTGAATTACTACTTCATACAAACATAAAAAAAATATTTTTCCCCTGATTGCCTCAAGGCCTCATGATATCCTCCACACCATGCATTTGAACATAAAAAAATGCTGATCACCACTTTCATTGATTTTGACTGGTCTAATCAACTTTGAAACACCTGTGGTGTTCACGGTCAAAAATGACCGGCATAGAAAATGAATGGGTAATACTAGATTATGTTCATCCATTAGATCAGGGGTGGGCATCTTTCATTACCAACAGGGCCACATAAAACCATTTTCCCAGCCTGAGGGCCACATTGTTACAAATTTTAAGAAAGAACGTTGGATAAACATCTCATAAACATATGAGAATATAAATTTGTCATAAAATTAGAATACCAATATTCATATATAACAACATTAATACAGGTTATTATGCATAATCAAATGAACTTGCAAATTTAGCAAACATACATGGAATTAAAGCCAATGAAGTTATTTTCAAATCAGTGAAAAGATGTTTTTCACAATTTTAATGCTCAAATATTTTGCTGCTGCATTTTTAAAAATATTGTATTGAGTAATACTTGATATAATGTTAAAGGCTTCATGAAAGATTTCGAGACACTATAAGAGCAAAGTAAGGTCGTAAATAACTTACATAAGATTATATAGAATTATTTCTATTGGATATCTGAATTTTCTTCATATTTACAGCTGCTGATTTTTGGGAATGAATGGCGGGTCACATTTACGTGGAGAGCCACACTTGGCCACCCCTGCATTAGATGGAAAACATCCATGCAGACCCACACATCCACAACCAGCCCTCACCCCTCCCCTCTCTCATACACAGAGAGAGAGAGAGAGAGAGAGAGAGAGAGAGAGAGAGAGAGAGAGAGAGAGAGAGAGCTGACTACTCATGTAGATTTTCTGTAATTTGGTCCGTTTTGATAATTGTTAGAAATTTCACTACTAGTTGGAGACATTGTTTACAGCATAAGAAGGGGTGCTAAATAAAATCAGGTGATGATTATGCTTGAATTATGTTTTTTGTGTTAATATAAGAGAAGTTAAACCAGACCAGTCAAATTTGACCGGGAACACCAAAGTAAGGGGGGTGGAATGTATATGGAATGTACATAATACAACGGTTAAACATCATCTCATGGAGTGCTGGTTTGGCGGAGTGGTTAGCCCATGCACGTCCCATATACATGCTTCTGTTGGTTCAAATCCAGCCTGTGACTAGTTTGCAGAGTGTCTTCCCCTATTTATAACCCCTTTCACAAGCCTATCCACTGTCTCTGTCCTATCAATAAAGGCACAAAATGCCCCAAAAATGCATTTAAAAAACATCATCTCATTGCCAGACAGTAAAAATGAGCCATTCTGATCATTTAAAATATTGACCATTTGTACATGACGTCAGAATCTGTTGCAATCAAGGGTCCAAGTTCAACTCTATTATTCCCAGTGGGTCAAATAGTTCCAGCAGTCAACAGCAGATGACAACACAACAATAAACAGTTAAAAACTAACAGATAAAATAACAAGTAAAAAAGCCCCCCAACCTCATTTAAAAGCCAAATGGCCACAGACAGAATGGAGTTTTTAAGACTGTTTTTACTTGTGGCCGGCTCCTGCTTGCCAAAACAGAATGAGCCTTTTCAGTGTCCTTCAGTGTCGATGGACTGAATAGAACGATCTCTGTCTATTACACATATGCAATACTGCACTCTCCCATTGGATCTGTGTGTTCTTCTCTTCTATTACAGCCTCTGATACCGCTTTCACACTAAAGTTCGCAGGTTTTTTTCAACACGGGTTAACCCGCTAACCATCAGCAAAGTGACTCCTTTCCCACTGCCAGTAGAGTCTAATCGGAGACAAGCTGCATGGCTGTTTATTTTCCTCTGGCACATCAAGCTGATGTCATCATGATGATGACATCATCAGCACAACAAAGCACATCAATGTAAACAATGGAAAGGAGCATGGAGGCCATGGACAGAGTTTTCTGTACTTCATATTTTTGTCCCTCTTAAAAATTTACAAACTTGGTGCTGATGCTACAAAGGTGGATGGACCTTGTTGCTGAGGTGGCAAAGACTCATGTCAGTTACAGATGGACGGGGGACAATACGCTGACGTCATCAGTAAGTTAGCAGGTTGACCCGGGTGTGATGTTCCCGTTGAAGCCGGTCGGAGGCAAGCCAATTAAAACCTGTGTCACTTGCAGGGTCAGTCGACCTGAATCAGTTGCAATGCCGATTAAACCCTTTCAAGCTACCCACAGGAGCTGATTGTTACTGTGTTTAAACAGGTATTTGGGCCAGACTGAAAGGGGTTTAATCAATCAATCAATCTTTATTTGTATAGCGCCAATTCATAACAAGTGTTATCTCAAGACACTTTACAATGGAGCAAAAAGCTCTTCATTTTATGGATACACATATATGCATAGATACATATAAATAAAATACAAATATACATATATGTATATATATATTTATATATATATTTATATACATATAAATATATATTTATATATATATATATATATATATATGTGTGTGTATATATATATATATTTATGTTTATATATATATATATATATAGAGAGAGAGAGATATAGATATAGATATAGATATAGATATAGATATAGATATAGATATATATATAGATATATAGATATATATGTATACAAATATATACATCCAACACCCAACATGAATCCATATAGCCAATCATGAATCCCTCCATCATGGCTCAAGAAAAAACCTTCTGTTAAGCAGCAGGAAATCTTGAATGTGGATCCCAGTCTCATGATGAACAGCAAATCCACACGATGCTGTGTTGGGTGTGTAAGACAACAGAGAGGTCACAACTTTCCTCACTGCCTCAGATGTGACAGGGGCATAAATACGACACCAGTGAGCAACTGCCTGTGGCTCAGTTTTTTTTCTATTACTTGTCATTAAGACTTTAAATTAACTTTTCTCCACAACCACACAAAACACGGCTTTACTGTGCTTTTCTATGTGAATGGCCCTTCCTGCCTCAAGTCTAATTTTTATGTGAAAGCAGGACGTGAAAGCAACCTTAATTCTCATAACATTTTTAAAATCAGATATGAAATCTGTGCATGCTGCATAAAACAAGCGCAACAGAAAAAATACTGTGCTTGCACGTTTCAGATCTCTGTTTGCGCTTGTGGCTGTGAGCCCAAGAGAAAAGAACGAGGAGCTGAGATGAAATGAAGAATGAAAGCAAGAACAACAGACTGTTAGCTGTAGCCTCGCCGTGCTCTTACTCTGTTCAAAGCTACTCCTCTCTGCTTGGCTCCTGCCCAACAAAACAAACAACATGAAGCGTGCTCCGCTATCTGTGTCGGAGAACAGAAGAACCTTCACTCCACCTCTTAGAGAAATTGAGGCGAGAGACATCTATTTATCGCCTTTCCTCTCTTACTTCTAATTTAAATTTGAAGTTTCAAAAAAAAAGTCAGAGGCTGCTGCGACATTAGCCACATTATAGGCCCTGTTATCCTCGAGCCAGGGAAATTAATTACTTATTGATCAAGAGAGCGGGTGAATAAAATGAAGTGAATTAATAAATAAGTGAATAGATAGCAGAGCGGGGGCCATAGGTGGGTTACTTGTTCACATTTGCAAACATCATGGTTGGCAGATTCCATTTGTTTTCCATTTCATTATAACCAAAACACGACAGTATGCACAGCAGAGCTTAACTCGAGCTCTAACAGAGGCAAATTGGGCTCCTGCAGTATGTTGGAAACACAGGGCGTGAAAGAGCTCAGAAATCTTTCTCAAATATACGAATCATGCACACAAAAAATTGTTGGGTTATTTTTTCAACCCAACAGCTGGGTTGAGACTGTTGGTTAGTTTAATTGGGTTGTTTTCATTAAATTGGGTAATCTAAATACCCAGATTGCTGGGTTATTGTAGTTGGCAGTTGAGTTATTAGCTGTTGGGTTGTAATTTTCATTATATTGTGTTGGGTTATTTCGGACTACCCAACATGTTGGGTTGACGCTCGCACATGCTTGACCAACAACTACCCCCAGGTAGCCACACGGGCATCTGTGGCGCAGTTGGATAGTGCGCTCGGTCAGTGATCGGGAGGTTGCAGGTTCAAGCCCAGCTCCGGGCGACACAAGTTGCTCCCACTTCTGTGTCAGTGGCTTGTAAATGGGCATGAAAGGGCGTGAACGTGTTAGAGTACTGATGGACAACTAATATAGAAACTCAAAACCATCAGTGAATGAATGTGAGAGTGAATGGGTGTGAATGGGTAGGTGTGACCTGTGGTGTAAAGCAGCTCTGAGTAGTCAAAGACTAGAAAAAGCGCTATATAAGCTCATGTCCCTTTACCATTTACATGAGCGTGTGAAGCAGTGATTGTGAGCTCTTGGTCATTTGTAGTTAACGTTAGCGATAGCTTCCTGTGGGTAACGTTGGGTTATTTGAACAACCCAACTGATCGAGTAAAAAGAACCCAACAGTGTAGTCAAATTGAGCCTGTGGTTGGGTTATTTGAACAACCCAACTGGGTTGTTCAAATAACCCAACTGTTGGTTAAAGGAAACCAACCCAACTTGTTGGGTCAAAATAACCCAGCATGTGTTCTGTCCAATATTTAACCAGTGTTGGGTTAAAAAATAACCCATATTGGGTTGTTTTTAACCCAACATTTTTAAGTGTGTGTCTTCAAATAAAACTGAGCAGTCAACCTAAGGTCCATGTCAGAGCCCTGCTACTGGTCCATAAAGCCCTCTATTTGTTTTTCTCTTTCTATGTTTTGAGCTTGTCTGCTTTATTAAAGTTGACCTGTTCAACTTCAAGTTAACAAAATGGCTACTTAGCCAATCACAGGGCAGCAGAAGCTCAAACAGAGCGTCAGAATAGAGAAGAAAGGTGATTGAAGTGACTTTGAATGTGGCATGGTTGTTGTTCCAGACAGGCCGGTCTCAGTATTTTAGAAACTATTGATCGACTGAGTTTGTCAAACACCAGCCATCTCTGGGTACTACAGAGAACGGTCTGCATAAGAGGGAATATCCAGTGAGTGGAAGTTCTCCATTGCCTTCATGAGTTCAGAGGAGGATAATCAAAGTGGTTCAAGAGAACAGAGAGGGAACAATGATTCAGTTGACCACATATTACTACAGAGATATGAAACTGATCCTGCTCTCCAATTGTAAAGGGAAGTTGGGATTTCTGATTTATGGGTGGAAAATTTTGACTAGAACGCCTCTGAGGTCAAGATTTTAAGTCGGAGGATTCTCACCCCCCAAGTGAACAATCAAAGATGGCTGCTCCGGGTGTACACAGTAATTAAGCTCCTGTTATATATATGGAAATCTACAGAGCCCCAAAGGTGCCACAGAGAAAAGAAAATATAGATTGTGTGCACGAGATACTAAAAAGTGCGCATGATTGATAAAACTGTGCGCACAAAATACTTGTTTGTGCAAATGTTTTAGCTAAAAAAATAGTGCTGTCAGATTAAAAAAAATAATCTAATTAATTACCATATTTATAATTAAGTAATCTAATTAATCACATTTTAATCTCATATCTGCTTAAAGTACCCAAATAAAGAATTTGAATTCTAGGATATTATAAAATTGTAGTGCATGACTAATCAAATGAATATAATAAGAAGTGAAGATTTGTAAATCTACATTTTTATTGGTGACTAAATAAAACCAAAGTCAGGGCAACTTGTCCAGAAAATTCTAAGCTCAATCAGGCAACTCAAATTACACTTTAAGTGTGTTTCATAAATCAAATTAAAAATAAGAAAAAGGTCGAGGACATCCAGCAAAACAATTAAACCTGATGCATTATTAAAGAATTCAGTAAATAAAGATAAATAAATTCAAAAATAAAATAAGACTAAGTCTTAAATATGCCATTCCTGTTGTCACCTGGGCTTTGTTTGGTTTGACTAGAGACGCATGTGTGAAGTGACATACCACTGCCATGTACGGGTCCTCCAGCTGGACAATATCTAAATGTTTGTGTGCTATGATTAATCTTGCAATTAATTTTTATAACACATTAATTTGCGGTGTAAATAATTAATCTAATTAATGCACTAAAGTGACAGCCCTACTAAAAAATAAACTTATTTACCACGTTTGACTTGTCCTTGTCCACCACAGCTTCCCGTAGTGACGTCAGATGTTTACAAACAAACACAGTGAAGAGAAGAAGTGAGCTAGTTAACTTTTACTTTCACCTCACAAAGTCATATAAGGACATTCTTGCTGCTCTTGCCATGAGAGATGGAATAAAAAAAGACAACAGTCTCAGCTGGCCTGTTGCCACTTGCCTGTATAAATAAGTCAAGCATTTATCTTTAACATGCGCACATTTTGATATATATCGTGTGCACGTTTTAGTATCTCGGGCGCACAATTTTTTTTTTTCTCTATGGCACCTTAGGGGCTCCATAGAAACCATTCTACAGTGGTATTTACATTCTTCATGAGGTATGTGCAAACTACTAGCCTGGTAGATCCAACTCTGTAAGTGGAAGGCTGATAACTTGGGTATGACGTCATTCCCACTTCCCTCTTTTTAGTTCCGATGTAAATGGAATGTAACCTAAAGCTTCACATGGACTCATCTGGCTGAAAAATAGGATATTAGAAAAAATATACTGCCTACCTGAGTGTTGTTGCTTGCCATGTCCGTCCCTTTCTGACTGAGTAGACCATCTTCTGATGGAGACTCAAAACTCAGATCATCTCACACTGGTTCTTGAACATGAGATGAATTCACTGAACTCCAGTGGCCTCCAGTCACCAGATTAAAAATCTTTAGGATGTGGTGGTATGGAAAAATCTCTGAGGAATGTTTCAGCACCTTTTTGAGTCTCTGCCATGAAGATCTGAGGTAACTCTGAAGGCAACATGGGTGGTACCAGCAACGTGTACCCAATAAAGTGACCATGTTCCAATTTTTGGGCATCTGCAGAAATCTCATAAGCATCCCCTTCACTCTGATACCATTGTTTGAATACGCAGTGTAGCTGCAGAGATATTTTTATTTAAATGGACGTATATTTACAAGGCAGAGTAAGAGTTTGCAGTCTATTTGTAAGATAGTTATAAAAAAAGTATCCTGAGTGTTAAAGTGTTTGTATTATACATTTTGTGAGGAGAAAATCATATTTAGGGCATCTGGAAAATCCTACATCACTTCATAAAAGTCGATGCTTAAAGGAGCAATTAAAAAGCATAATTTCCCCCTTTAAACAATTACTTGTTTTAAATTACATGAATAGTTAAATGCTCATAATTCCACCCTGTTCTTCTAATAAACACCCTCGCTGCTGGAAAGTTGTGCACTGATTGGAACCTGCCTTCAAACTTTCTAAGTACACATCATTAGGCCTTAGTGCAGCACGGTCCGGCTAATAAACAATTATTTATAACAAATTATAGCCTAATGTATCAAATTAACAACATGCAGCGTGGGAGATTTACACAACATGCTTGCCACATTTATTACGTTTACTTAAGGTATTCAGCGATGCACATTTGGTGTAAAACTCATCTTTTTTTATAGACACTGCTTTATGGCGGAATATGTGAGATTAACAGTGTGAAGTGTGTTTTTGTTTGTGTGATTTATGGACCCCATAAAGTCATGTTTATTGGGCTGGAGCAAATAATTAAACGGTGGAGTTTTAAGTGCAATATTCACCTAATGTAAAAAAAGAACGGACGGAAATATTGCCTCGTAAAGTCGGAGTTATCTCCAAAGTCAAAGAGTCAAAATATTTACATCCATAAATCTGTCCTTAACACCTCGCTGCTAACAGGGGTGGACGGCCCGACCAGTTGGCTTGTGCAGCAGCTCGACTGAGATGGATGTTAACGGGGACGCTGCTGTTGTTTTTCACTGCTTCTAATTGCCTTTTTACCCTCCAGGATGAAGAGTTTAGGACAGAAGAGGGGGAAAGTTTCACAACTCCATGCAAACATAATCATCTCTTCTTTTGTTTCATTCAGCAGCCTCGCTGCAAATGTGCTTACACAAAACAGCACACAAATATGTATGCAAAAGTGCAGAGGATCGGATGCAGTGTGTGCAGGCGGCACGCTCACAAACATTCACACACAACTGGGTCAAAAGCAGGAGCGCAGCACACAGTCAGATTGATTCCTTAAGATATTCATAGTAATCTTAAAATTCCTGCTTGTTGGGTAATAAGACACTTTATCATCACATGCACTGACAGGGTGCATTAGTCTCGACCTGCCACAGGGGGAGAAAGAAACGGATGCAGTTTGATCACCATAACAACCAGTTTATTGATCGTAACAGCGTGTGGCTGGGTCATGCATCCAACAGTCACAGCGCTCCAGAGGAGAGAGGGTGAAGGTGGAGCCAGAAACCGAGTGTGTGTGATCCGAAGGCTTTGTCCTCTTCAGCTCAGACAGGATCTTTCAAAATATGCACTCACTTTATAAAAACATAAATTCAACTGCTTACTTATACACAGTGGTGATCAGCCACAGCAACTAAATGAATGTATGTTTGTAGACATGCATAGACAACCTGCAAAGTTAAACTGAGCACCAGATTGAAGAAGAAGAAATATATATGTAATTAATTTAATTATCTGATGCTCTTCAGTGCTTGCACAATTGCATGATTGATATGAAGCAGTGGATGGATTTGAACTTCTTGAAATTAAATGAAAGCAAAACTGAAGTTGTCCTGTTTGGTCGCCCTGATCTGGTCCAGCTCCTTGCTAGCTCCCTTGGCCCACTAGTGCCTTATATTGGGTTCCAAGCCAGGAATCTTGGGGTAATCATTGATGGCACATTCAAACTGGACAGGCAGGTCCAGTCAAGTCCAGCTTTTATCAGTTGTGGGTTCTAGCCAAGGTCAAACCCTATCTGGACCAGAAAGACCTTGAGAAAGTCATTCACGCTTTCACCTCTTGCTTGGATTATTGTGACGCCCTGTATGTCGGCATTGAGCACTCTCAGTTTAATCACCTGCAGATTGTTCAGAATGCGGCTGCTCGTCTCCTGACTGGGACAAAGAAACGGGAGCACATAACTCCAGTGCCCTCCTCCCTTCACTGGCTTCCAGTGAGGTTCAGGGTTTATTTTATGATTCTTTTATTTGTTTTTAAATCTCTGAATGGGCTGGCCCCAGACTACCTGTCTGACCTTATTAGGGTTCATCAGCCCTCCAGAGCGCTTCGCTCAGGAAGCCAGGTGGTCCAAGAAGTTCCTCGATCCTCTCTTAGAACCAAAGGAGATCGAACCTTCTCTGTTGTGGCTCCCTAACTGTGGAACGCACTACCTGTAAATGTGCGGACTGCGACCAACCTCTCTAAAACACAGCTAAAAACGTACTTGTTCACCTTGGTGGAATATAGACACTTTTATTTGGGTCTTTTATTGTTTTTACTGAGCAGTATGTATATTTATACTGTACTGTTCCTGTTTTTGTTGCTTTTATTTGTTTTCATTACTTTTATTGGTTTTTATTGTTTTACTGTTTATATCATGTCCTTGTTTTCTACTGTAAGCACTTTGGCAGACCGCTGGCTGTTTAAATGTGCTATATAAATAAAGCTGACATTGACAATTATTATTACAGCAAAACAATGTTTAAACAAAATGATTTGGCAAAAAAATTCCCCTGATTTTACACTTTGAAATTACAGATTGAAAATGTATTGGCATACTTTCAGAAATTTAAAGTGTAAAAATATAAAATAATGAAAAACAGTAATTTATTGGGTCAGTACAATGTTGCTACACAGTAAGAAGGTTGCTGGTTCCATCCCCATGTTGATGAGGCCGTTTCTGCTCGTTGTTTGCTTGTTCTTCCCGTGCATGTAGGGATCCCTACAGCAGAGTTGATTTTAACAGCACTGGTCATCTTAGACTGGTAATCTTAATTTTTTTTATTTCAAAATTTCACAATTTAGTCAATGAAATCTACTGTAAATTTAGTAAAATATGAAGTGTAAAGGGTAAGGCATTTTTTATGTTTCCTTGAATTTCTGAAGTCATATTTTACACTTGGATAAAATGAAACATCTAACCTTTTCTGAATGCTGGTAAAGTTTGAATGTCTAAATGAACAGAAATGAATTTTCCAGTCATGCAGTCACCTTTATTTAGGCTACCTAGCAGAGCATCTCAATTACAATACCAGAGCTGACAACAAACAGTGAACCTGCTCTACATGAATATATTATACATTCATAAAGAGAGCAGCTCTGATTGGATCGCTCCACAACTTATCCCACCACCACCAAGATAAGGCAGCTATGATTGGATGTCCCTCTGAACTCATCCAACCTTTAACAAAACCAAAGTAGCTGTGATTGGATCACTTGTCTCTACATTCTACATGACCACATTAGGTCTGATTGGATTAAGTCTGTCAGACATTTTTATCTAGTTTAAAAAAAAAAGTCAATTAATTTAGTTTTAGTTTTCGTCCAAGTTCACCCTAGTTTTTGTCAGGGGATAGAAAGGTTGTTGACAAAAACTATGACGAAAATAGTTAGTCAACAAAGTTTACAATGCTCTCCAGGATTCCCACTGACCAACAACATGTTGGTCTCTCTATATGGCCCTGCGATTGGCTGGCAACCAGTTCAGGGTGTGCCCCACCTCTTTCCCAATGTCAGCTTGGATAGGCTCCTGTGACCCCGAAAGGGATAAACAGTTTAAATAATGGATGGATGGAATTAGATTATTTGAATGATTTAATTTGGATGTTGAGCAGATCCCACATTTTGATTCGTTGTCATTTTTTTGCTTGTTTTAATTTTGATCTTGTAACTACATTGTGGTTTTATGTGTGAAGTTATTTGTTTCAAATTGTGAAACCATGAGAAGAACTTGTTGACTGAAAATCATTGAATAATGATTCAGTTTTTATAAAGCATGCATGGCATGTCTCTTGATACCAAAGAAGAAAGTCTGGAGTGGTTTGAGGTGATAGACAGGCAGCAGCACATCAAATCTTGAAGCACATATCTTCAGGCTACAGCAACAGAGGACCACACAGGAACCCACTCCTGTCAGCAAGAACAGGATACTGAGGCTACAGTTTGCACAAGCTAGCTCGATATTAGAAGGCTGGTTAAATGTTACCTTGTCTCATGCGTCTGGATTTCTCCTCTGACATTCATAAAGTAGGATAAAATCTGGTGTAAACAATGTGAAAGCATGTTGGTCCTGCCTTGCATCATTGGTTCAGGCTGCTGGTGGTGTGGGGAATGAACACTTTGGGCCCATTGATACCAAGTGAGCATTGCAAACACTCAACAGCCTACCTTAGTACTGCTGCGTGTTCATTTCTTTATGACCACATTGTACCAACTTCTGATGGTCAGTCTCAACAGGATAAGGCCACAGCTCAGATCTCTCAAACTAGTCTCTCAGTGAGTTCAGTGAACTCTAATGGCTTCTACAGTCACTAGAGGCCTCATTTATAAAGTTTGCTTATGCACAAAAGAAAGCATGCACAACTTGTAAGCAATGCTTAGGACTTATAAAAAACAAAGTTGAGAATGTGTGCACCTCTGTGGCAGCTCTGTCCTTGCCGTGTGCACAAAATCAGGTCAAAGGGGAAACTGCGACCCCAACAGAAAAAAAAAATTAAAAACACCTCCGTGAAACTGAAGGCTTTATGTAAAATATTATCAAAAACAAAGAAAGAGGAGAAATGTAAATCGACGACCCAGGAGATTTGCAATCTCAAGTACGAACGTGCACACACACGTAACCAGTATTGGGGAAGTTACTTTAAAAAAGTAGCACTTGCTCACACATGTTAGCTCGTTACTTCTTAAAAAGGTAACTCATTACTTTACTTAGTTACCCTTTATAAAAAGTTACTTTTCACATTACTTGTTACTTTAACGTTACTTTTAGATTGCTTGTCCTTGGACAGAACCCCATATCTGTTCCTAAATGTGAAGGCCTACAAAGGTTCTACTACAGAGAACATAAGAGTTATGTCTTTTGTGCTGTTTTATTTACAAAATCATGTCACGTACCCGGTGGAATGAGAGCTCCTGTCCAGAGTTTCCACATTTTGCTTCTGAAATAACTAACCAGGTCGATAAAAACAAGCCCTCTGGCTACTTCCTTTCCTAATGTGATATATTACTTTTAAAAGAGAAATCTACGTGGGGTGTGTTAATTTTTTGTCTACATTACATTTCAATATCACAGTGTCAAGCATCTATTCAATAAAAGAACATTAATAATGTTTGTGTATAATGCGAGCAGCTGAGAAGGCAGCATCGGTGTCAGATCTGTCGGTGGGAAAAGTAACGTTGTGCCGCATTAAAAAAGGAACTATGTTTCGTTACTAAATTTTCAGTAGTGGTGGTGCGGTACTTTACTTTTTACCTGAAAAAGTAGTTACGGTACACTACACGTAACCTATACTGTTGAATCAGTTATGTACTAAAATGTCATGATTGCTGCACAAAACTGCTGATCAGTTCGGCTAAAACACCTGTAGCTGTTCAGGAAATGAAGTGATGGCTTGACAATACTCGCAATGTGTAAAGACTCACAGTGGCTTATCTGACACTGATGGAGGACGTGGTGCACGAGAGACCCCGGTGCATTTGGTGCAACCGTGTCCCCTCTGCCTCCGTCACCGCACCGCTCAGGAGTGGGGATGAGCTCCGGTGTGCCCTTTGCCCCACCTGTCGCTCAGACACACTATGGAAGGTGATGCCCTTTTCATCACCACTATTATGAAGGACTTTTTCTTTTTAACTTCAGCCTCAGTCCCACCCTCTGAGTGTTATTTACAGCATTAATCACATGCTTCCACTCTTTTTATCTTTTCTGGTGTTAGTGATGCCTAAACTGTACCCGCCTATATACATGTACCTTGCACTGACTAACTTTTTTACGCTTGTTTTCCCTTTCGGTCCATCATGAAATTGGTATCACCGAATATTCATCAAGACCATTAACCTGACCTTTTATAGGCACCGTATGGGCGGGGCAAAGCTTTAGAGTTGATTGTTATTTAAAAATGGAAACCGGCATAGAATCACTCTTTAATAATAATAATAATAATAATAATAATCTTCAATAAGTCTGGAAGTGTTTGTGTGCCTGTGTTTCTGCCGTATGCCACCTACAGTGATCTTTCCTATGCACAGTTTCATAAGTGAGGCTCCAGATCTCAGTCTATTTCTGGAAGACTGGAGGAGGTCTAACCTGATACTGGCAAGGTGTTCAGAATGAAGAGGTCAGTGAGTGTATTTCAGCAGAAACAGAACATTTTTAAGAGTTTATTGAAAAAGAGTTGAGGGAGTGAGACGTTACTGCTGTCAGAGCAAAAAGTCATGATAGCTCCTGCTCCAAAAATCAAAATAATTCAAATTGAATGCAAACCATCATGTGCTTAGAGTCATGAACAAGATGGGCATTTTTACCAAACAGGAGCAGGAGGCCCTAGGAAGGGCAGTTTTGGACTGTTGCTTGAAACATGTCAGTAAAACCTCCTGATGTGGGTGGTCACAAATGTTCTCCTTAGTCATGCTGCTTTGAGCAGGGAGTCGGCTCCATGGTCAGAGGGGTTAAATTAGGCACCGCTGGGATTTGAACCCAGGATCTCCTGTTTACTAGACAGGCGCTCTGACCAGCTAAGCCACAGCGCCTTCTGGTGCTTTCTTTTGACTAAGTTTGATAGTGTGACAATTTCTCACCAAATATGACTGTATTTCCTATGAAAACATGTTTTTTTTTGTATGAAAAAAGTAAAAAGTCCCAAAACACTTTTTGCTAAATGTTGCTGCAATAATAGATTTGGTGGGGGCCATATCAGTCATGTGCTCTTAGAAATATCCCTAATTATTCTCCCCATCCACCAGTCGGTTATGTACTCCCTATAATATCACTGCTCTGCATGTCCTGTAGATAAAAAAATTCCCCTTTCTTTCTCCACTGTTTTCACCTCTGATATTTGTGAATAAATTAATAAGGAAAAACAATTTTCAGTCCAATATCCTTAGAGCTAATTTGGTCCACTGTCACACAATGCTGTCAAATTAAATTCATATTGTAGATACATGTTAAAAATGTAAATTCTTTGACCTTGTTTACAGCCTCACTTTAAATTATTTTATTTATTTTTTCCTACTCAAGCAATGTGAAATAGCTTAAAAACTCTGCATCTTGCAACCTGCTAACTTAATTTTTCCACAGGCTTACTGAAGTGATTGCTTAATTTTTCATGCTCTTATGTATTTCAATGTCTCTATTTGATATTCCTGTGGTATACTGTGTAAGGAAGCAGCTGAAACAATTGAAGATTTTTCCCCCTTTGGGGATTAATAAAGTATGTCTGCTTCTGATTCTGATGTGTTCATGTGCTGTTTTTAATTAATGGAATACTCCTTTAGTTGGACAAAGTTTGACAAAGATAAAAAGGCAAGCAGTGGTGTAAAAAGTCCTTGAAACCCATACTTGAGTAAAAGTAAAGATATATTATATAAAATATACTCAACTAAAAGTGAAAGTCACTCATTAAAAAATCACTTAAGTAAAAGTCTTAAAGTAGCTACTATTAAATGTACTTAAGTATTAAAAGTAAAAGTACAAACAAAGATAACAGCTACAAATAGTTGTTGCTCTCCCAAGCTTTATTAAGCTTAACTCTTCCTCCCTCCCTCAGCTCCCTTCACCTCTTACTCCCTCTCTCCATTCCTCCCTTACGTAAAGTCCACAAACTTGCGGTTCATCTTTAGCAGAAGTTGATTTTCAAAACTGCTTGAGTTCAGTCGTGCTCTTAGCGGGCTGAATACAAGTCCTGCAATGCTAAACAGTCGTTCACAGGCTGCAGAGGCAGGCAGAGGTGTGTTCAGCTTTGCTCAAAAGCACAAACAGTCCGTACGATCCTCTTCAAAATAAAATGTGAAAATAAGTGTAATTTATATTCACATTTTATTATGTAGCAAGTAACTAAGTTGACAATTTAAATGTAATGGAGTAAAAGTATCATTTTCTAATTTTTAATGTAGTGAAGTAAAAGTGAAAGTTGCAAAAAACATGTAAACTCAAGTAAAGTATAGATACTCCCAAAACATACTTAAGTACTGTAACTAAGTACTATTACTTCGTTCCTTTACGCCACTGAAGGCAAGTTTGAACTGTCATGATCCTGTTTTAGGTTAAGTTCCCGGTTTTGGTTCAAGTTTCATGCGTTGTCTTTGTACTTCCTGCTTTACTTTGAAAGTGCACACATCTCTCCTCTTTTACTTCCTGTCCAGCGTTGCCACACCTGATCTCTGGTTGTACCTCCCCAGCTGTGTCTCATTACCCTCAATCACCTCACTTATTTCACCCTCATATCTCCATTTTCTTGTTTTTAGCCTTGAGTCTCTTTCTAGTTTTATTCCATAGTTATAGTTTGGATCACAAGGATTTTGGACCTTGTCGTCAGCCAAGTGATTTGGATTTCTCTGCCTCTTTCTGCCTGCCTTTTTGTGTGGACTGAAAATAAAACCCTGTTTTTTGCCTCTCGGACTCTGACGTCTGCATTGGAGCGTTTTTGCTGCTGGAGTTTATCACATGAATGATACAAGCATCATGTGTCGATGCAGAGTGTCAGGCAAATAATTATATGGAAACTTATTACTTCTAACCCTTAAAACAGAAAAGCTCACATTGATTGAAATGCAAGCAATTGATATTACTACAAATGATAATTGGAAGCTTATTTATGGAGTTATTGTGTGAAAACTGTGTGGTTATTTAAATTGTTTGATATTGATTGTTGTATTTAGAATTTATAAGTATTATTATTTATTCACTTCTCTAAAGGGTTTTGATTTTGTGGTATGGGTATTTATATGTTATTTCCAAAATGTTTTGTATTTATGTGTAAATACCTCCGCCAAGGAGATTACATTTTTGCCGGGGTCACTTTGTCCGTCTGTCTGTTAGCAAGATTACACAGAAGCCACTAAATGGATTTACTAAAAAAAATAGTTACCAGAGGTGTGGTTTGGTTCAAGGAAAAAGACAATTCATTTTGGTGCTGATCTGATCCAAATTGACATCTCAAAAAACATTCAAGTTTTTCACAACAAATCCCATTCATTTATAGCATTATGGGAGTTCTAGTGTATTTGCAAACTGATATCTAATTTTTCAAGCATGTGTCCCTACATTTCTCAGCTTCCCTTGCAATGCCATGGAAGGAGTTCTCAACAACACCCCATATGCTGTCTCTACTTTGTCCACCCCACAGCACCATCCAACTGGTTACACGCTCTTGTAACACACAGCATGCCGATCAGCCAATCAGCATTGAAAGCTGTACATGCAGAGTTCTGTTCACAGACACAGCAGAGCGGAGGAAGTTTTGCCAGTGAAGAAAGCCCAGCGCTCTTCTGCTGATAATGTCACTTTACTGGATGAGATTTATAAAAGCAATAATCACACATCTTGCAGGTGATAAAATTTAATTCCACAATGTGCTTATAAAATAAAAAAGGACTTTAATTTTGGGTGGTAATCACAATGTATGGGTGGAGCTGAGCTGCTTGGCGGAGGTCTGTGCTCTCAGAGTGATTTTCTAGTTTGTTAAGTATAAATTATGTGACATTGTGTTCTTATACATTGAAGAGAATGGAAAAAATTGATGCTATTTGATAAGCGTAATACCACCAATGAAGGGGGGTGCCATATAAAACCTCCCCTAGGGTGCCACATTGGGTAGGGCCAGCCCTGAACATTAAGAGTCCTATCAAACCAAAGGAGTTGCAGACTTATAACGAAAAGTAAAACACAAGACAGGAAAAACCTTATAAAGCGGATTATGATGACTCAAATAAATTTTACTGCAGTATTTGAAGCTTGTTGTTTTCCTTCATGTCACCAAACCACCTGATGAGAAGCGATCACAGGAGCAGCAGACTGACATAATGTGAAATCAATGAGAAGTAGATGTGATTTATATTATTTATAACAGACTGTATACTGCATTAACACCAGCTGACCCAACAACAGCAGGCCACTGGTGATATGAGCGTTCATGTGTGCGTATACATCATCGTGTACGTGCACACACACTCTGCAGTGCCGGAGCTCTGGCCTAATAGGATAATGAATTCAGTGTGTAGAGGCATTGTGACGGCCGATGCTGAGTGTGTGTGTGCAGGGCAGCAGTGGGGGTTAATACAACATGATAAATATTTGATTTCTGCTGGGGCCAGTCCCCACCTACAGAATGGGAAATGGCTGTAATGCGATTCAGAGCAGATTGTCCTCTGGTTCTATGTTAAAATCAAACCATCAGAAATGACCAGCTGTCACATGATGATCATCATGTCTTGCTTGATATACTTGTAAACCAGAATTAGGATGGTGTGCTGGGCATAACGATGTATTTCTACTATGATTTCTGACATGTGCATTTTCATTTCATATGTGTGTATTTGGGTGTGAATTCAACAATGTCCAGTTTGGGAAAATTTCGCTAAGTAAAGATAATGAGCTTCAGCTATTTTGGTCAAATTTGGTAAATGTCTAAATAGAGAGGAAGAAAAAAAGAGGAAAAAAAAGATAGAGGACAAAGGAGAAAGAAAGCCAGAATGAAAAAGAGAGGAAAAAGTAAAGGTAAAAAAAGGAAAGAAAGAAAGACATACAGAAAGAAAAATAGAAAAAGTGAAGAAAAAAGAGAGGATAAATATATATATACATATATATATTTGTCCTCTCTCTATTTCTCTCAGTCCCTTTCTGTTGTCTCCTGTTCTTCACTCTGTTGGTATGGACCACCTACTGCTGTGTTTATGAAGCATCAATTAGCACAATAATAAAAAAAAAATTGCCTTTTCTTTAGCCCCATTCCATTATCTCCAGCTCCTGATTTTAACTTCAGAGAGATCAGCTAAATTAAATACGTGGTAGTTCCTGCAAACAGCACACATACATACATTGTTGTGACCTTGAGAAACATTCATGGATGACCTGCTGCTGTGGACCTGTTCAACTCCATGTGCTCTATCCTACATCAACCATCGACAGAAATAACATAAATTCACTTTTTAGACCAGTTAAACCCAATTTAATGACAGTTAAAATAGATGCTGCTATATTAATCAAAATCAATTCTCTACAGTTTATGGCCATTTTAGATGATAACATACAATCATATAGACACGAGGATCATCTTGATAATGAGATGCCACGTCTCATCGGGCTAACTTTGAATAAATGTACAGTACAGGCCAAAAGTTTGGACACACCTTCTCATTCAATGTGTTCTCTTTAATTTCATCACTATTTACATTGTAGATTCTCACTGAAGGTATCAAAACTATGAATGAACACATGTGGAATTATGTACTTAACAAAAAAGTGTGAAATAAATGAAAACATGTCTTATATTCTAGTTTCTTCAAAGTATCCACCCTTTGCTTTGATTACTGCTTTGCACACTCTTGTCATTCTCTTTATGAGCTTCAACAGGTAGTCCCCTGAAATGGTTTTCTCTTCTCAGGTGTGCCTTTCCAGGGTTAATTAATGTAATTTCTTGCCTTATTAATGGGGTTGGACCATCATTTGTGTTGTTCAGAAGTCAGGCTGATGCACAGCCCACAGCCCTATTAGACACTTTTAAAATTAATATTGTGGCAAGATCCAATCAGCTAATTTAAGAGAAGTCATCATTACTTCAGTGAGAATCTACAATGTAATAAGTGATGAAAATAAAGAAAACGCATTGAATGAGAAGGTGTGTCCAAACTTTTGGCCTGTACTGTATATTCATCAGAACCAAATATGATGAGGACAGGTTTCTGATCTGGGCGTCCATGAGTTTGTTGTGATCTAGATTATTAATTTTAGTCTCTTTGTCTCTGCCTGGATGGAGACATCTCTGGATGTTTGTACACGCATATACATACATTTTTGTATAAATGCATATATGCGTATCTATAACTTGAACAGTTTGTCTTCAGCCTTCTCTGTTATAAAGTGTTTGAGATAACACTTGTTATGAACTGGGGTTATTACTATAAAGATTGATTGAAATGGAAAACCTGATTAGTCTTCTTTTAATTGAGGCGTGTGTGTGTGTGTGTGTGTAATGACCATCACAGCTCAATGTGTAGGTAGTGCTTCCCCAAAAAGATGTGCCCAAATCCCCTCTCCAAGCCTTTAAGGTTCCTCAATGAAGAAAGGGTGAGGAACTGGTCTTGTTGGAGTGTTGTCTTTCTTAGGTGGACTGTCTTTGACTTCACCAGACTCAAAAACTTGGTCATAAGTTTGTAAAAAGTATAGCGCTGACACCAAATAATGCTGCCACCCTTCGTACCGGGACACCAGCTTCCACCTGTGGACACTCATTGAACTGCATGTTTTTACACATCTATACTGTCACTGCTTTCACTCTCCTGCTGTGACTTGGTTTTGTCTTATTTCACTCTACTTCAGCTCCAAACTGCTTCTTTTTTTATTAAATAATTATGAGTGCTTGAACATTTTAAGACAATTTGGTCACAGGTTCTCATCACAGAGGTGCTGGTCCGTCCATTTAAGGACTCCTGCTCCTGCGGACACTAACACACAAGCAGGAACACACAAAAACCAGCAGATAAACACATTTTGACCAAGGTATCCCTCCATGCACACACTCAGACCCTCAAACTCAATAGTGCAGCGAACACAGGCCTGTCTGATACGTTTATAGACAACTGTGCCACACAATCAAGAAACATTCTGTCCTCAAGTGGTGGAAATATGGTTTTGGTGATATTGGGTGGCACGAGAGAGGGGGTAATGATTGATTATAGCCAGACAGAACTCTTGTTGCTAATTTAATCATTTCTGAGAAATGACAAGAGCAGTTCTGTAACAAACACACACACACACACAGCCCGGCACACTCCCACTCTCTTGTCTTTTCTTTTCCTGTTGTGCAATTGTCAGAGCAAATTAATGCAATTAACGTGGCCTTGGGCGGAAAGTGAGGGGTTTTGAGTTTGTCACACAGCAATTCTGTTATCTCGAGATGAAAAAAGAGCACACACAATCTTGTTTCTTCAGCTTGGACTATTTTTTTCCCATCTTTCAAAGGAGCGATCCCTCTCTCTCGTGTGTGAGCATGCTGTCATCGCGTCCCATCTCATTTGGGATGAGACGGAGACATTGGCGTCAGCCCCAATGAAATCACTGTTAATGCGTCCTAATGAGTCAGGCACACTGACGCACACGCTGGCCACTTGGATTCATGTCTAGACGCACTACACGAGCAGAAGGGAATACATGGACACACTGAGAGCAAACACACACAAACACTCTGTTCACCACAACAAGCTGAAGTCTCAATAACCATCACTCCTCTGAGATGAAATGAGGATTATTCGTCCACAAAGATGGAGATGTGTTCGTCCGGAAGCATCACAGTTTGGTTCAGAGCACACAGACACATGACCAATGCACTTTAGGCCTGGCACACTCATGAAGACTTTTTACATCTTAAAGGAACATTGTTGTTGTTTGTGTGTCTTGCCTAACTCTTGAGTCCATGACGGACACCATTCTTCCGACTGTGCATGCAGGAACAAGAAAGAGAGGGGCAGAGCTTGTCCCTTGCTGATTAACTTAGCTCAATCATTGGGAGTCAATGGGTAGCGTTAGCCTGCCTCTGCCTACAGTCATCATGTTTTCTCTACAGCAACTCTGAATAGTCCTATGTGCTTGTTGTGACTCATTTTTGTGCCACGTTATGTCCCGTTATCTATTTTTAGACTAAGATTAGGACTTTATGTAATTTTTGCAAGAAATACATCTGAGACTAAACCACAGGGCACATGCAAAAACCACAAAATTGTCACTGCGCCAACCTGAATCTGTCGGCACCTCCCCCTGATGCACCGTCACACCCATCTCGGCGCAGACGGTCCACCAAATTGTCAAATTGGCTGCGCATAGCAGTGCGCTGAACGAAATTAACACTCCGCGGGGTGCGCCAGGCTCTGCGCACCCTGCGCTGCGCCAGGAAATTAGGGCCGATAGGATCAATAGGCAAGTGTGCTATTCTGACAATTTTTGGTGCATAATTTGTGAGACTTGCAGCTCACATTGACAGCTCAGACATGTTCAATAAAAAGAGAACATGTATGAACTACTGCCACAAAATGGAACAAAAGAAGCTTTGTTCCAGATGCTGAAACTGAGCTGAATAAGGTGTAGCGATATTTACACATTAATGTTTATTTATTTAAATCTTGTTTTGTCTTTGCCCTTGCTTTATTCACAAAGTTGTCAACTTTAGATTTTTTTTATGTAGTTGATATATCTCTTTTTCTTTTGCTTGAACTGTTATTATTTTATCATAATGTCATTTGATGAAATGTTATCTCAGAATTTCACTGTTAAATGTAGAAATTTAGGTGTCATCTTAGATGAGAACCTCAATCTGGGCCGGCATGCCAGTCTAATTGTGCAGTCTTGTTTTATGCAGCTGAGGAGACACTCCAGAGTTAGGTTGGGTTTTTTTTGTTGTTGTTTTTTCTCTTCTTAACTTTTTATCCTCTTTTGGTTTTATTTCATTTTATTTTATATCATATTTCCTTTTATCTTTCGAAAGTTTTAGTCTTTTTAATTTACTTTTCTCTCTGTTTCTGTCATTTGTGGCTTTTGTGTGCTTTTCCACTGTTCTGTTTAAGTATTACACTTTCTGTTATTGTATTTCTCACATTTCTCTTTTATTTTGCTTTTATTCTCATGTTATTATTACTTATTTATTTATTTTGTCTGCAAAGTACATTGTTACCCTGTTTTGAAAAGTGCAATATAAATTAAGTTTATGTTTATTTTTATTTTTTCACTTTTATAGATTTCCATCTGATTTTGTGGTCCTTAGTTGTCTTTTGATTTTTCCTCTGTAAGCTGCTCTGCATAACAGATTTGTGATTTGTGTTTTTATTGATGTCTCTATCTCTCTGGCTTCAAAATAAGTTTACCCATGGGTACAAAATAAAGCCTCCTTTCCAGAGAAGGGTCTGTTCTGGCTCAGCCCAGTTTGGTACACTTTGGAGCAGTTAACACTGGTCTTGTTTGTGTTTCCACCCCAGATGTACCTTCACTTGAGGGCAGCAATGTAAGCCAGGAAGTGAGAGTTACGCTAGCTACATAAATGCAAAATGTCACTGTGGGCAACTCAGTGAATTGGTCTGAAGCAAAGAGCAGTAATAGACAACCTCCAGCATAGCACAGCGTTTCATTGAGGAATCTCTCCTGCACACAATCTTTGTGGAAATAACAGTGAACAAAACGCTCTAAATCCACAACTTTTTGAGTATGTCACGATAGTTATGTTTGTGTTACTGTTGCATGAAAACATGTATTTCTTTGACCAATCAACAGATCTACAAGCTAGGGTAAGTTAAGTAAACACGGCAGAGGATTGTTAAAAAGTCTGACAGCATCGGTCAGTTAATTAGCCACCTTTTCTCCTTATCTGACGGTGGAATCACGGGAAATTGCGCTCTATACCTCTCCGCTATCATGGACTTGTATGTGTTCGCTAAAGGAACATGAAGCTGAACCTGAAGCTAAAGTGCATGCAGCCGTACAGTCACCCTGGATTCTCTGTTTTCTTCAGTCTGTTGTCACCTCTGGGCAAAAACTCCAGCTCCAAAACTGCTACCTTTCAGCCAAAGAAATTCAAAACTGCTTTACTACTGAACGAATGCATGAATGTTGGTATTTAAATTTGGTTAAATGTTTCTAAAACCCCCTCACCAATATTGAAGATGACCCATAAGACTCTGTTGTGAAAAAACAGGAATTATGAAAGATGGAGATAAGAAGTTACAGAGGTAACACTATGCTCCTTATCCATGAGCTGAAACTCACGGTCATGTTTGATGCTTTCATTTTTACTTCTCAACATCCTACAGCCATCCCAGTTGTGTATCTAATGGCAACCTGAACCTTGAACTTCAACGTTATTGCAGTGCGACACTTGTAAGAAATGCCCATTGCTCTATTCTCATAATTGTCCTTATAAATGTCATTTTTGACATTTAGCCGGTGAAATACGACCCACATTCTCCCCTCACTGTGTGTATTATTATCCATGATATGTATGCGGCTTAAACTGAGGACGCTAAGTGCATCAGCTGTGAGGAGCAGGAGATTTTATCACTTCTGCGATTCTCCTCGCTCGCTCGCTCACTGATGTTGGCACTGACCCCAGACATGCAGAGATGACCCTATTAACGTTGTTTATGACATGTTTAAGACTAGTAAACATAGTGGAAAACACTCCATTAGGCGTCAGAAAAGACCTCAGCACATCTGCAGCCAACCCGCACTGGCTTTTAAACCAGAGCTGTGTGTGTGTGTGTGTCCGTGAGACCATATATCCTGAGAACGGCGTATTTGTCGGGCACTGAAAGACTATTTCTTCCACCCAGTTCGGCCCATCCTGGTCGGACCAATTTGTCAGTAGAGCGGTGTGTGATTTAGTATAAGCAATAACGTCTTCAGATGGAGTGTGCTGCTTAGATGGTCATTGTGGAGAAATGTGAAATATGCATTTGATATTTCAAGGTGCTGTGAAAGCTGGCAATGGAGACGTAGGTGGGCAGGTCAGGGGCCCAGGCTTTTATGTTACAGGCTGGATGACAATTCTTGAATTAATGGCTCAATAAGACTGTATGATTATGTGTTCCAGGTTCAAGAGCTGAGGAAATATGGGGCCCATTTTCAGACCGGGTTAGGGCTGTTTATCAGACCTTACTGACCGTCTCAACAACAACAGCTTTTTTCTTCATGTTAGGACAAAAATCAGAAGATTTTCCTTTATTTTAACAATGGTGTGAAATTTAGAAATCATGGACGAGCTTTACATATATAAGTTTGCTGCAAGTGTCTGCAACTGGAAGAAATGTCTTGATGTGTACTCAACAGTTTGTGGTAGTTAAAGGATGCTTTTAATGCAGAATCACCTGCATGATCGACTTTTAATTCATCAGTAAGTTAGACTTTAATAGTGTATTACTCTCCTTACAACATAATTTAGCACCAGCCAGTTTGTTTAGCCAGGAAAGAAATGATTTCTTTAATGAAATCAAATATTTTAACCGTTACTTGTGTGTGTAAGTTTCAATCCATGAAAACAACCGATAAAAACATAACAAAATACAACAGAGCAAATGTTAAAAAAAAATAGATGAAGAATTGAATTAGAAAGACTCAACAGGTCAGGAACTAAAAATGTAAGGAACTGAGGAACCATTTGAGCATTAAATTGTCAACATTGTTGATATCAGCCGTATTTCATCTCTACTAGTTTTCAAATTTGGATTACGTTAACTCAATTTTGGTCAACTAGTGTAGAGTAGACTAGAGTAGACTTTACTACTGAAGCAAAAAGTACTATTATTACTTTTTGTAAACCTAGTAAAACTAGTACTATTGGGAAATCGAAACAGAGAAAAGTTTGCTTATACTACTAATGTTTTAAGTCTATTAGTACTTGTCGTACTAGTGTTAGAACCTGAAGACTTTAAAAAATGTTTCTATCAAGAAACACAAACTTTACTAGCAGTACGAGTAAAACAAAACTGTCTACTCATAGATGAACTTGCTTTACTAGTAAGTGCACTAGTAAAACACTATTTTCTACTTTTAAACTCAAAATAGCTCACTAGTAGTACTAGTAAATGGTTTTGAGTTTTCAATTACAAAAGTAGTACTAGTAAAAGTTTCCATCGAAGTACTTGTAAAGCCAAAAGTTTAATCAGAAGTAATAGCACACCTAATGCACATTAAGTGGGTGGGATCAAACCAATCCAGCACCCTCACTGTTTGTAATATTTTGAAAGCCAATGAAAATCCTGGATTTGTTTCACTAATGAGTCATTAATGATCATTATGCTAAAAAACATTTCTGACAACATGACAACTCAAATCTTGAAGCACATGGGGTGCAGTAGCCAAAGACCACTTCTGTCAACTTGAACAGGAAATTGAAGCAATAGTTTGCACATTCCCACCAAATTATTTTATTGTCTATACTTAGATAGGGCCGGTCACCAGTGGATTGCAGGGCCACATAGAGAGACAGACAACCATTCACACATTCACACCTAAGGGCAATTTAGAGTCACCAATTAACCTAACAAGCATGTTTATGTTCTGTGGGAGGACAGAACCCATGCACAGGGAGAACATGAAAACTTCAGAGAGAAAGGCCCTACACAACCCGGGGATGGCGACCTTCTTGCTGTGAGGCATGTGCACTACCTGCTGTGCCACCCTGGTCGCCGCAATTTCACAATAAAATATCATAAAAATGTTGCCTGGTAAACATGAGAGCATGGATCTGTCCTGCCTGTATCGGCAGCCCAGGGTGGTGGTGTTATGGTCCAATCTTTTATATCCATGGTGTATCCATCTTCAGTTGGCCACCTCTATGCACCATAACCACGAACCCCAACTCATCCTAAGTTGACTTTGTGAGCATGAAACACACTTTTCTGTACTCCAGTGGCCTTCGCAGTCAACAGATCCCAATCCAGTAGAGCACTTTGGGCATGCGGTAGAATGCTCGGCCAGAAAATATGCAGCAACTGTGTGATGCTATCATGGAGACATGGGCCAAAATATGAGGAATGTTTACAGCACCTTGTCGAATCAGCTTTTTTAAGGGGACTTGCTCAAGGCCTATGGCTCTAGTATATGAGTGGCACTAAAGCAACTTGAGAGATTTGTAGGTATTCAGAGGCAAACAATTAACCCACTTTAACGTTAAAACAACCAAAAAAAAATGTGCTGGCTTTACCAAATGCTACTGTAAGATTCTTTAGTGTTGAACTTTTCCTTGATAAAACTCCTCTGTGTTGGCGTACTGTGGTGCAATGAAGGGCTGCTTATCTTTTTGCTAGCAGTTCCTTTGTATTTTCCTGGATTTAAAACAAGATTAAACAAATGATCAATATTCCAGTTTCACTGAATTCCACAGCATGACGAGGGCCTTTGTCCACTTTGGCTTGTTGGTTTTAATATGGACATCGGGACTCACTCATCTGCAACAACAGAACATCATATTTGCACTGATCAGATCAGGACAGACAAGGTTTACAGAGTCCCAAAGACTGGTCCAGAAGGACCGTTGTTACTCAGTCCTATTTGTGACAGCAGTGAGCCTCTGAGTTTGTGGGCATATGCACCACCAGATAACTCATGATGTCCTCCTCCTCAGTTTCCACAACAGTTTCTCCATCCTTCTTTCTACCTGTGACTCCATCTGCAAAAATTTTTTCCTCTGTGAACTCCATGAAATATCCTTTCCAGTTTTAGTGAAGTCAGTGTTTGTTGTTTCCTCTGACTCCCTGACCAGCTGATGGTGGAGGGTCACATGATCCCGATGTCCCACCATAAAATATTTCCAAACAAAGGGACTTTGTCCAGGGAAATTTTAGCCTTGCAGAGCAGACGGACCTGCCTGGTTCTGAAATCATGCATCTCCGTCTTGCCAGCCTCCATTGTCCAACAGTTTCACTCGGATATATGCTTAACGGCCCAATCAGGGAAGAGAGGCGGTAGCAGCGGTAGCAGCGGTAGCAGCGGGAGCTGCGGGCGTGACGACAACGGGAAGTGGCTTGAGAGGAAATGAAGTCACTTCCTGTTTTACAAATAATGGAGGCCAATATCGGTTAGCCTGTGGTCATCATGGTTACTCAGTTATACCTGGCAAAATATCCTCTCCTCATAAGTTGAGGAGAATGGACATGTGAAACAATAGTTTGAAGGTAGTTAAGCTATCGGCTAACGGCTAACAAGGGCAAACAACAGTTAATGGCCGTTAGCCAATAGCCGTAGCCAATAACAACAGTTAGTTGCTATGGTTAACAACCTTTAACTGTTGTTTGTCCTTGTAAGACGTTAGCCGCTGTGGCGAACAATTACCTATTAGCCACTTCTTTTAGCCGCTACATATGCTACCTCATAGCAGCTGGTATGTGATGAGTCAAACGATTATCCAATCACAAGCTGCTGTTGATTTTGAAGGTTCTGTCCCTGAAAACATTTTCTCAGGGCTCCTCCCCAGATGGATTAGTGAAATATTTCCGATATAAAACTGTCCATCCGGCATGTCAGGTTACAATTTTCAACAGTGTAGTTTTATTCTAAAAGTGGATTGGTGACAAAGTTTTCAGTGGCACCGTATACTCATATATTTTAGCTAACGTCCGTCCCTGGATATCTCCCCTCAGAGACAAGGCTCACAAGTTGCTTTAGTGCAGTCATATCTGCTAGTGGCCTCAAGCCAACCCAGTTAAAAAAACACAAACTGTCCCTTTGAAGCAGCCGTGAAGGAAAACAGGGGTTCAACCTGGTCCGGTGTACCTTATAAAGTGGCCAGTGATACTATATCCCTATCACAAATATGGTCTTTGGCAGTTTTTTTAGGCATATTATTGTGGGTGGCACTGCAGGTAAACTGAAATGTAGTATAATTGGATGTCTGTGATTTTTACACCAGAGCAGAAAGCCTGCGTGCAGGAAGCAAGGACGGGGTTTTCTTTCTTTTTTTAAGAATAAAAGAATAACAAAAATTGGTCTGTTTTTTTTTTTTTTTTTTTTTTTGCTGTTGTAGGAGCAGAAGTGGTGGTGCTTGAAGTGGGCAAAGAGTTTAACAGCAAGAAGGTCACAGGGTCATTCCTGGGCTGGGCGGGGCCTTTCTGTGTGGAGTTTGCACGTTCTCCAACTGCATGCATGGGTTCTCCTTTGCCACACCGACTTCCTCCCACTGACCAAAAACATGCTGATTGGGTTGATAGGTGACTCTAAATTGCACTGAGTTGTAAGTGCATGTGAGTGTGAATGGCTGTCTGCCTCTATATGTCGCCCTGTGATTGGACGGTTCAGGGTGTTCCCCACCTCTAGCCCAATGTCAGCTGGGAAAGGCTCCAGACCCCATGCAACCCTCAAATGGATTCGCGGTATAGCTATTGGATTTCATGTTAATATGTAGTTTGTCATGAAGGTGGTTTTGTTTCGTAACAGCCACTGGTTCTTTTTTACTTCTGAGAACAATGACGCCCGTCAGAGGAGGAAGGAACAGTAATGGAGCAACAGCATCTCATTTATTCAACATAAAAGAAGAAGGTCTTACATGAAAAATGAATGCTTGAGGTGATGAAAAGTCTTTTATGGTGATTAAAGTTTGAATAGATTAAGACAATATAAGCATGGACGACATGTGGAGTAAAGATTTATTGAAACTCTGAATACTGTGAAATAAAAACCCCATAACAGTTTTCTTTGCTCATCAACAACAAAAATCCTATTAAATGAGTTCAACCCCAAAATCTTTTCCCTTCCACAGGACACAAATTTCACTTGAAATATCCCACACTTTGCTCGTTATAATTAACTTATTAGCTGGATGAAATGGAAGAAGGAGGAGATGGACAGAAAGGTCAGCCAGAATTAAGTGTGAAAGAAGTTTTGCTCTTAAATCAGACTGATGCTGGAGAAAATAACCCAAACACCTTTGAAACTTTTTCCGACCAACTTTTTCTTCCAAAGGAACATAGTGTTCTGTTCAAAGTCTTGTTAAAACAGATAGTTTGCTGTAATTTATTATATTAAGTTCAGAGAAAAACTAAATCAAGAGAGCTGCATCTCATACTGGGTGGTCAATTTAAGTGTTTCAATCATCCTCATGCAAACTTACATTGTTAGAATATAATATATTTCTACTTTATTCTAAAACAGTGTTTTGGAGAAAATAAGCAAAATAAAGTACAAAACCCAAAACCAGTGAAGTTGGCACGTTGTGTAAATTGTAAATAAAAACAGAATACAAAAATTAGCAAATCCCTTTCAACCTATAGTCTATTGAATACACAGCAAAGACAAGATTTTTAACATTCGAACAGGTAAATTTTGTTATTTTTTGCAAAAAGCTCATTTGGAATTTGATGCCTGCAACATGTTTCAAAAAAGCCGGCACAAGTGTCAAAAAGACTGAGAAAGTTGAAGAATGCTCATCAAACACTTATTTGGAACATCCCACAGGTGAACAGGCTAATTGGGAACAGGTGGGTGCCATGATTGGGTATAAAAGCAGCTTCACTGAAATGCTCAGTCATTCACAAACAAGGATGGGGCAAGGGTCACCACTTTGTGAACAAATGGGTGAGCAAATTGTCCAACAGTTTAAGAACAACATTTCTCAACCAGCTATTGCAAGGAATTTAGGGATTTCATCATCTACGGTCCGTAATATCATCAAAAGGTTCAGAGAATCTGGAGAAATTACTGCGCGTAAGCGGCAAGGACGAAAACCAACATTGAATTCCCGTGACCTTTGATCCCTCAGGCGGTACTGCATCAAAAACCGGCATCACTGTGTAAAGGATAGCACCACTTGGGCTCAGGAACACTTCAGAAAACCACTGTCAGTAACTACAGTTCGTCTACATCTGTAAGTGCAAGTTAAAACTCTACTATGCAAAGTCAAAGCCATTTATCAACAACACCCAGAAACGCCGCCGGCTTCGCTGGGCCCGAGCTCATCTAAGATGGACTGATGCAAAGTGGAAAAGTGTTCTGTGGTCTGACCAGTCCACATTTACAATTGTTTTTGGAAACTGTGGCCGTCATGTCCTCTGGACCAAAGAGGAAAAGAACCAGCTGGACTGTTATAGGCGCAAAGTTCAAAAGCCAGCATCTGTGATGGTATGGGGGTGTATTAGTGCCCAAGGCATGGGTAACTTGCACATCTGTGAAGGCACCATTAATGCTGAAAGGTACATACAGGTTTTGGAGCAACATATGTTGCCATCCAAGCAACGTCTTTTTCATGGACGCCCCTGCTTATTTCAGCAAGACAATGCCAAGCCACAATCTGCACGTGTTACAACAGTGTGGTTTTGTAGTAAAAGAGTGCAGGTACTAGACTGGCCTGCCTGTAGTCCAGACCTGTCCCCCATTGAAAATGTGTGGTGCATTATGAAACGTAAAATACAACAACGGAGACCCTGGACTGTTGAACAGCTTAAGCTGTACATCAAGCAAGAATGGGAAAGAATTCCACCCGAAAAGCTTCAAAAATTGGTCTCCTCAGTTCCCAAACGTTTACTGAGTGTTGTTAAAAGGAAAGGCGATGTAACACAGTGGTAAAAATGCCTCTGTGCCAACTTTTTTGCAATGTGTTGCTGCCATTAAATTCTAAGTTGATGATTATTGCAAAAGAAAATAAAGTTTCTCAGTTGGAACATTAAATATCTTGTCTTTTCAATGTATTCTACTGAATATAAGTTGAAAAGGATTTGCAAATCATTGTATTCTGTTTTTATTTACGATTTACGCAACATGCCAACTTCACTGGTTTTGGGTTTTGTATCACAAATGTATCCCAGCACATGTAAGGCTTTTCTTCTCTGGTGAAAACACATTAAATCACCACAAGTGAGCAAGAGAAACCAGCAGACAGCTCGTCATTGTGCTGGTGGACGTCGTTCACTCTACAGACCAAGAAAAGTGTAAAATAAATATAAGTTGAACTTACAGCATACTCAAAACTTTTCAGCAGCTTTCTCTTCACATCTCCTCTCCATTGTTCAGTCCCTGAGCCCTAAAATAACCGAGTAGAGAAGCTCAGCATTGTTTACTTCCTTCTCTGTCTATGATGCCATTGGCTGTCACGCCACAGTTTCAGGGAAATTTATTGCAGTTGGACTTTTCCAGCTACAGTGAAAGAGGTGAAACTCACATCACTCACTCAGGAGCCCTGAAGGTGAAAAAAAAAAAAAAAATTGTGCGCATGAGATACTAAAATGTGCACATGATATCTTAAAACGTATGCATTAAATACCTATTTGTGCACACATTTTAGCTAAAACGTGCGCTCGAAGTAAAGTTATTTACCATGTTTTGACTTGTCCTTGTCCACTGCAGCTTCCCGTAGTGACGTCAGATGTTTACACACACAATGGAGAGAAGAAGTAAGCTAGTTAACTTTAACTTCCACCTTCCACCTCCCTCCATATTGAGTCTTGAAAGTTGTGCAGCTTTTATATAAAGAAGTGATAAAAAGCCTAATGGACTGTACATACCCTGCACTCCTACATTCACAGACACAGCTAACATTGGCTGGTTACTGGGATGCTTCAGTCGAGCCCGGCTGTCTTCTTCTTGGTTTGTAACGGCAGCTGATGACAATATATTATGGGGCATTACCGCCATCTACTGATGAGCCCGGCTGTCTGTTGTCGCTTGCCTGTATAATTAACCTTAGGGGTAGCCTTGCAGAGCAGACAGACCTGCCTGATTCTGAAATCCTGCAGGTCCATCTTGCCAGACTCCTTTGTCCAACAAATTCACTTGGCTGAATTCTTAACGGCCCAATCAGGGAAGAGAGGCGGGAGCAGCAGAATGTGGATGTGACGACAACTGAAGTTGAGAACCGGAAGTCGAGAACGGACATGCCGATTAGCCTATTGTCCTCATGGCTACCTAGTGAAACTTGGTGAAATCTGCCCTCCTCAGAAGTTTACTTGTAGGGATTGTCTTTGAAGAAGTTCATGTTACTTATCAGTGTTAAATGAATCATCTGTGTGGTACAATTTAGTGTAAAATGATAGTATAAGGCCGTTAGCTGTTAGCAGCTAAGGTAGTGACTAAGTTAGCGGCTAACAGTCATTAACTGTTGTTAGCTGTTAGCGGCTAAGTTAGCCGCTATGGCTAACGTCCATGAACTGTTGTTAACTGATGTTAGCCATTAGCCGCTACATTACCCGCTATGTATGCTACATTATAGGAGGCAACCCTGCATGATGTGGATTGGTCTGTGATGAATGTGACGAGCCAAACGACTGTCCAATCACAATCTTGTGTTTTTTTTTTACGTTCTGCCCCTGAAAACAAATTCAAAGGGCTCCTACCCCGATGGACTAGTGAAATATTTCTGTGGCAGATAGATGGAGCTGTCCATCTGGCTTGTCAGATGGACAGCTGACAATCTGACAATTTGGCCTGAAAGATTTGATCCACTGTTTTCACATTTATGTTTACATTTAAATGTTTATTCATTTTAATCTTTTTGTATCATTTATACTGTGTTTAAAAGACAGAGACAGATATTTGGAAAAAAATGACTACTCTTGAGGTTGTAGTATCATGTCCAATGAACAGGTAGTGAATTCCCAAACTCTTCTCACAAGTTTCATAAAGATATTATCTTTGCACATTGTTAATATTTCAAGATATTGTATCATAAACCCCAAATTTTAAACGGAAATTATACCCATATACAGATTTCACATCCTTTTGTACTTTTTTATATTTAATTTTGGTGTGATAAATACTTCAGATTTCACTCTTTCTTTAATGTACTCTCAGTCTCAAATGTTTGTAAAAGACGTGTTTGTGAATCTTTAATAAACTCCACTAAATTATTATTCATACTGTTGGTGAATAATGTCTACTGTAGTTGTCAGATCCATTACTCTCTCAAAATATATCATTGAAAAACAAATTAACATGATTTTTAACTTGTTTGAAAGTAAAAAAAAAACATTTTCAGAAGTTTTCCTTGGTGGTTTAATAATTCATGCATTAAAGGCTTAAAAAACTACTGCATATCTATAAAGCTCCTTCACGACATTGCTGAAGCATTGGGTAGTGTATTTGCTAGTTTTTTTGGTCCTATTGTGTATTTTTATTTTTTTGTTTTGTTTTTAGCTGCCTAATTCAATTTACACTATTTTATTTTCATGCCAACTATATGTTGATTGTTTTGCACCAATCTATCAAGTCAACTTCCTTGTATTTGCACATGTACTTGGTAATAAATAAAAATTCTATGTCTGATCAATTAATTAATTAATTAAAGAGACTGTGAGGAGTTTCTAAGTAATGACAAAAAAGTCTCACTTTTAGATATATGCCTGATGGAAATACACACTTTAAGATGAGTTTTATAGCATCAAAATAGGTTATCTATAAATGCTATTCCTTAGCCTTCCAGTCGGGTCAAACAGGGCTGGACTGGCCTGGATACTCAAATTCGGGAACAAAACAATTCCAACTAGAGCAAATTTATATTATTTTATTATTTATATTACACGTCTTAGAGCACCGGGCCGTCGCTTTGCATCCCGTAAGTTGTTGAAAAAAGAAGTTGTAAAGCAATGCAGAGTTCTGAGGAAGGTCCGAGCTGCATAACAACATACAAACACACGCTTTGGATTGGCCCTCTGGGTGCGTTTGGTGACCCCTCTGACATACGGTAGCGTCACCACTCCTCTGTTCACTGTTTTGTTTGTGTGTTTCTTTTTTGCCTGGTTTGAAGACACTTCTGAGGAAGGCGGTAGTTTCTGCCGGAACATGTCAAGGTATGTGAAAAATCTGCATGTCTGAGATAAAAAAAGAAAACTATATCTATATAACTATTAAAGGACCAGGTCAGTTTAGCTGAGTAAATACTCTGTACTCTTGGCACAAAATATCGGTATCATTGACAATGTGTTCAGAAATCAACAAAAAGCCAGTAACGCTAATCAGTAATGCGCTTTGCTGTTTAATACTAAGAGATGAACCATCTTTGTGACTTTATATTAAGAAAAAAAATCTTGTTAATGGATCATCATCATCACATCTTTTATAACTGAATCATCATATTTTAGCCTGTTCCTACGGTGGCGTATTGCATTCACTTGAAAATAAAAAAAAATCTGCCCGTTTTATGAGATACTTTCTTGTAAAAACAGGAATTTATTTATTTTTGATTTTCCTATTTTATCGAGATACTATCTCATTAAAACAGGATTCCCCCTGACGCTTTGCTTCGAGACTGGCTGCTACATTTATCAACCAGGTACGTGGTCAACACAGGTAAGGTAGGCCTGCCGTACTGGTCCAACTGATCATGTACAAAAACCGAGATGTCGAGCAGATCCGAGTGGGCCTTACGTCAGAACAACCACAAATTCCTCAGGTGTCTGCGCAATGTGGACAAACTAATAACAATACCAGCTACACAGCTCAAAGACACAAGTATCTCCCAATGTTTCAAACCGAGCAAGAAATAAAACTGAATAAGGTCTAACGTGCGTGACATGTTCGTTACTTTTAAGATACCTTAGTATCTAATAAAAACAGGAAAATCGAAATAATAAATTCCTGTTTTTACGAGATAGTATCTTGTAAAAACAGGCGGATTTTATTTATATTCAAGTGAATGCAATACGCCACCGTATGTTCCACCATCTGAAGGACAAAAACAGTAGATTAAACCTAAACGAAGTCAGATTGACGTCAGCCCTGATCTTAGATCCTGTTCTTAGACACGTTCCTGCACACTGGTCTGTGTGTTTCCGATGCTCTCAGGACTCATTTGTGTGATTTGGAGGAAACATGTTGGCCTATATTCCAAACAAACACACAAACATGTCCACACATATCTGTGTGCCGTTCATTAAAGAAGCATGTAGAGGATCCACCGAGCTCTGTGTGTGTTTTAAAGCTGTGCTTTGGCTGCCGGAGGCCACGGCTCTGAAGAGTGTAAAAATGAGGGAGTAGCCCACGGTGGGCCCTCGGTGATAAAGCAGCACTGAGCTCTGTGTGTGTGTGTGTGTCACGTATCAGACATGTGTCAGATCCACTGACACCTCTGCTGATGTGAGTGACAGTGAGCCTGCAGGCCGTCTCCATCCTCTCCTCCCCCCCCATATTCCCCCTGACGTGGAACAGTCCTCAGTGTGGTCTGCAGGGTAATGAGGCAGACCGGGGGGACGCAGGGGGGATCAGCACAGTGTCAAACAGGCTGAGTCTTTAACTACAGGACATGAGATGATTAAACTGCACGTATCTGTCATTAATTCAGATATTATAGTCATAGAGCGTCCACAGCCATGTTTTTCTGAATGGAAGTAAACACAGGCTCTTCTTCATGTGTCTTCATCCCTTCTTTACGTCACATTAAAGTTTCAGTTCAACTCTAACCTGAATGAATAATTGAATAGAAAATAAAAATCTGTCTCATAAGAACAAGAGTCCAAGGAAGAGACATTAAAAAGCAAAAGTTTCTAATTAAGTAATAGTCATTCAGTTCCAGCCATCTAACTCCAGTCATTTCCATCAAACAAAACTGTTTACAGTTTATTTTCATAATGGCTTAAAGTACGCTGTAACTGATTTTTAACAGTATTTTACTGTAATATCTACAGCTATCTACTGTAAAGGTCTATACAGCGAGTTACTATGAATGGCAATGGACTGTGGAAAAGCAAACTGATTTCTGTAAATGTTACTATCATATTTACAGTAACCTACTGTAAAATATCTATACAGTAAATAACTGAAAGGACAATAGACCAACATGGCTTCAGTCTGCTCCACTGTATGGTGGCTTGAGATAACATTTAATATGCAGCACCATACAAATAAAGATACATTGACTGAGTGATTAGGTGAAAAATTTCCCCTAGAAAAAAAAGGAAGTTTCATTTTTTAGACACAAATGCCCGAGAAAAGTATTTGATTCACTGAAAATAAAGTATGTGATTCCTTTTTTTCTTAACAACAGTATGCATTAATTAAAAATGATCATTTAATTAAGTAAAGGCTTCGTAAAATCATTTATAATATAGCAAATTCACTGTAATTTCAAATGCATTAAAGACTTTCTCGTATAATAAACTGCAGCAATACTGTAAATGTAAATGCAGTATGTGTGCTGTTTTTGAAAAACCTGCAATTATGTTGTAGATTAAAATATAGTCATGCTACTGTGAAGATATTAACAGTAACCTACTGGCATCTTGTTACTGTAAAATTTACATAAACTTGTTAACAGAGTACCCAGAGCCCTTGATCATGTATAAGATATGACATAAGGTTAAATGTATTATTCCCTAAAACAATAAGGCCAGTGGAGAAACTTTATTTATCGATTTTAAGTCTTGAGCATGTCCATAATTCTGAATTGATTCTTTTGTGCAGAGTCAGACTTTGAATAAATTTGATTTACCAGGCACAGTGTCCAAAAGTAGACACATCAGAGTACCAAGGCAACAATTCCTCCTTTATGAAATACATTTACAAATGAAATAGTTTTAAATATTTCAATGAACTGTTTTATTTCCAAGTATCGACCAGTTATTCTGCTGTTATCCCTCCAAGGACCATTTTGAATACAAAAGGCCCACCACCATGTTTTCAATAAAATATTAAGAAAAAAAAGAATAATTTCCTTAAATATAAAAATACATATATTTTTTTCCAATAATAATAACAACTGCATTTATTTTATTGCCTTTTTTCCCCACACATCATCAGGTTTTGACTAAAATGTGACATGTAAGCCCAGTGCCCAATAAGTGGAGATGTCATGGAAACGAGCTCAAAATGTCACAATTTATATTTTGGATCCTCTTTTCCACTACTCACTTATCTGCTCCTGGATGAACAGCACTCTTTGTTACACTTCTTTGTATAAAAAGTGCTTTCAAATAAAGTTTGATTGAATTTGTGATTGATCTTAAATCAAATTCTCAATCAAAATGGGTTAATTCTGTACTCAGGTTAGTTCTTGCTCAAAAAAATGTAAATACTGATTCAATTTTTAACTTCTTTGACTTCACCACTAACAAAGAGCACACAACACCAGAACATATTTATTCAGCAGAGAGAAGCATTTCTTGGAATAGAGGTTTTTACCTAAGTCCTTTATTAGAAACAGAAAAATAACTCATTCTTTTTCACACATGAATTATTGACTGAGATAAAGATGTCCATGGGGAATGTTTTTCTTTATCATGGTTTTAATGTGTTTCAATTGTCCAGAAAGTGGACACACGTTCACAAAAACATGTACTGTACCTTTAATAACTGAAGTTTCATATTTTCAGACAGTTGTGTAATGGCAAACACCTGCGTGAAAAGTAAATGCTGTTGCATAAAAAAAGAAAAAATAACATCCAACGATGACATGACATGAGGAACTGAAGGGTCAAGGAGTCTGAGCCAGGACGTCCAGATCGTGTTTTACAAAAGTCTTTTTCACCTTCAGGCAACATCGAGATGGCTGTTTACCCGATGTGAAGAGATGATGTCTCGTGTCATCTTTGGTCGATATGCTGTTAACAAGTTTAAAAAAGTCTGAAAAGTTTTAGTTCTCTGCTTTTGCAAATGAACTTGTCAGCTCCTCTTTTTAATAAAGAGAAAGTATTTACATATTTGCATATTTTGTATTTTTTAGGGTATTTTGTGCCTTTATTTCTTGGAGAACGAGACAGCGGTCAGGCTTGTAAAGGCGGTGGGAGAGAGCAGGGGAGGACACGCTGCAAACTGAATATGAACCTGGATCAGCAGAAGCACATTTATGGGTCATGCCTGCGTGTTTTTAGTGTGAACTTTTGTCAGATTAACTCTGAGGATGCTGCTCTAGTGAAGTGAACAGGGTTATCAAAAACATAAAGATGTCTGATTCTAACTTCTCTACCAGGAGACTGAAACATTTTTTAAATGTATTTATTGATCTTATAAAAGACCGTTTTTTTTTTCTATAAGAAATTATCTTTCTACACTTAGTGATTTTGTTGGACAAAATCTGATTTATGTTTGATAAAAACTAACTTAAGCTCTGAAGAGGCTGTGTCATGAGGATGGTAATAATGCTATTGATGTAATAATTCTAATATTTTTGGAAACTGGTTCTTGAATTTTCCTGGCAACAGGGATCGGTAAATGTTAGTGGGTTTATAAGTTTAGGTCTGAAGTGGACGTTTTCACATTGATAGAAGCCTTGTTTTATTGTTTTACCATAACCACATGATGATGATAATAATTTCTTCTTTAAGCCCGTGTGCAAGCATCGACCAATCAGAGCTCAGAGCACGGAGCTCTCTGCATGAGCCCATGTCACAATTTCACACACTGAGATCTGACGCTGTGTGGGTCGATATGGATAATGTTACTGGTTTATGGCACAAAACCAACAAACTCTGATGGTATTTCCTTTAAAAAAAAAGAAAGAAAAAAACCCTTTAAAAAATGTTTGGTATTCCACCTTTAAATTGTCTAACCAGAGATGTGATTCATGTGAATGAGTATATGTATATATATTTGTAATGATTATTTTCTTTGTTTCTTTGTGCTCTGGCTTGTTTAATTTTGTGTTTTTATTCTTTCAGAACCACTTTGTAGGGCTGTGATGTACCTTGTTTATGGAAACTATAAAAAATAAATGACCAATAACAGACTTTGTGTCAAATGAAAGAGCACTAAAAACAGGATGAGGATGTTTATAACTGGTCGATCGATGATTGGCTGATAGTCAATGAATAAAATGACAGGGACAGTGACTCAGTCCCTTTAAATTTGAATTCTATCTTACAGACGGTCTGAATTAAATATCATTATATTTTCTTGCCAATATTTTAATTAACAGCAGATTTAGGGTCTTAGGAAACTGTTTTAAACAACTCTTTTAGAGGATTGTCTTTTCATGCCACCTCAGGTCTTCATAAATGGATGAAAAACACCTTCTCCAAGCCCTGATGTTTGGACCACCTCTGGAACTTACCCTTTATTTTCCTGCAGGACTTCTAAATAAATGTCCAGGAAGTGGGTTCGTCTAACTAAAGTTTCTTTGCTGTTCGTCTTTCTCTTAATCCTCTCCTCTTTCTTCATTATTTGCCTTTATTTTTATTTTCTGTTCTTCATTCCTGTCCCCCTTTGCTTTATCAACCATGTTTAACTTTTTGCTATAATCCCACCTTGTGTATCAGTTCCATATTTCTTTAAGGAGTTATAAAATCTTTTCCTGACTGTAAATGTGATGTGAACTCTGACGGTTGGTACCACAGACATCCTAAAGATGGGGCTGTTGCCCACAGAAGTGATTAGCTGGTGGTGATATCTTCCCCCTCTCTCGTCTCTCTTTTGTCCAGAAAATCTTTATCCCTCATTTGCTGCTTTAACTCTTCCTCCTTGTTTTATTATCAACAAAAATGTTTTTATGTTTTCATCTCTCACTCAAAAATGAAATATCTAACTTTTGAAGTTTTTGAAAGATTCTGTCAAATGTTTCCAAGCATCTGTTGTTCATGTCCTTTCTATATGATAAAGAAAACCATGATTTTATAGTGATGTTTAAAAATGTTTTATGTATCTTAATTTGTGAGGACTCTTATGAAGAGTTACAACATCTGAAGTTTATGTTGCAAGTAAAGAAAATGTTCAAAACCTTTAAAATTAAGACAAATTATTAATGCTATTTTTTCTAACTCCACGCTGCATCAAAAAAGAAAGAATACTGTACAGATTTTTTAAAAATTATATGATTATTTACTGAATGATAATCTGACAGGATACTGCGTTGTTCAGAAAATCTTTCATTGAGTTTTAATATTTTGGAAAATATTGTGCTATAACAATTTACCTGTCAAAACTGGTTATCAATAATGATCAGCCCTAAAATAAATAACAACAGATATAAGCATTTTACCTAACATACTGACTTAGAATCTGTAGGGCATCCATTTTCATACAGCACAATGTAAATAATCAAACATAAAATAGAATCTTTTTATGAATTTAAAGGTGTTGTTCACGATCCATTTATGCACAAATCTAAGGTTAACAGATTTTTGTATTCTATGATAGATCAGAAATAAATCAATCAGCCTCAGATATGCATATTATTTTTAGACATGAATTTATTATTCAATTATTTAACTATTTCAATGTGCATTTTACTGGCTCAATTTCCTCGCTCAGGTTGTTTATAAAATAAATAATAATAACATATTTTCTGATCTTTTTTTTAGTGTCATTTATGTCACCTCTACTGCAGTCTGATAAGGTGATAAAGTAAATTATTCTGTGAAGCTGGTTCTTCTATAATTCTTCCCTTTATTCCTCTCCTCCGTGCTGGGAGCTTTTTGGATCCTCCTTAACACCAGAAACTAGTTCTGCTATTACAAAGGAGAGGGATCGAGGAAAGGTGATGTTACAGACCTTCGACACAGCTGTTCTGTTTTATATTCTAACAATGTGTTTCTCACAGGCAAGATTTAACCATCATGGCACCAAAGGAGGTGCACATACACAGAACAAGCAAAAAAATAAAATCCAGTTGCCATTTTGGACATACAAGGTGTTGTGAATATTTCCTTTACAATGAAATAATAAAAACTAAACATGAGTATGTGCTGAAAAAATGTGATTGAATTTGATGACGTTAAGATTGCGACAAAAAAAGAGAAAAGAAAAAAAAGTGCGATGTTCCAGAGTCACCACATTCAGCATTCGAGGATCACAATGACGAAGCTGTTGGTTTAGAAGACGGGATAAAATATTCTTTCTTTCTTTGAGGAACTTTCTTCTCCCCATAAAATGAATAAATTACAAAAGCATGGTGATGTAAAAACCATGTTTATGAAAACTGGTGACACACAAACCACTTTGTAAGTGTGAGAAGCTGTTCAACTCGAAACACCACAGATTTTTAATTAAAAAAAAATTCTGTAAGGAGTTTTTGACTCGCCTAGAGATGTGTGTCCACTTTGCGTTTTCGATATGTTAGGCAGAAACAGGCTGTGTAGAGATCAGTGACTATGAACCACGAGAGGTTAGCATGAGGCTCTTTGAAAAGCTGCTCTGCTCACAAAGAGACCTCATCTTAACCTTAGCAACATTATCAACTGATTTTACATTTTTCATTAAACTGTTTTAATGAAAGTGATCTGGTCTGAATTAAAGGAGTCTTAAATCAGTGTGGACGATGGTGCTCATCAGTCAGCTGATCAATCTTTATTTGTTTAGTGGCCAAAAAAGAAAATTTAATGAAAGAAAAGGCCCTAAGCTTCATCTATTCATTCTGTAAATTTAAAAATTGTTTTATTTACAACAATCTACCATACCTCCATCTTGTCGAATTTGAAAATAAAGAATATACCAATGAGAATAAATGAAACAAAATTGTCCTCAGTAACAAAAGTCAAAGAGCAAATTTGCTTCAGTTGACTTTTAAACTAATTGTTGTTGTAAACGCTTTTATGTGGGTCACTGAAAATGTTTTTGAGAAAATTACCATTAGTTAAATACATTTTAATAACCAGTAAAATCTTCAGTATTTAACACTATGAAATGAGTTTACTTCAGAATGAAAAAGGTCAATTTACTCTCATCAAAGATTTACATTTATTATTTTATTTGAAATGAACACAAATTTAACTGTAGAGTTTAGTGTATCTAATGTATGATTATAAATTATACTTTTAAAATAAGGACTAGTTCATGTGGCCCTCTTGTGACAGAAGCTGCCAACCCCTGCTGCAGAAAGGGTAAAAAAATATCCTGAATTACTGGAGTGTCAGCACATCAAATAATCCTGAAACTCTGAGAGCAAAAACCGTCCTGACGTTGTTGACCAGCGCAGTCTCCGTCTGAAAGGTTGCAGGTTTGAGACCAGCTCTGGCTGTCACATGACGATGTGTCCTTGGGCAAGACACTCAACCCCAAGTTGCTCCCACTGCTGTGTCAGTGGTGTGTAAATGAGTATGAAGGAGGAATATGTCAGCTGATAGTGATGAACAAATGACACAGAAACTCCCATCAGTGAGTGAATGTGAGAGTTAAAGTGTACATGTGACATGTAACGGGGTCATTCTACAGAAACGTGGTGTTTTGGGATGGCAAGACGTCTTTTGTTTTATTTCTTTTTTTAACATTTAAACTTCAACTACATTATTACATATGTCACTGACTTTATGAATACACATAAACGAAAACTTAATGATTTTTTTTGGTACATTTATCACAAAACACCATTTAATGAAGTGTAACCACACATCTGATTGTTACTGGTGTTCCTTATGGTTACCCATAGGAAAGGTAACAACAGTGACAGTAACAACAGTTTAAAAAAAAAAATGCCCTGTAACAAAATGGCTGCTGGAGAGCATGACACAGCATGTTACTAATCCTGATCTATTCACTAAATTATGTCTTCTAAATACATTTTTATTCATTTGTTTGCAATTCCCTGCTAATAAAGTTGGTAACACCAGTGACGTTAACTAAAAGCTTCATATGAAATCATGAGATAAATGTTAATATTTCTGAAAACTGAAAAGGACAATGTTCTTACCAGGGTCCCTCTTCATAGATCTTCAAGAAAGAGGTCAAAGGAAGTCAAGTGATGTCATCAGAGTGATTTCTTTTTCAAAATAAAAGACTTTTGTCACATGGTAACACCAGTGACAATAATACTTATTTGGTATTTTGTTTTAAAATGTAATTTATATCATTTATTTGATTTATTTATACTTTCTTTTTTAGAAAAACATATTTTTAAACTCAAAATACAGCACTTTCTCTCCATTAACGACTGTGGGGACGAGCACTTTTGTTGTGGTTGGGGTTCTAAATAATTGATTAAAAAACAAATATTACCAAGCTGATGGCTCCAAATAGTGTGATAGCTGAAATAATATGTTTTTTAAATAAAATACTTAAAAAAAAAACTAACACAAACTGTTTTCTTCAGGAGTCTTATATCTCTTAAGGCTAGGGACAGAAAAATGCATGTTTCTGTAGAATGAGTCAAAGCTGCTCCGTGTTGTCAAAGAGACCAGAAAAGTGCTTTCTTAGCTCAAGTCCATTTATTATGATGTGGGAAGCTGCTGTTTCTTGCAGTAATCTGACATTCATCATCATTATTATTATGATTATTATTATTATTATAATCCCAATACAGCTCCTTTATTTATTTATTCAATCAATCAATGTAGCTACCGTTTATGTATCTATCATCACAGTATCAATAAATGCCAAAAACACATCTTTAAAAAAATTAAATGTTGAGAACTTTTTAAATCATCTTTCTCACAGATGGACAAAAAATCAACAAAAAACAAAACAAAAAACAAACGAAAGCAGAAACATAACCTTCTTGGTGGGGGAGACAGATGTTTGGGATTCTTTGGTCTTAATCTGAATACCTACCTTGTCCTCATGGTATGAACTTCATTGTGGCAAAAATAACCTCTGATTGCCTTGGATAGATTTGTACACTGGAGTTCACACATGGAAATCGAAAGAAGTCAACAGGTCTGAATGGAAACTGGAGGGAACAGTTCTGAGAACTGGAGGACCAGAGAAACCCTCAGGTGTGTAAATCATGAGCACATATTCTCAAACTTGATAAAGAGTGGGACTACAAAAGATCACTTCAGTATGTCTAGGATCAGAGGCATAAAGCTGCTTTTATATATGCATCTGCAGTCTGCAGCTCTCATCATGTAGAGCCTCCCTGCAGTAAGGAACATTTATGATTGAATCCACCAGATTTATAGTTCTACAAACAGGGGAGCTTCATTAAAGTTAACCTTTAAAGTATGGATTTGGATGAATTGGTTGTTGACTGTAAATAGACAAAGCCATGGCTTTGCTTATAAGCTAATGTCATAATAACAAACGTCTGCTGAGGAGGTAGACTGAGGTAGAATAAAACTTCAAAATCACTGTGCTGGGTCAGCAGGGTAATCTTTAAATCACTGTAAACTGAAGTAATCTTTAGTTGGGGTGTAGTGATTAGGGCTGAACAATTAATTGTAAATTAGATTAAATGGCTTGTTGCAATTTTCAAATCGCACACAGTGCAATATTTTAACCCAAAATGTGTTAAACGTTTTGGCATTGTGATGTAGTTTCTTGCAGTTTCATGCCTATTTTAACCTTTTTTTAACCCAGTTCTTACAACTTTATGCCTATCTTGCTCCCATTCATCTTTTTTTTGGCCTCTGTCAGACCATGTTTGGAATTTTTACATGGTTTTAGAAATGTAATCCCAATTTTGCTGCTATAATCAATTTTCCTTAGTCACTTTTGAATTTTTTTTTGCCATTTTTTTCATAAATTTCATACCTGTTTTGCACCTATTGACTTTTTTCCGCTTTCGTACCATTTTTTTTTTTGCCCAGTTTTTACAGTTTCATACCTGTTTTGCTTCTGTTCTTCACTTCTCCACTTTTTCTCAAATCTTTTATCCTTATATTGATTTAATGTCATATTGGTTTTACTATAAAATGATCTACTGCTTATGTTTGTTTAAGAATACATAAGATGAGGAACAGTAAAACAATCGCAGAGTAAATAGTAATTGCAATATTGTGGAAAAATATCGTAATTCGATTATTTTCTCAAATCGTTCAGCCCGACTAGTGATATCAGTAAGCAGCAAAATAAAAGTGAGGTTATACGCTGATTGGGACGCTGCTGGTGAGAGGACATAGTAGTTGTGCTGCGTACTTAAAGGTGCTTTGAGGAGAATGTCTTTCCGGCGACATTAAGACTCTGCTACCCATGAGCACGCGTGGCGACTGTCGTAATGCTGTGTTCCAGTAACCTCTGAACTGGGAGTGACATCATCTCCGACTTATCGGCGTTCCAGTTAAAGTCGGAAAAAAACATGCCGATCTACCAGCCTATTGTTAGCTGTTGTTAGCACGCCTTGCGTTGTTGTTCACAAATATCACATGAAGAATGTGATTATCACTATGGCAGCATTTTTGTAAATATAAGTCTAACAATACGATGTATACAGCTGATCTAGAGCGACACACCCCAGTCAGAAGTGCAAATAAATTGATTATTACAGGAGCTAAATAACTGTTCACACTGGGGGCATCCATCTTCGATTGTCAACTCGAGGGTGGCGAGGTTTCACCGAGTTCCCAGTAGGAAATTCAGACTTCGGGGAATGTTCCAGTTGTAGTTCCTACTCCAAACCTGGAAATTCCTACTTCTGACTACAACTGGAACGCACCAAATGACCCAAGCCAAAGCGTGTGTTTGTTGTGATGCTAATAACAATAATGCAGCTTGGACCTTCCTCAGAACTCTGCATTGCTTTACAACTTCTTTTTTCAACAACTTGCAGGATGCAAAGTGACGAGGTAATGTATCTCTTTCTAGTGATGTAGCGGTAGTTTTTGATGTGACATCAAGCAATTTTCGGAAAACTTAGTATCGTAGTTTTGTAGCCCATTATATATATCTTCTTACAGCCCGGTGCTATAAGACATGTCTGAATAATATACATTTGCTGTAGTTTTAATTGTCTTGTTCCCGAAGTTGAGTATCCAGCCAGTCCAGCCCTGTCCGACCCGACCGGAAGGCTAAGGAATAGCATTTATAGATACCGGGAGCTAAATAACTGTTCATACTGGGGACATGCATGAACCTCATTCAACTCAAACCAAAAAATGTTGAACTTTTCCCTATTTAGCACCATTTTGATGCTATAAAACTCGTCTTAAAGTGTGTATTTCAATCAGGCATATATCTAAAAGTGAGACTTTTTTGTAATTACTTAGAAACTCCTCACAGTCCCTTTAAGTAGAAGCAAAACATGTTGCCTAAGAAGTGAAAAGCTAAGCTAAGCTGTTATGAGTTGTCATGAAAAAAGACCCAACACTGTTTTTGTGGCTTGTTTTCACCAAAAACTCTTCAAATGCGGAGAATATGGTCCCATGTGTATGCAATATGTAGCTCTGTGCCAATCATTTCTGTACAGGTTCAGAGCAGAGCTTTGTGACTGTAGCACATGTTCATGCTAATGCTTTATTCCTGAATTTAAAAAAAAATTCAAAAATAACAACCTACCTCTTTAAACAAGTCTCTGACTGTCAGGCTAAAGCTCTAACTTACATGAATCCTAAAGGTCAAATATCTTTTTTATTTCATTAAACACTTTGAGGATCAGTCGGATCAAACCGTAGCTACAGTGTCCTTGCATAACTCAAAGGGAACAGTAAACAGCACGAAACCATCCAGACCCAAACTCAGCGTCATTTCAATGCAGTGCGTGGAGCTCTGCTAACCATTTTACCTGCTGCTTGGTGAGCGGATAAGAGGTGCCTGCATATTCATAAGAGCAGATAAGAGCTAGCATGCTGCTGCCTTTAATTGAGAATGATGGAGAGGGATGGAGGGACGTCGGAGTGCAGCAAAGGAGGGTGGAGGAGGATGGGGGGGCGATAACCCGGCGCTTGCCTTGATGCATTAATTGAGGGTATTAGAAGGAGCGATGGATGGACTGGGAGGAGGCGGCGTTGGGCGGCCGGTGGCGGCATACCATGGAAATGCCAGCCATGCCAATAAATCACTCTGGACCGGTGATTGACTCTGCAAATGTAGTCTGGAGAACGCTTTGAGAGTTGGAAGGAATCAATCATGGCGCTCCAAAACTTTTCAGCTGTCTTCCTTCTCCACTGTCTGACTGGATAAAAGGTTATCATTGAAACTAATGTGGATGGATGACGACGCGCACACACTGACAGCCGAGATTTAAAGGCTTTATTTGCATACTTAAACCAGTCTTTGATTTTACCCATCACAGGGTTATTAGAATCAGTTAGTGTCGTAACAAATGGGGCTATTTGTCCACATAGCTGTTTTTAGAATTCAATCATCAGTGAATAATAATTGGCCACTTCATTAGGTACACCTTGCTAGTGCATCAGAAGTCCCTCACCGCTCATTGCGTGGATTCAACAAGGTAACACTCCTCCGGGACAACATTACAGGATTACATGGCTGCTGCCCATTTGTCAACCCCACATCTTATGACAGTGGTAACCCCCCAAAGACCTGGCAAACCCCTACCAAAGGTGTAACAAAGCACAGCTATTATATTGTCTTAAACTTCATGTTTAGTATATGAAATGGATGCCTTAAAAAAGGTACTTCAAAAACACTTGATCTGGCTGATTTCAAAAACTTAAAATCTAAAATTGTAGATAATTGAGCGTTCTCTGTAAGAAAATCCTCCAACCATTTCTACATGTTTCTCCATGGATCAGGATCATAATGTCACCAAATTTGGACTGGATACTCATAGACAGGTCAGCCCAGAGGAATGGCTTGTTCCCTGAAATGCACAAGGAATGGGCCCCACCGTTTTAGAGAGTGATGAAATGAATGCATACTCTAACTGATAAGCTCCCACCTGCCCTCTTGCTCTTAGGTGGCCTTTGTTGTAAGAAGACTTTCCCTTGAGCTAGCTGCCTCTGCAGCTTCTGCCTCTGTTGCATTTGCTTATTTGGCCCTGAACACCACTCAGATCAGCTGCTAAAGGGTTATTTCGGAGTCTGTTTTTCCTCGGAGTGGAGTTTGTAGAGGCTCATGGTACTATAAGTTTGAGTGCCAATAAAAGGAACCTGTAGGCTTCGCCCTGGGGGAATTATCCATGAGTGGATGCCAGCTGGTACATAGCGGACAGTGCTGTCTGTAATGCGTTACAAAGTAAAGTAACATGTTACTTCTGAAAATTTGGTAACGAAACGCAGTTCGTTTTTTAATGCGGCGCAACGTTACTTTTCCCACAGACAGATCTGACACCGAAGCTACCTTCTCAGCTACCCGCATTAGACACGAGCAGCGTTGCCAAGTCTGCTCGTTATAAGCATCTTAAGGGCCACAAATCTCGTGAGTCACGGCCACAGGTTGTCTTTTTTTTGGCTTGTTTTAAGACGTGAAGTTTCTTCTTTGGGCCTTTCTGTCTGTGTGAATCCCCCTGATTGTCTTCCAGCTCCTAACATAAAAAACACGACTGCGGTAGGCAGTTTCTTCACTTCCTCGTTTCCTGGTTATCGCGCACGCCCCCAAACACAGTCACGCACATGGCGCATGCTCCAGAGCCAAAGTTGCTGGGTCTGCTTATTATAAGCGACGTTCTTTTCTTGAATAGATCCTTGGCACTGTGATATTGAAATGTGATGTAGATGAAAATTAACAGACTTTATGTAGACTTCGCTTTTTAAAAAGTAGTATATCATATTAGGAAAAGAAATAGCTGGAGGTTGTTTATTTTGGGCTTGTTCTTATCGAACCAGGTTGCTTATTTCAGAAGCAAACTTTGTAAACACTGGACAGGAGCTCTCATTCCACAGGGTATGTGATATTTTGTAAAATAAAGAGCACAAAAAACTGTTATGATCTCTGGAGTAGAATTTTTTGTAGGCCTTCACAGTTAGGAACAGATATGGGGTTCTGTCCAAGATCGAGCAATGTAAAAGTAACGAGTAACGCGAAAAGTTACATTTCATAGAGGATAACTAAGTAAAGTACCAAGTTACTTTTTTCAGAATTAACGAGTAAACACTACTTTTTAAATGTAACTTCCCCAACACTGATAGCAGTGCATGGCGCCACCAAAAGGCTCGTAACCTGCTTACAAGATAAAACTACTCAAAAAAATTAGTTTGCTCAACATTACAATACAGTAAGATTCTTTACAGCATTAACTGTTCCTGGCTTCAAGACTATTTTGTGATGTAACTAAGGGCCGTGTATCCTTCTGCCAGAAGCTGTAGCCTGCAGTGTTGCAGGACCCGATTGGTGGCCATGTTCACAGATAACTGTTAATGAAAACAAACAATTTCCTTTGGCACTATTGTCTCACTTAAATACACATGTGCAATAGTAAAAGATTGACATATTGAGACAATATTTAAGAAGTTTGTTTTGGAATCCTCAAATGATGTTATTTATATCTTATGAAGACCCCTTACTTTACATTTAAGTAAATAATTTGACTTCAGGCCTCACCATCTGTTGTAATCAGCCCTCTACAGTAAAATAAAAGGAATTGGCATTTTGAGGCAGCCTGTTCAATTGTGCTTTGTTGAACTTTATATGTATGAGAGGAAGAACGAAAACAATGGATGAAGACAAAAACAAGCAATAATATGGCAGTTAACTTTAACAAATGAAAAAAAAAAAAAAAAGAAGTACTTTGTGTTTTTACCTCAGTTTGTATCTTGAAAACAGAGATAAAAAACGGGTGCTCTTAACTGATTGTGTTTTTCTACTGTAAAAGGTAAAATCCAGATATTGACAGAGTGTGTGATTACAAACAGGTAATTACTTCATGTAATAAAATTAGGTTTCTAACTCTGCTTGGCTGCTTTATCTCTGAGAGTGGGACATTTTGACCCCTAGGACAAGAAGAGATTACAGAATGACATCAGGAAGGTTAAGTTCACACACTGAAAAAAACTCAAGAATGAAGTGAGACTTGGCCTTTTTTTTCAGAACAAAAATCTCACTGGACTCATTCTAATCCACAATTTCCGTACATTTCTGGATTAAGATCTTATTTGAAGATATAAAAACTGAAAATAAGGCCTGAGGTGGTTGTAATAATGAGGGAAAAATCTGCCAATGAGACAAGTTGAACTTGGGCAGATATTAAACCTTAATTTAAGACTTTCACTGAGTCAAGCTTTTCTTGTTTCATTGGCAGGCATTATTCTCTTCATTACAAGAAATTTATTGCTGTATTTTTCCTTTTTATTCCTTAAATGTAGATTAGAATAAGTGCTTTGGATATTTTTGACTTGAAAACAGACAAACACACCGGCCTGGATTTGAGTTTTGCAGTGTAGTTTATTGAAATTGTGTATTTAAATTTTGACTGAATGTATCAGAAATGCTCCTCAATCTGAATGAACTCCGAAGCCCAATTTGAAGCCTGATAATGGTCGGTCTATATTCTACTACAACACAATGTCAGGTGTGCAGAGGATGGATTATATGACTTGAATATACAAGGGTGTGTTTTGTGCGTAACATTGATCAAACTAATCAGAGTGTGAACTTTTCACTTTATCTTACCCTTATTGTTTCTGCAGTTTTATTTGTTTTTTTCTGGTTCATATGTTGCTTTTGTAACTTTTAAGTTTTGTTAGTTTTATATAATTATTAATGTTTTTATTCATGGTTATCTCTTTTTGCTATACTTTTGCCTTTACTGCTGTAACAATGCTAACTTTCATATTATGGATCTAATTAGTCTTGTTTTTCTTAAATAACATCATACTGAGATACAACATATTTCAACAAGCAAATTCACATTTTTTAATTACATGAAAGGATGCCCTACACCTGTGTCCTCTCCAAGGATTTAAAGGTGTAGTCAGCTCTTCTAATCTAATGCACTATTTGTCAAAAATCGCTGTATTTCTCCTCTCCATCCACAAGATGTCACCACTGACAGCATGTTGGAATAAAAGTCTGGTTTCAATACACAGCCTTGGCTCTGAATTTCAGCAGGTAAATACTGTGGCTCGGGCCGAGTTACCAAAACAGCCCCCCCCCCCATCCAGGGGGCGATTATACTCATGTGCAGATCAAACAGAGGGGGGAGGGGGAGTCGTGGGTTGCGTAGCGTGTGCAGTTAGCGTAAGAGAGAGATACAATATGTGCTGTAGCAATGGCTGAAAAACAGCCCTTAAGAAAGGTCAGAGGAGTGAAAAGTGAAAAGGAAAGGCTATGACCATGAAAGAGCGAAGACCCGGGTCAGCATAGTGTTGCTTTCCGATGGTGGAGGGAACTCTGTGAATTGAAAGACCTGAAAACGGACGCGGATGTTGCCGTCTTTCTGCTGGATAGGTAAGCAACATTAGCTTTGTGGTGCTTCACATAACAGTAACAGCCGTCGGGCATTCATCTTATTGTCTAATCTGCCAAAATGTTCTGTTGTTGTGATGTTATCAATAACGGCAGTCAAGCCGTTATCATCGTCAAGGGGGGGCTGGGCCCGGGGGTTTGGCTCCTGGGGGGCTGGGGGCCTCTGGCCTGCCGCGGGGGTTGGGGTGGTTGGGCGTTTGGGGTGGTTGTGGCTTGGGGCCGGGTGGACGGGTGGTGGAGGGGGGTGTGTGCTGTCTGCGGTGGGGCGGCTGCCCCGGATGCCCTGGTGCTGTCCCTTGGTGCCTTTGTGGGGATGGGTTGGTGCCTCCTTGGGTTCTGGGTCTATGTCTGGGTCCTGTGGCTCTGGCGGCCGTGGGGTGGACTCGGGGTGCCCTGGTGGCTCTGGGGGGGCCCTTGGCCGCGGTCTCCCGGGGTATGGGCGGCTACTTGGGTATTCGGTGACCACCTGACACGCATGTGTGTATAGACACTCGAGCTCCTGTTGAGACTAACTCTAAAGAAGCGGTTGGTCCCGTCAGAACATGCTGAGTTAGGCACTCCTACACAACTCCTCACCTCCTATGTCTCTTCCATAGGACCCTCCCCCACCCCCCTTCCCTCATCCACTACCCGAACCAGGGTCTTCATCCCTTTCCTACCCCCCCTCCCAAACCCACTACCCGAACCAGGGTCTTCATCCCCTTCCCACTCCCACCCCCTCCCCACACCCACTCACCCAGGGTCTTCATCCTGCTCCAACCCTCCCTATCCTAACCCACTACCCGAACCAGGGTCTTTATCCCTTCCCAACCCCCCTCCCACACCCACTACCCGAACCAGGGTCTTCATCCCTTTTCTTACCTCTCCTCCACCTTCACTACCCGCACCAGGGTCTTCCTACCCCTCCCCCCCAACCACACACACACACACACACACACACACACACACACTCTACACACGAGCCACCCTCTTCATACACACCACATACTTCCAGTATGGAATTGCGTCAGCACAGCACTATAACTGTCTTAAACTAGCTACAATACCTGTTTGTTCTTCTCCCAGTTGTCTTGTCTTGTCTTGTCTTGTCTTGTCTTGTCATGTCTTGTCTGTCACTATTTCCCCTTCTTTCACACTGTGGTGTGGCACGGCCCTCCCCTTCAGCTCCCATCAGTGGTTAAATAAAGTTTTATATGATGGAGTAGCCTACGGGGAGGGCTGGAGATGGTCACTATAGCAGTGAATCATATTCACATATCTCTCACTGCTAGAAAAAAAATGCATTAGTCTTTCCAACGCTGCCACCAGACACAGTGCTCAGCTGTAAAGATAATGCAGACAAGGGGGAAAAAAAAAATAACGGCAGTCAAGTTGTCTGACGAGTCGGGGTTACCTTAGCTACGTTGGTCAGCTACGCAGTTTCTATGGCCGTTTCCATGACGATGCACGTCCATCAACTTTCGGGAGGCGAGTCTAAATTCGTTTATCAACAACCTCTCCACTCGTTTTCTCCCACATCGCTGACTACATCTTTAACACACAGACCGGATGTTTACTGCTGAGGTGCTGCAGCATTGACGACGTGCTATTATGCTAAGCTAACTCCGTTTTAGACACACTGCACTATAACGACCTTTCGTTTCACCTTGTAAAGATCCCACACTTGTTATACCTTCTGCTGTGTCTTCTACTGAGTCTCTTTCTGCCGTTCTTCTGCACGGTTTCACAGTCTGGGCCGCTACAGTCCGGTATCAGCAGCAGAATCAGTACTCGCCATATTCACCTACATCTCCCTCCATAGTGCACTCTGTTCTTCTTTCTGCTGGATTATGTTGAAAGAATATCCATTGGCCATCTAGTTGTTTCCAACCACCAAGCGTTTTTGGTGGTGCTGCGGCCATGGTTCATTTGTGAATTATCATTAATATGTTCATGTGTGACCAGCTTACTGCAGGTGTGTTTTGTAGAAAGAGCGCTGCATGCAGGTGATGTCAAACACAGATATGATGCTGCAGCATTACTGATACTTTTTAGCTTTGACAGACAGATTATCTGTAAAATAGGCACTGTCTCATCTCATCACAAAAACTCACACACGTCCCGTCATGTTTTAGTCATCAAAGAGCCACGTTTAACTCGACACCATCTCGTTATCATGAAAAAAAAGGGTGTCAATGAAATAATGTCTTCATCATCGTTGACAAAAACAACACTGCCTTGAGTGTCATGAGAGATAAACAAATTACTATTAATATTATTATACAAGAGATTAGATATTAAGATCTTTAGTTTAAACAAACAGGATTAGAAACTGTGTTTATGATAGACTGATTACTGAACATTGAACATATGTTAGCAATAAACAGTTTATTTTATCTTTTCCCTGTAGGAATCTTTGGCTCTCTCCTCTGTTGTGTAAATAAAAACACACTTCACCGCCTGTATTATTATTTGTGAGCATAATTAGTGAGATTCATTAGTGTGCATACAAATCTTAGAAAAGTAGCTCAAAGTTCCGAGAAAATATTTAATTCCATGTGTTTTGTTTATGGAGTATTATGTGCACTCTAAAACTCGCCAGAGATATTTAAAGGTGCTATGAGGAGAATCTATTACCGGCGAAATAAAGACTCTGCTACCCATGAGCACGTGCGGCGACTGTTGTAATGCTGCATTCCAGTAACCTCGGAACTGGGAGTGACATCATCTCCGACTTATCAGCGTTCCAGTTGAAGTCAGAAAAAAACACGCCGATCTACCAGGCTATTGTTAGCTGTTGTTAGCACGCCCTGCATTGTTGCATGAAGAATGTGATTATCACTATGGCAGCATTTTTGTAAATAGAAGTCTAACAATACTATGTATACAGCTGATCTAGAGCGACACACCCCAGTCAGAAGTGCAAATACATTGATTATTACAGGAGCTAAATAACTGTTCACACTGGGGGCATCCATCTTTGATTGTCAACTCGAGGGTGGCGAGGTTTCACCGAGTTCCCAGTAGGAAATTCCGACTTTGGTGAACGTTCCAGTTAAGTTTCCTACTTGGAACTCAAAATTCCTACTTCTGACTACAACTGGAACGCACCAAAAGACGTGACCCAAACTAAAGTGTGTGTTTGTTGTGATGCTAATGAATGCAGGTCGGACCTTCCTCAGAACTCTGCATTATTTTACAACTTCTTTTTTCAATAACTTACAGGATGCAAAGTGACGAGGTAATGTATCTCTTTCTAGTTATGTAGCGGTAGTTTTTGATGTGTGACAACAAGCAATTTTTTTGGAAAACTTATTATCGTAGTTGTAGCCGGCTATATATCGCTACTTACAGCCCGGTGCTCTAAGACGTGTAATATAATAAAAAAATAATATAAATTTGCTCTAGTTTTAATTATCTTGTTCCTGAAGTTGAGTGTCCAGGCCAGTCCAGCTCTGTTCGACCCGACGAAGGTTAAGGAATAGCATTTATAGATAACCTATTTTGATGCTATAAAACTCATCTTAAAGTGAGTATTTCGATCAGGCATATATCTAAAAGTGAGACTTTTTTGTAGTTACTTAGAAACTCCTCACAGTCTCTTTTCCCCATTTAGTCCCATGTGTGGAAAACAAGCTCAGCTAAATTCGTGTGATGATCTTGTGGATGAGTGTCCAGCTGATGTGCATGCAAAATAGCAAAAACATAAAACTGAGACTTTATACCAGGTAGAAAGAGGCTTAAAGAGCAGTTAAGTTCTGTGTCCTCAGGTAAGTTACATACCAGGTTTATGCCTGGCCATCCTCATTTTTTGACAAGCCTGTGCATAAAAAAGAGTGTATTTTTATTTGTTATTTTAAATGCCACATTAGAAAGGCAAAAAATGGGAAAGACACCTGCACTTCACACCAAAACACTGCATGTTTTCCTGCTTTGTGCTCTTTGTCCATGTTATAGTTTAACATTTAAAGTGAATTAAAGAAAAGTCAAACCAGAAGCAAATTTAAAAGCTTATTCAAACACAAACTTCAAATAAATAAACGAAGAGCAGCTATTTAACCCAGGAAGGTAATGAAAAAGAAGAAAAAAAATATAGTAAGGCCAAAAGTTTGGACACACCTTCTCATTCAATGTGTTTTCTTTAATTTAATCACTATTTACATCGTAGGTTCTCACTGAAGGTATCCAAACTATGAATGAACACATCTGGAATTATGTACTTAACAGAAAAGTGTGAAATAAATGAAAACATGTCTTATATTCTAGTTTTTTTCAAAGTATCCACCCTTTGCTCTGATTACTGCTTTGCAGACTTTTGTCATTCTCTTTATGAGCTTCAACAGGTAGTCACCTTAAATGGTTTTCTCTTCTCAGGTGTGCCTTTCCAGGGTTAATTAATGGAGTTTCTTGCCTTATTAATGGGGTTGGACCATCATTTGTGTTGTTCAGAAGTCAGGCTGATGCACAGCCAACAGCCCTATTAGACACTTTTAAAATTAATATTGTGGCAAGAACCAAACAGCAGAGTTAAAAGAAACAAGTGGCCATCATTACTTCAGTGAGAATCTACAATGGAATTAGTGATAAAAATAAAGAAAATGGATTGAATATATATATGTATATATATATATATGTATATCTATATCTATCTACATATATATATGTGTATATATATATATATATATATATATATATATGTATATATATATATATGTATATCTATATCTATCTACATATATATATATGTATATATATATATATGTATGTAGTCATATATATATAGTCATATATGTACATATATGTGTGTGTGTGTTTGTTTAATGTCTTTTTTGTTTTCGAGAAGGGGTGCTTATATGTATAGAAATTAATTGTTATATTGAAGTGATATATTAAGATTTTAATTGAGTATAAGTAGCTTACAATATTTTGCAGTCCCTTATACCACAAGGAACATTGGCTCCAAAATAGGTGGTTGAATCTTGTTATTATTAATGTGTAAAAGTACAAATATCACTTTAGAACATGGTAAAAAAAATGGTAGGATTAAATAAGTTTAGACTTCTTCCTTTTCTTTTCTGATTATGTGGACTCGCTGCACATGCAGGATGTCGTCACTATTTTACCTTGGTTGTTTTTGTTGTTTGTTTTTGATTCATGCATGCAGTTGTTGATGGTGATGACCCATGTTTTGTTTTGCATGTACAAAATGAAGCATTCATTCATTCATTTATTGTTCAGACAACTTTCTGTGTGCTTGGTCGTGTGTATTGTTGCTTAAATGAGAGCACAATCCTCTTTTTAGCAATTTACAGTTTGTGTGTTTTTATGCATGTAGTGAGGGTCCATCCCTCTGGTACAGAGCAGAGTAAGGTGTCAGCTGTGTGTGTGTGTGTGAATGTCCGTGTGTGTGTGTGTGCGTCAGAGATGCCATTGTTTGGCCTCTGGAGGTTTCATTAAGGCCGAGTGTCCAGAGGTAAGAAGTCATTCATCTCCCGGGTTGTGAAGTGGCAGCTCTGTGCTCGGTCCCTCTCCTCTTCCTCCTCCGTACATTTTCCCTTCACTTCTCCATCCTTCTTTTCATCTTTCCTCCATTTTCTTGCACTTTTTTGCAGGGAGACATCAAGTCTTATGAGTCTGAGGAAAAGAGTGAAAAATGAAAGCAAAAGTATGGAGGAGGGAGTGAGACGAGTGTTTGATGTCTTTCAGACGGGCCGGCCCGTCTAATGAATCCTTCACCACTCCACTATGAGACGAGCTCGTCTTTTCTCGTTTCTTCCTCTTTTTTTGTTCTTTTTTTTTTGCCTCCGTGCACATTAATTAGAGCTGTCAAAACTTAAGTCTCTCCCTCTTTCCCTTTTTATTTTGTTCCTTCAAGTGGCTGAATGGGATAGCGTTAATTAAAAAGATATCAGATCACAGAGGCCCCCTGAGCGCCGCAACCGTCGGGGCCCTCGCGTCCCGACAAGTCGAGACATCGTGTTTTTTTTTTCTTCTTGTCCGTGTGCACTCCAAAGACGTTCTGGTCCCTTTTGTCCACGACTTACAGCGATGGATTGAAGTTCACAGGGGAAGAGACGTGTGTGTTGAAGTGCCGTGTTAATAAAAGCGTCTTTTTGTATTTAATTGCGTCTCAGCTTTATGAAAGTGTGGATTTTTTCTCTGATGAGGACTTCAGAAGGTTTACTGTTTTAAGTGGCATATCTTCACTGACAGAGCAAAGTGCAGAATGAAAGAGCCTGAGAGCTCACTACCTTCTTTGTGTGTTTCTGTGTGTGTTGGACACAATCGCAGAGGGAGATACAATGTGCTGGTATGAACTGGAGCTTTAAAATGATCGAGTTTGACAAGAAAAAAAACACAATTCATCAGTAAAGTTTAAAAGTTATTCATTATTTGTCATTTTTTTGGAAAGGTATAGTGTGCTGATGAGACAGGACGGTTACTTGAGGAGAAATCAGAACAATAAGAAGGAACTGTGCTCGACAAACAGGCTTAAAGTCAAACTTGACCTCTGGAATGACCTGCACAACCAGGCCTTCAATCACAGTGATTTCATACAACTTTGGAAACTGTAAATCCCTGTAAGTGACAATACCATGCTTTAAAAAATCATATTGAATTAGTTCAACTTCAAAATCTTCTCCATCCTTCTTCTTAAAATAGTGCGTAATCAAAGTGATCTCGAAGTGCAGATGAAGCTGACTGATTCACTGTCTGAAATCACACAGATCCATCCCGCCAAACTCCAATCCTCAACAACTTCACTTTGCCAAAAGCTGAACGATCCAATCAGGGGAAAGATGCAGAAACAGCAGATGTGACGACAGCAGGAAGTGACTGCATGTTTGAAAACAATGACAGTTTCTGAAGCTGTGTCCGTGGATGACTTTTCTTTTCTGCTGTAAAACAAGTGCAAAGAAAATTATTTAAGCTTTTTGTAACACGGGTGAAAAAAAACCCTTTAGTTCTTTGCCTCTCGGCAATCACGTTCTTACGGCATGACGTCACGCATTACGTGCCGGTACATCACACGGTTAGGTGACCAAGCGCAGCCAATTTGAACGGTGCATACCGAAAGAGGGGTCACAGTTCGATCGATCGCCTGTAGAGCACACTGGGGAGACAGTTGCTGCAGGTAAATACATCGATAAAAGTGTATATTTGCCTTGTATCCTTCCCTTGTCTAAACTAACATAATATCAAACCATAGGAAGCCGACTACTAGTGCCGACTACGGAACATTTTCACAGATTAAACTATGGAACCGGTGAGTTATGATAGCACTTAGCTTAGCTGGCGCCATTGAATTACCTGGAGCGGTTAGCAAGGTCTTTTTATGCCATTTTCTCAAAATGTGTTTAACCAAATGAAATGCACTTTCTGTCATTACAATGTTAAAGTATTTCCTGTGTATAGATGTCATGTGGTAGCTATTGATTGCACTTTACTGCTCCAAACGTAACATTGTTTGGAGCCATTGTTACATGTGGTTCAGTGCACTATCATGCACTTTAAAGCTACACTTGTGCTGCTATGAATGATTAATCTATTAGACGAATTCATGAAACTGCCACGAGCCTATGATGAATCCATGACTGGCTAGGTCACAAACCCACGGCAGCTCATCCACGCTCTGCCTAAATCCACCCTCCTGCTCTGGCCCGGCTGGTAGGAGGCTTCTTTGCAGCTGCCCTTTCTTTGATTCTTTTGTCCTTAACCCCTCAACTCACGCGCTCATGCCCTTGCCCTTACCCGTTCGCAAATACCATCAAACTGAACTGAACTTTAATTGCGCCTGGAGCAAACAAGTGTTCACACGCTCAGGACTTACTGACAAATGCATTCAATAATTTTGTGACTTATCAATTGTTGTTGTCTTTGTAATTGTAATTAATTAATTTTTAAAATGATGATCATCCAAAATATCTTTTGTCATACTAAGAATCTTCTGACCTAGCCTCACAATACTTTTTATTTAATAGTGTGGCACATGCTACATTTTCTTATGGGAAAATCAGGTTTTTGTTCTTCTCCTGAAGAGTTTGATCTACAAACTGGCTCCTCTGGTAGTGAAAAAGATAGGAAGGACTCCAAAACCCATTGTGACAATCGTGTCTCCACTGGCTGCCTTTATGAATTAATGTAACACCATATTTAAGGACTGAAACGTAGTTTAAGGTAACAGCTATCCAGGTCCGAGCTGCTATGTCATACCGTGGCTTGATAAAATGAGTCTGTGGTGAGTGTGACTGGCAGACCTATTGGCCAATCACCAGCTGCAGTTGTTTTTGAAGGTTCAGCCTCTACAGACACTTTCTATGGGCTCTTCTCCAGATGGACTAGTGACATATTTCTCTGATGGATATATGGAACTGTGCGTCTGACAACTTGGTCGTGAAGAATTAAACTGATACAAAGTGTTTATGGCATGTGATGACCCCACGCTGTTTCATTGGTTATTTTTCCCCAAAAGTTATTTTAATTACGTGGAGAGTTTGAATTCATCTACAGCAGTGTATAACATTTTTCTGAACAGAGAGAGACCTGAGCAGTGACACTGTAGCACACATTCAGGCTCATACCATGAACCTCACACGTCAAAAAATTCAAACAGTACCTTTAAAGTCATGAAAGGGCCATGATCAAAAAGCTGAAGAGTCATCATTTTTGCAACATTGCTACGTTTTAAAATAAAATAAAACAAACATGTAATTCAGGCAGTTTTGTCTTTTGTTGGGTTAAAACTTGAACCCACATCCCTGTTTTATAGGCTGTGACTTTAAGAAAAACCTGTTCACCCTGAGAAATGAGAGAAATTAATGAATCTGATTAGCCCTTTGTCTAATAGTTTATGCATCACAATTTCCTGTTTTTAATCACCACAGTAGGGCTGCCAAGCCCAAGGGCACTGTTTTAATTCTTTTGTGTTAGCAGAAAAAGCAGAGGGAGAAAAAAATATAAGATTAATAATTGTTTTGCCAGGATCTAATAACAAGCAATAAAAGCAGCCAACCAGAATGCTGCCGCCACACCCAAGAAGCCCTCCTCTTCTGCGGGCTCGTCTTTTCTTCCTTTTGCATATTTTCGGTCCGTTTTCCACCGCAGCAGATGGTATTTAAGAGTTTTTCAGCTGTGATAAATATTTGATTTTGCTTATGAGAGAGGTTAATGTTGTCACATGAATAGAAAATGATCTCTTCTTCATGCTTCATTATGATTTCTCACTTCAGTCCGCTGACAGGCCGCCTGATAGAATATTTACAGCCTCCTGAGGAGACATTTAGCAGGAACACATCACCGCTGACGTGCACCTGCTCTTTAAAAAGGCATGCATGAGTGTGTCGGGGTGTGTGCAGGTGTGTGTAAGAGGTTTGACCTGTATCTGCACGAGGGTCTGAGTGTGATCTGTTTCGTGTAATAGAGAGACAGGGAGTGACAGAGTGGTTCACTCACATGGCACCATTTGGGAGATGACATTCAATCATTAACGCAGCCATAAATGACCCCCCCCCCCCCCATCTCTCTCCCTCTGTTTTACCTTTTTTCTGTCCCCTGCTTTCCTCTTCTCTTCTCCTTTCCTCTATCTCTACTTTTGATTTAAAATAGATGTTCATGATATTGGCCGAAGTGTTCTTGCATCCCAGTCTTAATCCACAGGGTTTAATATTCTTTATTCTTATTCGGATCCCCATTAGCTTCCACTGTCGTGGTTGCTAATCTTCCTGGGGTCCGAATACGTCGGCCTCTTTACAGCTTCAACTCTTCTGGAAAGTCTTTCTTCAAGCTTAGGAGTGGTTATCAGAAGTTTTGACCATTCTACTAGAATGAGATCAGATGATGATGAGAACGAGAGGGCCTGGCTCACTGTCTAATTCAACCTAAAGGTGTCCTGTCAGACTGAGGTCAGGGCTCTGTGCAGGCCAGTCAAGTTCTTCCACAACCAACTCCCCCATCCAGACCTGCTTTGTGCACTGATACGCAGTGATGTGCGGGAAGGGGCCTGTTCCAACATGATGATGTGTTCATGCAACAAATTACCGTTTTTTTTTTTGTTTGTTCACAAATGAAGCCAAACTAAAGCTCAGAGTCAGCACTACTGCTGACCAAATTACTTTGACAAAGCAACTACTTATAGTTACTAGTTACTTTCCCAAAAAAGTAATTGAATTTCTTATGGAATTTGCAACTCCTTCATAAATTTACAAAACCCAAAACCAGTGAAGTTGGCACGTTGTATAAATCGTAAATGAAAACAGAATACAATGATTTGCAAATCCCTTTCAACTTATATTCAATTGAATACACAGCAAAGACAAGATACTTAACGTTCAAACTGGTAAACTTTATTTTCTTTTGCAAATAATCATCAAGTTAGAATTTAATGGCAGCAACACATTGCAAGAAAGTTGGCACAGGGGCATTTTTACCACTGTGTTACATCGCCTTTCCTTTTAACAACACTCAGTAAACGTTTGGGAACTGAGGAGACCAATTTTTGAAGCTTTTTGGGTGGAATTTTTTCCCATTCATGCTTGATGAAGCAAGAATTAGGTTGTTCAACAGTCCGGGGTCTCCGTTGTTGTATTTTACACTTCATAATGCGCCACACATTTTCAATGGGGGACAGGTCTGGACTACAGGCAGGCCAGTCTAGTACCCGCACTCTTTTACTATGAAGCCACGCTGTTGTAACACGTGCAGAATGTGGCTTGGCATTGTCTTGCTGAAATAAGCAGGGGCGTCCATGAAAAAGACGTTGCTTGGATGGCAACATATGTTGCTCCAAAACCTGTATGTACCTTTCAGCATTTATGGTGCCTTCACAGATGTGTAAGTTACCCATGCCTTGGGCACTAATACACCCCCATACCATCACATATTGGGATGTTCCAAATTAGTGTTTGATGAGCAACCTCAACTTTCTCAGTCTTTTTTGCCACTTGTGCCAGCTTTTTTGAAACATGTTGCAGGCATCAAATTCCGAATGAGCTAATATTTGCAAAAAATAATAAAGTTTACCAGTTTGAATGTTAAGTATCTTGTCTTTGCTGTGTATTCAATTGAATATAAGTTGAAAAGGATTTACAAATCATTGTGTTCTGTTTTTATTTACGATTTACACAACGTGCCAACTTCACTGGTTTTGGGTTTTGTAATTAATTACCAGGTAAAGTAATTGATGTGAGTCCTTCCTGGCTGTAACCTGGCCTGTGCTGCCATCATCCCCGGTGTTCTCTGGATTTTTGTCAATAGCTTTTAAGGGTCACTCACAGTGAACATAGACAAACACTCTGGGACATATTGATCACTTCATGTGTATGTTCTTGCCCTTTACATCAATGACGCTGCAGTAGAGCCTGTACTTCCTTCCTGTTTTAACTGCACGGACTCGCCATTGTTGCAGATTTTTCTTCAGGAATATTGAGAGAGGGCGCTGCATTGTGGTGACCTGCAGGATGGTGTGTCTTGTCTGTTTTTGTTTCTTTTTGTGAAATCTACATGTCTGATTGAAAAGTAATTTTAAGCAAAGGAAAAGTTTTTATGGTTAGACTATTTTGTTTACATTATTTATGTACTTATTTATTTATTTATTCTGTGTGTTTGGGAATGTTATGCCTGATAGTTGTGTGTGATTAATATGTGTCATTGTATTCAGATGTTTGTGTTTGTGTATGTGCAAAAACAAATTTACCCCCCAGGGACAGTAAAGATTTTCTAAGTCCAAGTTGAAGTCTAAGGTCTATAAAACAAGCCCAACCAAGTGACCTCCACCTGTTTTTTTCCGATACAATATATTGCTATTTTAAAAAAGAAAATCTACATGAAGTGTGTTTTAATTTTCATCTACAATACGTTTCATTTCAATTTTACAGTGACAGTATTTGTCTCTTGATTTACTTTTTTAACATCCTTTGAGTGGAGGTCGAACATCCTTTTCTTTATATAGAAGTGAAGTGAGGGGTTACTGTTACTAATAACTCTGTTATCACTAAACAAACTGTCTATCTTTGATTTTAGTAACCAAGCAGACACAGTCAGGCTTTTCTCTGTTTTATTTTGCTCCTCTAAGCTTTATTATTGTGGAAACAACAACAGCTACATTAGAAATACACTTAAAGGAAAAGTTCGGTTCCTGCAGCTTTTACATTGTTTATAGAATGAAGAACAACAATATACTCACCCAGAAGGCTTTCCTGATGCAAACGGTGCTTCGGGAGATATTTAGATCCAAAATCGAGCAGCGGACACCGATATAATGGTAGCCCGTAGGGCATAGATCGCCGCTCCTAAAAACTGCATTAATCGTCCAAAAACTCGTGTTTTTCACCGATATTCCATCATGATTTGCTCCGAAAGGACCGCCATTGCAGCCTGTGTCTCCCCACACAGCGCTGTGTGGCTGAACTAACCTCTGAACTGACGAGCTGTTTACATGCTCTTGGCGCATGCGCAGTGCTGACTCATTGTTTCAGGGAAGATCGGCAGCTACAAATCAACTTTCTTCTTCCAGTTTTGTGCAAAATGGACGAATGTCTATGGGATGAAGATGTTGTGGAGGAGGACTTTGAATATGATGGACGCCTTACAGTTTGGAGCCACAGTATACAGATATACAGATAAGGAAGCGTCATAGCGCTCCAGAGAGTACTGCGCATGCGCGAAGAGCATGTAAACAGCTCGTCAGTTCAGAGGTTAGTTCAGCCACACAGCGCTGTGTGGAGAGACACAGGCTGCAATGGCGGTCCTTTCGGAGCAAATCATGATGGAATATTGGTGAAAAACATGAGTTTTTGAACGATTAATGCAGTTTTTAGGAGCGGCGATCTATGCCCTACGGGCTACCATTATATCGGTGTCCGCTGCTCGATTTTGGATCTAAATATCTCCCGAAGCACCGTTTGCATCAGGAAAGCCTTCTGGGTGAGTATATTGTTGTTCTTCATTCTATAAACAATGTAAAAGCTGCAGGAACCGAACTTTTCCTTTAATTCTGGATATACAAATTTCTTTTGGCTTTAAACATCATTTTCGTCTCTCTTTATACAGTAAAATTTACATTTGTGTATGGAGTGGGACAAAATAGTTTGTGTAACTTCCGAATTGAGTTTATTTTGGTGGTAGAGTGAGCATCAGATTCCTCCTTGGTTTGGGGCACAACAAGCCCCAAAAAAACACGACCTGCAACTGCTAATATTTACAAACAACCTTTCAGAAAAAGCAGCCCAAAGTTGCTTATAAATAGTCCTGGCATATGGATGGCTGCACAGCTCCTGTCCTGTGCCTGGCTGAGCGAGGCAGGTGACGATGCTGTTATGGCTGAAATAGTAATTAATTAAGATTACCTGTTACTGTAAAACACTAACAGCATTAGTAATGCCTTTATTTTCTGACCAGTGCTACTCCCACACTGGTCATCACAGACTGGCAGACTGCTCCTGAAGTCTGTTTCTCTTTTTAAGGTCACCATCACAACATATTTTCTTCCTCAAGCCTGTGATATTTATCCTGTGAGTCAGCTGCCTGTGAACTTCATCAGGCCAGAGGATGGTGAAGAGGAAGAAGACGTTTTAATTGATGTGAGGTTTTTGTTCTCACAGCTTTTTGAGTTGAGGTGAACAAAGAAGCAGAAACTTAGTTTTGTCATCTGTTCTGATGTTGTTTAAAATAATGCTGTTAGTGTTTTACAGTACCAGTCTCGTACCATCACACAGTGGCACGCAAATGTGCATGGATGACATGGACAGTGGATCATCAGTGTCTACTGTAAGTATTATTTTAGCCTGATAAATTCATTAAAATGTTGGTGCAGTGTTAATAAACTAGAACTATCAGATATCGTAATTCAAATGTATGATTCATTCATGTTGTTTATTGCTCCTGTAAACGAGACACCAATCAATCGCCACCTTTATGCATTGTTTAAAGCTTGTTGATGGAAATTCAACTAAAGCTCTTTATTTCAGGAAAAAAAATTGTATACGCTTTTTAATAATCATGTCTGTAGATTAACCTCTGATTATGTTCTGTCCATCAAGTGACTTTGAAATAATTTGTCCTGAGGTGAACTGCTGCTCTAGAATGACGTCAGAGTCACATTGAATGCGACCTAACTGTTCAGACTGCGGTCACATTCAAGAAAAATCAGATACGTTTCCAATATAGTACCACATTTGAAAGTGGCCTGAATCTGATGAGAATTCAACGTGACCTGTGCTGTTCACAGTGTCAGAAATAAAACAGATGCAGGTCACATTTGAGACAAAAAATCAGATTCAGGTCACTTTTGACTGCAGTGTGAATGAAGCTTTTTGGTACAGTGCTCGAGTAAAGCAGCATTTTGTTTTTCATGTTGGAGAAAAATGGACTTAAAACTGAATTTTTAAAGAAGAAATGAATACAATACTGATCTAGAGACACAGACAAGGAAATGCACTTCTGAAACATAAACTTTAAATCAGAATGAAGACAAATTTCCTTTGTACAGAAATAAAAAATGGCAATCTTACCCTAAAGCTTACAGGCCTTGCAGTCAACATTGTTTCAAATGCACAGTCCCAAAGATAAAGAGGTACAGCTCATGCGTTAGGCTCTTGTGTATTTTCAGGCCTACACAAAACCTACAGTCCATGTTATGACCAAGCAGAAACATCCTCCAGACTCTACTTTGACTGTAGTAAATATTATCGAAAAACATTTTCCTACATTTCATTAGAGCTTTGAATTTTTGAGACTATGTTACCTTTGATATTTGATACGTTTGGCGTAACCAAGAGAAAAAAGAGCAGATTCTGAACCGTCTTTTGGTTTTCAGCCTGTTTTGTTTCTCCAAGAAACGGTTTAAAATGTATTTTCAGGGATTTTTATGACATTGCCACAGAATTATTGCTATAGTAATACACATTTGACACATGCAGAATGTTCTCATAATAAAACATCTTCCAGAGGCTTGGTACCTGAAAGTCCTCCTGTTTCCTCTCCTCAGTGAGGTGGGTGATCCACCGCAGTGGAGGTGAGCTCCATCTGGAAATGTTCAGAGCGTCCCGTCTCATAGCTGCTGCCAGCACCTCTCACAGTATTTCACAGTTTTATGGACACCAGCAGCTCTGCAGCTCTTCAGCTCCCATTGGAGCTTCTTTGGGAACATCAGCCCAGTCTTTATTTACAGCCTCAGAGCCAGACTCGGTCCCTGCTGTGGGAGGCATGCAGATACTGAGTGTGCTGGGTTTCAACTCACAGATTTCAAGACAAGTGGGAGTGAGGGCACGAGTGTAAAAGGGAAATGTTAGAGCATGCTTTATCCAAGGTCAACTTATATTTTAGGCTGTGTCTTATTCCTGTTTGTCTCTGAGAAAATGTAGGGTTTTTTGTTTAACTTGTTTTGCTCTGGTCCATGTTATAAATAATAATACAAAGTTTAATGATCATGGTATTAGTGGATGATTTTGAATAGATGACTTGCATTGGTGATTTTTAACCTTTAAAAGTGAGATCAGTCCCTATCACAAATCCTGCAGATAGCCACAATGAATCTAGACTTTTTCTGGGGTTGACATGTTTTCAGTTGTTGGGTTTCATTTTATATTCCTCTTCTCATATTGTCTGACAGATAGATGAAAATAAAGCAGATCAAACGTGAAGTTAATTGTATGTTTTTATATCACAGTGGTTTTGAGCATGTAAAGTTGTAGGTAAAAAATGGCAAACAGCCAGAACTACGACAAACTCCTACCCAGCACATTTTTATTTTATTGATTTATTGTTTGTTTGGTGTTGGCATCACAATTACATTGGACAAACCAGATGCATTGCTTGAGAGTTTTAGCACACATGCAATTCAGGAGTACGGTGTACATTTTAGGACATCCTCAGTCTCAGGAAAACCTCTGTCATTTCTCATACCAAACGGACTCAGACCAAACGGCATCAGAAAAACCTCCGACAGATAATACGGCCTCAGGCTTCAAAATGAAAGTCATCAGACAAAATACTTGAAAAACTGACTAAAATAAAAAACAGCGTCAGGTCGTAACAATATCATAATCATCGCAATATCATAAATGTAATATCGTCTTGAGATGGCATTCAGCTAAAAATCAACCACTAGCAAACTTCCTGTTTTCAAAATAAAAGCCTTCTTCATTCTCTCCTTTTAGTTCTTTAACGCTTTTGTAAATTGGGCTCTTGTTTTGGAGCCGACCGGAAGTTTCTTCAATAGCATAACGGTGCGCATAACAGAATGTCCGAAATGTCCAAATGGAATTTGTATCCGTGCGTTTTATGGCTCAAATGACCACATTTTGCACACACAGAGGATTGCACACTCTGCTTTAAATGATGACTCCCACCCTCTTCACAGTGAATTCCAGCTTCTTCCCTCTGGGCGGCGGTATATTGTTCCAAAGTGCAGAACGAAGCGGTACAAAAACAGTTTTGTCCCTGCTGCTATTGCTGAGCTGAATAAATTGTAGCCTATTTGCACACAAGTATTTATCTGTTCATGCACTTGCACTTTCTCTTACTTACCCTTTTACTTATTCTTTTAGACTTTTACTCTTTTAACTTTGATCTTAATGGAGGTTGCCTCCGCAACCAACACCCGTACTTTCTATGTCGTTTATGCCCATGTCTGCTGTGATGATAAAACATAGAGCACTTTAACAATACTAAATGTTTTATGTCCAATGTTTACTTTTTAAATTTGTTCTTATCTTGTCTTTGGTGTTTTATAATTGTGTGATGTTGATCTCATGGACAAATCCATGCAAAACAAATCTACCTACGGGTACAAATAAAGTAACCTGAACCTGAACCTGAACCTGAACATTTTGGTATTCTACGTGGTGATTTTCTCGCCAGAAATGCTCTCTGAACTTTCAAATGTGGCGAACTAACAGAGATATTTCATAGCCTGGTGTGCTTCTGATTTTTGTCTTAAGAGGTTTGAAATGCATCATGGGAAACTTAGTAGTATACTACAGTGTGAACGTTGGCATTCTAATCATACTTGTAGTATGTAGTATTCAGTATATACACGAGTATGTAGTATGTAGTACGTTAGCATGCAATTTCGGACATATATAATATGATAATGTCTATGGTACTGATTTTTGATGTCACGAGCACTTCCGGTCTCTTAAAAATAATGTTCAGTTGGATGTTACGACCTGACGCTGTTTTTTATTTGAGTCCGTTTTTCCAGTATTTTCTGATGGCTTTCATTCTGAGGCCATTTTATCTGACGTCGTTTTGGTTGGTGCAGTGTTATTTGACGCCGTTTTGTCTGATGACTTTTATTTTGAAGCCTGAGGCCGTTTGGTCTGAGGGAGATTTTTCTGAGGCCGTTTGGTACGACAGAGGTTTTTCTGAGGCCGTTTGGTATGACAGAGGTTTTTCTGAGTCCGTTTGGTATGACAGAGGTTTTTCTGAGACTGAGGATGTCCTAAAATGTACACCGTACGGGAGGCCTTTGACATGATAAAGACACTAAATGTGATAAGAAAAAAAAGAAAAAAAACAGTTTGTAGTAACATTACAACAGTAAAAACAACATTTTTCAGATTAAATATTTTCTGAATTAGAAAGTATCCAGGGGGCCAGATTGAGGGCCTGATGTGGCTGCCCAGCTGCCACTGATATGCAGCAAGTGTATAGATATTTATAACTTTTTTTATTTATTTTTTTTAGTATTTTCACACATCTATATGAATATTCAATCTATTTGCTTAGATAAAGGACAAAGCACAATAATGATCATAAAATGAATACTTGTGTAAGAGGCTTTAAAAGAATGACCAATAAAATCAAACTTGCAACTTGACAAATTGCTCTTATGTGGTGTGTTTACGAAACAGCAAACCAGACTTTTTCTTACTGGGTTATAGTCACCAACCTGACACACCAGATGGACTATTCCATAATATATTTCATGAGTCCATCTCGGATAGAGCTCATAGAAAATGTTTGGGAACGGGCAGAACCTGTCCAATGCACATCCCGCAGGTGATTGGACTACTATTCCATCAATCACCTTCATTACAAGCCAATTAGGTAGCGTAGTAGGCGGCATAACTGCAGAACGTCAGCCACTTTGAGGAACAAACTTTCGCCAAAACATTCAGTAGTCAAGTGAAAATATCCTGTTGATGGAGAAGGTTATAGTGTTGGTATTAGTGATGGAAACTTTTTTTTCAGAGAGGTGACTATAAAAAAAAAAGAGCTGCCTTTTTTAACTCCGAAACGGCCCTTAATTTAGGACCTTTTGTAGCTTTTAACTTCTCAAAAATTATTTGGTTAGTGTGTTAAAAACACTTTAAGGCCCAAGACCATAGATTATAGCCAGAAAATTCTAATTTTTTGGAGCTGAAATGTTTTTTTCACTTTCTGCTAAATCCATAAAAATGAAAATTTCCATAACATTCAACATATAGATTTTTTCATATCTCATTTGATACATTAGGTGTTTTTGGCAACCGATAATCCATTTGAGGACATTTTTATCATTTATCTGTTTGTATTCAGATGGGGGTTTTTTTGTAATTTGTTGATCATATTGAGTAGAAAGAGGTATTATAAAAGTATGTATCAAATATGATACAATTGGCTTTATAGGGTTAAGCGAGAAGCCTTATCATTGCTTCATTGTGTGCCTTTTTTGTTTACAAAACCATTCCTACTTTTATTTGATATTTTAATCAGACGTTTTTATTGCACAAATGAACAAAACACTGCAAACATTCCACAGGACAGAACCAAACTCAAGCGAACAGTATCAGTGTCCTCAGTGCAGGCTGGCATTCAGAAAAATCAGATGCCTCAGCTTGGATGGACTGATCTGATTTCTTCTCTCCATTGTCTGCGGTCACAGTGGAGCATTTGTCCCTCTCTCTGTTTTCACATTATGGTACAATACGAGCTCCAACCATGCTGGCCAATCAAAACAAATTTCTGCCGTGAGCAGAGCTGGGCAGAGCGCTGTGAGAGCTAAGCAGCAAAAGCAAAAATGGGAGCTCCTCTGATCCACTACAAAGCATCGGCTCTCAGAGTCACATCTTTTACGCATGACACATCTCTTATTGGTATTTGTTTTCATTTCATCTAGTAGTGTGGTCAGGATTTGAGCATCGATCGTAGCAGCTATGCTAATCTCTGTACCAACAGTCACTCTCTGCTGTTGGCTACCACGTAGCCACTAATCACACTGATTGGGTCGCTCCCAGACGTAAATTTGAACTTCACAAGACAAATGTACCTGATTACATACATGATCATTAAATCAGGCAGACTGATCTGTACAGCAAAGTCAAAAATTCTCTAAACGAGGGAATTTTTTTTTTCAAAGTTTCAATGACCTCCTGGTTCATGCTATGAGCTATTTGCAAACCACACTGGCTTTAAGCATGAATAAGGACATGATACAGACATGTTTATACTTGTAGGTCACCACTTTGAAGTTTCACGTTGTCATGGGAAACCAGCAGGAGCCACTGACCTGTTGAATTGTTTATATTAAGTCGGTATTTGCATGTATGTTTGTACATGTGTGACTTAATGTACATGAAAATCTACTTGTGTGCATACATTCATTTGGCTCTAGCATATAACATGTTGTGTATGTGTGTATATTTATATGTGGTTTTAAATGTGTATCCTTGAGTCGACGGCACCTCGCTCAGTGAGTGTGTGTGTTTGTGTGTGACATCCTCGCAGCCCCACTTGGCCATCTGACAGGCCACTGTCTGATTATAAAGGCACTTTACTGGTATTAATATTAATGCCACTCCATTTTATTCAGGATGTCTGCCTGCCACTCCGATGAGACTGCACTTTACTGCTTTAAATGGTGTGTGTGTTTGACAGGAGGTGTGTTAGAGTGTGTGTGTACATGCACACTGATTCATGTGTGTCTCTGCGGCACAAATGTAGTTGTCAGATGGAAAGTGTATTTCTAGTCCATTAGCATCGGGGCGGTTTAAACCTGACCTCTTCTTTACATAAAATTATCTCCTCTGCATCATTTTCTCTGTGGTTTGTGTTTTTGTAATGGAACAGTTTTATAAAATACTTAAGTGTCAGAGCTTCGTCCTTTTAAAAGTTTGTTGGATAGCTCTCATTATTCTTTTTTATGTGGATGACTTAGGCTTCAAGATTTGGTTCTAAGCGTCAGCTGTCATCACCATATACCTCTGTGTTTTGTGGCTGAATTTGATGAATGCCTCTTGTTTGTTCCAAATAAGATTGATTGGCATGTTTTTGAATGCTGAACCCCTAAAATGAGCTCAGAAAAGCTATAGAAAACAGCCTGATATGTGAGGAATGATTTTTTAAGGTCAGTGATGAGATACCTGTGGAGCGTGGTCAAACTTCCAAACAACCAGTGAGCCTCTTACATTTAAAGAGACTGTGAGGAGTTTCTAAGTAATTACAAAAAAGTTTCACTTTTAGATATATGCCTGATCGAAATACACACTTTAAGATGAGTTTTATAGCATCAAAATAAGTTATCTATAAACGCTATTCATTAGCTTCGCGGTCGGGTCGGGCAGGGCTAGACTGGCCTGGATACTCAACTTCGGGAACAATTAAAACTAGAGCAAATTTATGTTATTTTATTATTTATATGACATGTCTTAGAGGACCGGGCTGTGAGTAGCAATATATAGCCGGCTACAACTACGATAATAAGTTTTCCAAAAATTGGTTGTTGTCACACATCAAAAACTACCGCTACGTAACTAGAAAGAGATACATTACCTCGTCGCTTTGCATCCTGTAAGTTGTTGAAAAAAGAAGTTGTAAAGCAATGCAGAGTTCTGAAGAAGGTCTGAACTGCATTTATCACAACAAACACATGCATTGGCTTCAGTCATGTCTTTGGTGCGTTCCACTTGTAGTCAGAAGTAGGAATTTCCGGGTTCCGAGTCAGAAACTGCAACTGGAACATTCCCCAAAGTTGGAATTTCCTACCGGGAACTCGGTGAAACCTCGCCACCCCCGAGTTGACAATCGAAGATGGATGCCCCCAGTGTGAACAGTTATTTAGCTCCTGTAATAATCAATTTATTTGCACTTCTGACTGGGGTGTGTCACTGTAGATCAGCTGTTTACATAGTATTGTTAGACTTCTATTTACAAAAATGCTGCCATAGTGATAATCAAATTCCTCATGTGGTATTTGTGAACAGGGCGTGCTAACAACAGCTAACAATAGCCTGGTAGATCGGCATGTTTTTTTCCGACTTCAACTGGAATGCAGATAACTCGTGGATGATGTCACTCTCATAAGCGAGTTCTGCTTCGCTTGAGATTCACTGCAGGTCTTTTGTCAACCATATTTGCTGTTGTTCAGAAAGCACTATAAAGGGAAGAAACTGGTACTTTCAAAATAAAATAAAATGCATGGACTTCCAAACAGAAATTTCCTTAAGGTTGTTATTACGTCACAAATGGATAATCGAGCATCAGGTCAACAGAGGGTCCCAGAGGCTACACGAAGTGAGCTGACTGAGCCAGAGAGCAGAGAGGGGATCCAGAGATAAACATGCGAGTTATGTATTTGGAGGTTTATCGTATCTTCTGTGTAACCAATGTACAGACATTATAAATAATGACATTAATGTCATTCTGGAGCGTTTTCTTGTTGTTTATTTTCAGTATTTTCCCCCAGTCCATTTTTTATATTGTCTTTTCATCATAGTTTAATGCATTTCACAAATAGTTTAATAATTTAATAATATAAATGTTATTAAATTCTAATAATTATAAATAATATATAACAGGTTGACTTCTGTTTTGACTTCCCAAAAGTGTTTTACATGTCCATTCAGAATTGTTTATATCACAAAATATGTCACAAAACCACCGAACTTTATAATGGGAAATCCCATTGCAAAATTCAATAACTCAAACAAAATCCAAATATTAAGTGATGTTCCCTAAACCTGCTGTGTTTATACAGGATAACAGCCTCTGTATGTTCTGAGTTTGGTCTGGATCCTGGCTCTACTCTAGATCTAGTGATCCAGAATTGTATCTTTTACAGGGGTTGTTCAAAAGCCACTGCTGGACCTGAGCACTTTTCTAGTTTCACACTGTTTTCAGCATTTACAATTTAATAATGAAAAATACCTGAAAGAATGTTTTATTTTTGCCTGTAAAAAGGTTGAAATCATTTACTCAAATGACGTCTGACACATCAATTCAAGGCAAATCAAGGCAAAAAAGACAAGGCAGCCATTTATAGTCAAAGTAGTAAAAGGGTAAACATTTATAATAAAGCGCTGCACTGGACCACTAGCATAATTCCAGTGTACCTACCTGTCAAGATATTGAGTGTGCATGCCTCTTATGTCATGACGAAACACATGCTGCTGAGGTTCTCTTTTGGGTTTTCACGACATGGTCACCCTGTCTTAACTCCTGTACACCTTGACACTGACTCACTGAATGTATCTCCTAGTGTTCAAGCTTTGTTTTCTGCTCGTGCTTGTCGTCCCATACTCTCTCTGCCATCTGGGGAGTCTCCTCCTCTCCATCCATTATGGTTGTCCAGGAACAGAAACCCTTCAGCACCAGTGTGCCCTTCTTAATTCCCTCAGCACACATCCAAGCATGTATGCACACACGAGCATGCTCACTTAACTCAAAGTAAACACAGAGCACACATGAATCCCCATCACACTGAGCGACCATGGAAAGACCAGGAGGCCTACACAATGTTACACCCATCTTCACAGAGGGTTTAAAAATATTGTTAATAAAAGTAATTTGGTAATCTCTGAGTGACCTAAACATGGTTTTTAGTTGTTCTTTAGATCAGATTAAATTAGATTAAAATAGATTAGATTAGGTAGAACTTTATTAATCCCTTGGGAAGGCTGCTTCAGTTTTCGTAGCATTTGAGAGTACACTGGTTTAAAAGAACTCAGGATATCCAAAAGTAAAAACGATTTGCAGGTATAAACAAAAAATATATAACTAAATATAAATTATAAATAAATAAAAGATTTAAAAAAAATGGCTACTGGCTAGCTACTGCTCCGTCCTGTCTTCTGTCTTCCTGTTAGTCCTCCTATCCCTTGGTGTGGATTTGTACAGTCTGACGGCCTGAGGATATGAGTTGCTTTTAATCAGACCAGCTGCATATAGCAAACAATATTAGAAGTATGTACATGTTTCTGCCAGCTGGGTTCAAAAATCCAGCCTGTGGCCAGTTTGCAGAGCGTCCTCCCTTGTTCTCTCTTGCCCCCTTTCACAAATCCATCCAGTGTCTCTCTCCTGTCAAACAAGACACAAAAATAATCTTCAAAAAAGTATATGTGCTTTGTAATGACGCAAAATACTGTTTCACATCTTGTTGGTGCTATAAATCATCACTGTCATACCAAAAAATGCATCTATAAGGGACCAGTGCTGTGTGTAATGCATTTCAGTTATGTAACTACTTTTTGGTGTAAAAAGTAGTGTAACTAGCTACTACTGACATTTTGGTAATGAAACATAGTTCCTTTTTAAATTTGCCACAGGTTACTTTTCCTACAGACAGATCTGACACCAATGCTGCCTTCTCAGCTGCCTGCATTAGACATGAGTAGTGTTGCCAAGTCTGCTCATTATAAGCTTCTGTGAGCCTGTTTTTCCTAAAGTCACCTGGGCTTTTCTGTCTGTGTGAATCCCCCCTGATTATTTATCTCCCAGCTCAACACAATAAAGAAAACATGAGTGTGGTAGGTAGTTTGTCCTTTCCACTTTCTCATTTTCTGGTTACCACACCCGCCCCTTTTGCATAGCACTGTGAAACTGAGTTGTAATGTAGATAAAATTAAAACATGCTTTATGTAGATTTCTCTTTAAAAAAAGTAATATTTCACATTAGGGAAAGAAATAGCTTGATGATGCTTGTTTTGGGCTTGTTTTTATCGACCTGACTGCTTATTTCAGAAGATAAATCTGGAAACTCTGGGCAGGAGCTCTAATTCCACATGGTATGTGACATGACTGTGTAATAAAGAGCATAAGACAAATACACTCTTTGTAGGCCTACACATTTGGGAAAAGATGTGGGGGTTCAGCCCAAAGTTGAGCAACATAAAAGTAACAAGAAATGTAAAAAGTTACTTTCCATTGTGGGTAACTAAATGAAGTAATGGATCACTTTTCTTTTTTTCTTTTAGAAGTAACAAGTAACCAGGAAACACTACTTTTTAAAAATAAGTTCCCCAACACTGTAAGGGACAGAAAAGAAAGTTGTGTTGAATAAATGAACAAGGACAGCTCTGTGGACTCAGTTCCATCTTCAGATCAGAATCAGAACAAAATAAGCTGTCAGTGTGAAAACCAGCGTAATTGACCTATTTTGCTTTTCTAATTGGTTAAGTAAACCACCAATCAGAATCAGCCCCTGATTGAGGCATCGAGGTTACAAAATCAAATACTTCCTGTTGTCGACAGAGTCTACATTAATCTAGTTATATTTACAATTATTTTATATAATTCACTTTGTCTATTTTTTTTCATTTTGGCAAAATTGGAGAAAGAATCAACTGAATTGAATGAATAAAACGCTGTTCTAAAAGTAAGTAATTTTTAATTGTTTCAAATGGGAGGGAGGTCAGAAACAGTGGATTTAATCTAACCTTGTAACAGTAAATAATGAGGGCAGGACTTCACAAAAGACTCCTTCTTTGAGTGGGTGGAGCTTAACAGATGGCTGATTGCTTTATTTCCAGTTCTTAAAAGCTGCAAATATGCATATTTCCGTTGGATTGTTTCATGTTCACCCAGCAGTACACAAATCTGGAAATTAATGAGGACAGATTTATGATTGGCCCAGTCTGCTCCTGGATTCAATTCTTATTTTAGTCCCTTTGTCTCTGTCCACCTCCTGCCCTTTGCCCACACCTGGCACAGCTTTGTGTGGATGGCTGTCCAACATGAAACTGGATCTACTCAAGACCTCCAACTGCTAAACAGGTTTTTCTTGCTGCCGTTACTATGAGTCCCCTACAGATATATAATGTGAGCTCCCTTTGTGGAGGTTTGCACAGTCTTTTGATCTGTAGGTTGTACTCAAACAGGGATCAGTTGCTGTCTTATGTGTCCGAATACACACAAGCAAATCCTGCTGGACATGAAATGCCCATCTGTGTCAGAACAAATCCCCCAAACATGTAACAAAAACAACCAAAGTATCAAATTCCACCAGCTGCTCTGGTTGTCCAGTCAAATTAAATTCCTCTAACATTATGGCTGTCACTGCAAAATGAAGGTGAAATAAACGTTTACAAAATGGGTAGAAAAGTAAGCAAGACTGAATAAAGAAAAACAAAAGCAGAAACACAGGCTGAATCCAATAAATGTTGAAGTAACTCGAGTATCTTCTGACTTCAGGGGTAAGGGCTGGACCACATGCCCTCCTAGAAAGACTTCCTTGATCTGTTTGTCCTTGCAAACACCTTCTGCTGACCACCTTTTCGCTCCGAACCTTCCCTCTCACTGACAGAGAGGGAGAAGAGAGCGAGGCGAGGATGATGACGACAGCAGGCCTGAGCTCTGTGCAAAGCTCCGGGTTATCAAACTCATTAATCTACATGCCATAGTCCCCGGATGAATAATTGTGCGTTGAATTTATCTGCCAGTGTGATAGCTACAGCTCAGCTCTCCCCGCGCCGCAACCGACACCGCATTGTGTCTCGGCCTTGTAATTATTACACGCTTTGTCTTTGATTGCGGTGGAGGCGGGTGGAAGGTGGGTGGCTGGGGTGGAAAACAGAAACACACTCCCACCTCTTCTTCAGCAGCTTTTCATTAGGAAACATCTCACCATCGCTCAGTGTGAAGCTTAATATTACACAGAGTACACCCCCTCCTTCCAACCCCCATGCACCCATATCGACAAATATTCATTTGACAGTAAACAAAACTGGGTCATGGTCTGAGTTTACAAAGCAGAATTCTTTTTGTTTTCATATATGTAATTATTTTAATAGATGTAGGGGGCGGGTCAAGAAGCCTTCAACTGCAATGATGGGAAATTCATTGAGAAGAAAATATATTTAAAAGTCCAGGCTGCTACAAAAATGCATTTGTTGTGACGATAATTTTATGAACATGTCAAGAAGTAATCACACAACTTAAGTTCTGACAAATGACACTTGACTCACTAACAATATTCTTTTGTTAAATTTGGATTACAAGGGGATTTCCAGTCCCAGCACTACAAAGGAGGTTGGGTGGCCAAAGAGTTAGACAAACCTACCCAACGTTTTGGTTTTGGGTGGTCATAGCCCATTATTGAGGGGCCCAAACCAAACTGTAATGCTGTTTATACCTCAAAGGTTTTTCCAGCTAAGCTTCCTTGTTGCTGCTGTAATGGTCTGGATCAGTATTTCTAAAGTTAATGGTGTTGGAGGCAATGAAGGTAGTCAGGAGTGCACAGCCACACAGGTCTGCGGTTTCCATAATGCTTGTTGTTTATGACAAGATAAACATAACCGTGCAGAGCCTGGTAATATGGCTAATGTTTTATCATACATGGACAAAGCAGTTGTCATGAATCCAACATTATGTAGGAGTCGAGTGGTAAAAATGAGTACAGGAGCTTAACCACCGGTAGGCATCCATGATGAGAGGGTCACTAAGGCTGCGTTTACATGGTGCCGAAAACGGTCTAATCTGATAAGTTTCATTGCGTTTTGGCCTTGCTTAGATGAGAACGTGTTGCGTTTCCATCTAAACGGAAACTTTTGAAAACGTGCTCCAGAGTGGAAAGATTTGAATCCGCTCTCCATGCAGCTCCGTGTAAACCTGCATCAGAGCGTTTCAGGGTGAAACGCTGATGTCACCGCATGCGCAGTACTCTTTCACATGAAGGCTGCGAGCACATACCAGGAACAACAACAGCTTCGGCCGTCTGCCGAGTAATGTGTGAGCCTCTTACCGTGCACGGTTTGTTATCCAGACAAAACTATCCAGACAGATTTGTTGTCCGAACTGATTTGTTGTCCAGAACAAAAACTCCTGCGTCTCTGTGCATCTATTCACCACTGTTGTTTGTGAAAAGTTTTTCTTCTTCGTTCGTGTGTTGTCTCTCTGCAGACTTACATCGCCATCTACTGAACTGGCATGCACACTACAGCATGCACACTACAGCGAGTGTCGTCGTCTGAATGCAGAAGAATTCTAAAACGCAAAGGACAAATCTTTGTGTCCGTGTAAACAAAGCCTAAGACTGAAAACAAAGAAAACAACTGTGCCTTCTGGTGACAGTCTGCCTTTTAAGGTGCTATGAGGAGAATCTATTTCTGGCGACATAGAGACTCTGCTACCCATGAGCATGCATGCCGACTGTCGTAAAGACGTGACCCAAGCCAAAGCGTGTGTTTGTCATGATGCTAATGAATGCAGCTCGAACCTTCCTCAGAACTCTGCGTTGCTTTACAACTTCTTTTTTTCAATAACTTACAGGATGCAAAGTGACGAGGTAATGGATCTCTTTCTAGTTACGTAGTGGTAGTTTTTGATGTGTGACAACAAGCAATTTTTGGAAAACTTAGTATTGTATTTTTGTAGCCAATATTGCTACTTACAGCCCGGTGCTCCAAGACGTGTCCGAATAATATAAACTTGCTTTAGGTTTAATTGTCTTGTGCCCGAAGTTGAGTATCCAGGCCAGTCCAGCCCTGTCCGACCCGACCACGAAGCTAAGGATTAGCATTTATAGATAACCTACTTTGATGCTATCAAACTCATCTTAAAGTGTGTATTTCCATCAGGCATATATCTAAAAGTGAGACTTATTTGTAATTACTTAGAAACTCCTCAGAGCATCTTTAAGGACGATCACAAAATCTCAGCTGTGACACTGCGTACCCTAATTCACCCTCTCTTCCTGCTTTTACTTCAAACAAGTCTCTCATGTCTCTACTCTGCTTCCAGACACACCAAATGGGCCATACAGTATATTTCATTGCTCAGTCTTGAATTGCCAATATAAAGTGTTTTGTATTGGGCAGAACCTTTTAAAAGAATATTAGGTAGATCATTTTTCCATCAATCGGGTTCATAAAGATAATGTAGTAGCACAACTGCTAGAATACATGCATTGTAGAATACAAAAGGTGAGCAATTTTTTTCATGGGTGATTGACTGAATGATTGTCCAGTCACCTGCCGTTTTTAGGAGACATATCATGCTGATGCATGATTTAATACTTACATATAATATGATAAATTTGAAAACAAGACCTTACACCCCCTTAATTTTCAAAAAATTAGATATTGTATTTTTTCTGATATCCTAGAACGAGATTTGATGCCTCTGAAAATAGGTCATTGCGAGATGTCCACGAGATTTAAATCGTCGTGACGTCACGAGGTACATTTCTTTTTACTGGAGTAATCTGATAAAACACTTCCTCCTCTGTGACGTCCGTTGGCCACAAAACCGTCACCGAGGAACACATCCAGCCAGCAGCAGTATATACCTTCCTAGCTCACTCTCCCTCATTACCAGCTCTGGCCTGTAGGGGACTCAATACGCAGTCACTGCTTTGAGCCTGCCAGAAAATACAGTAGAAGAAGAAGGACAGGCTGGCACTACCCCCGATAGAACTGACCAATCAGAGGACAAAGGGCTGTGACGTTGCGTGGTAACTGTAGGTCAGTCTGAGAACCAAGTGTTTCAACGAGAGCTTGATAATGGCCTAAAATGAGGATTTTGAGAACGCTATTGTGGGGCAGTGAAGGAACTAAATGACTTGTACTGAGGGCAGAAATGCTTTACAGGCATCCTAGTCTGGCATAGTGAAAAGGAGAAACAAGCATGATATGTCTCCTTTAAGCTTCTGAAAGGTTCAGCCCATCCCCAAACATTTTCTATAGGCTGTTTCCCAGAGTGAAAACAAATGAATGCTCCATCTGGATTGTAAGATTACCAGTGTTGGGCATGTTACTTTAAAAAAAGTAATTAGATATAGTTACTAATTACTTTCCCAAAAAAGTAATTCAATTACTAACTGAATTACTCCTTCGTAATTGTAAATAGTTACCAGGTAAAGTAATTGCCAGTTACTTTTTAGAAAAAGCTTTAGCTGCTTGAAAAATGACCTGTTACCTGCCTGCTGCAGCAGCTCTGACATCATCAGCTGAGTTCTCTGTGTTTTTCCTCACAAGCTTTTAGATTTACTAACAACAAACACTTTGCTTTAGGACATAATGTACACTTCATGTGTGTGTTCTTGCCTTTTAATTCTCATGACTCCATCCTGAAAACTCCAGTTTTAACTCCACAGACTGCCCCAGACTCACCTTTGCTGCAGCTGACTGTGTTGCCAGATATTGCGAGTGAATTAAGCATTTTTAAAGAGAGAAACCTACATGAAGCGTTTTTTAATTTTTATCCACATTACATTTAAATTTCAAAGTCATATTTCTTCTTTATTGTCTTTTAATTTACTTATTAAACATCCTTTTGGTTAGAGGTCGAACATCCTTTTTGTTTATACAGAAGTGAAGCTAGGGCCTACTATTAAAACTATTATGTTACTATACTGACTCAGTTATGGCTAAGCAGTCTGTCTAACCTTGATATTTGTAACCGAACAGACATGTCAGGATTTTATCTAAGTTTTATCTTTATCAACTACAGCTTTATCATGGTAAAAAGAGTAGTAACTACATTAGAAATACATTTAAATCTGGCTGTAAAGATTTATTTTAGGTGGAAACACCTTTTACCGTAATTTTCAATTTGTGTTAGGGTGGGATAAAATAATTTTAACAACCTCTGAATTGGGTTTATATTAACGGTAGATCATGCAGCAGATTCCTCCTGGGTTTGGAGGCACAACAAGCCCAAATGAGCATCAAGCCCAAAAACTGCAACCTACAGCTCCCAGTATACACATGCAAGTTAGAAAAAGAAGAAGCCGAAAGTCACTTATAATAAGCAGATCTGGCAACTCAGGCATCGCGTTCTCTCGTGTGTCTGTCAACAGTGCTGCACCTGTCTGTGTTTGACTGACTGAGGCAGGTCAGATATCAGCTGCTTGACATCGGTGCAAAGTAACGCACCACATTTCACTGTCGGTAACGGTAACCGCGTTATAATGCATGAAAAGTAAATTACTTAGATTACCCGTTACTGGGAAAAATAGCGGAGTTAGTAACTCAGTTATTTGTAACGCCGTTACTCCCAACACTGGAGATTACCAACCCAGTCATAAAAGAAATTAATTGCATCAACACCATAAACTTAAATGTATTTTTAAAAATCATAATTTGCAACAGGCCTTTATTTGGGCAATGTCCCTGATTAAAAAGGAGAGGTTAACTCAGTTAAGATCTCCATAAAATGATGCTGTATGTTTCCAGCCAAGGACAGAAATATTTTTCTGCTTCAAATACAACAAAAAATAAACTATTTTAAAAGTCTGAGCCATTAGGTAACAGCAAACCCAATCATATTGACTGTGAGCCTGTTAAAATGCCAGCTGCTTCTTTTCCTGGTGTGTCACGAAGGCAAATGTATTTTTTGACTTTGAGCACAATTACATCCTGAACCTCTAAAAAGCAAATGTGTAAAAAAAAAATCTGAGCTGCTTGTTGAGTCTTTTGTCTGCTTGATCTGAAGGGTAATTTTACTCCTGAAAAGCAGAGAGGGTGAACACGAAAGAAAAGAAAACAGACAGGTTAAAATCAACCAATGAACGCAGCAAACAGGAAATAAGACAGTGAGTATATCAGTATTTAAATGTCTTTATCTTCAAACAACACCAGTGTGTGTTTGTGTGTGTGTTAGAGAGAAAGAGTATACTGCTGTGTCTTAATCTGTCTGTGAAATGAAACATTTGAGAGTTTAAATTCAGCAGCTGAAAACCAGAACTGGATTTACAGCAAATTAATGCTTTAAAAAAATTAATCGCAAGATTAAATATAGCACATGAACATTTTGATATTGTCCAGCTGGAGGACCCGTACATGGCAGTGGCACATTACTTCACACATGCGTCTCTAGTCAAACCAAACAAAGTCCAGGTGACAACAGGAACGGCCTATTTGAGACTCCGGTTTATTTTATTTTTTGAATTAATTTATCTATGTTTGTACTGAATTCTTTAATAATGCATCAGGCCTAATTGTTTTGCTGGATGTCCTCGACCTTTTTCTTATTTTGAATTTGATTTATGAAACACACTTAAAGTGTAATTTGAGTTGCCTGATTGAGCTTAGAATTTTCTGGACAAGTTACCCTGACTTAGATTTTATTCAATCACCAATAAAAATGTAGATTTACAATCTTCTCTTTTTAAGTGTATTCATTTGATTAATCATGCACTACAATTTTATAATATCCTAGAATTCAAATTCTTTATTTGGGTACTTTAAGCAGATATGAGATTAAAATGCGATTAATTAGATTAATTAATTACAAATCCTGTAATTAATTAGATTAATTTTTTTAATCGCCTGACAGCACTAATATATATATATATAAAGTATATAATATGGGGACTTTTTAATTTAGATTTACTGATAGTCTTTTAATGTCTTTCTTTTAGTCGTAATTTAGTCATCTAAACTGTTTCAGTTTGAGACATTTTCACAATTTAGTCGATTAAATTTACTGTAATTTTAATCTGAATTTCTGAAGACATGTTTTACACTTGGATAAAATCAAATATCTAATAACCCTTTACTGACTGCTAGCAAAGATTGAAAATATAAATGAACAGAAACAAATTAAATTTTTGTGTGAAATGCAGTCACCTAAATTTAGGCTCTAAATTTAGGTGAACCTGCTCTACATGAATATATCAATTCATAAAGAGAGCAGCTCTGATTGGATCGCTCCACAACTTATCCCACCACCACCAAGCTAAGGCAGCTGTGATTGGATGTCCCTCTGAACTCATCCAACCTTTAACACAACCAAAGTAGCTGTGATTGGATTAAGTCTTTTTTATACATTTTATTCTAGTTTTTATTTGTTGATGAAAATGTCAGTTAATTTAGTTTTTGTCCATGTGCTCTTGTTTAATTAATGACTGTCTAGTTTTTGTCAGGAGAAAAAAGGTTGTTGATGAAAACTATGACAAAAATAATTAGTCAGCAAATTTAACACTGACTTAAAGTCTGCTCTGTACAGATGTTAACAGTGTGTGTGTGTGTGTGTGTGTGTGTGTGTGTGTGTGTGTGTGTGTGTGTGTGTGCAGCAGCCTGAAGCCAGCTTGTCCTTGAGACAACCTCAGATTGCAGATCCGACTCAAAGACAGCATTGTGCCTTTAATTTGTTTTCACCTGCTGGAAGGTCATCAAGTTTGGTTGATACTGTTTGTGTGTGTGTGTGTGTGTGTGTGTGTGTGTGTGTATGTGCGTTTGTGTGTGTTAGCATTTTCTCTGATTATGGAGGCCTAAACAGATCCGCTCTCTCTGTCACATTTATCATTTTCAAACAGTTAATATTATCTGGATGAAAGACTAAAAGATGGTGACCCCACATGGTGGACCAAGTGCAGGATTGGATGAGAATGGGGGGGGCTGTCAACCTTCAGACTGTGTGGGTATTGTCCATCTGAGCAGGGGGGAGGTGATGTTTTTTTAAAAAGCTCCTCTGACCTGCAGTTGAATGTTTCTTAAATGGACAAGCCAAAGTTTTACAATGTGCTTTGTGAAGCAGATTTTGAAATGTGCTATTACATTTTAAAGGACACGCACACACACACAAACACACACACACACACACACACACACATGTCCTCAGACATAAACACACGTGAATATATCCAGTCAACACACACTCTCTCACTGAAGCTGCATAGGGCAAAGGTGTCAGCCTGAAGGTTGCTAGCAAGGTCCTCTGGGTAATTCTCATTCACCTTGTCCGGGGTCCATGTGGACGGAGGAGTGTGTGTTACATAAGTGTGTGTTTCTGGGTTTGGACACTCTGTTTGTTGCATGTGTGTGATTTTACTTATTTTTATGTGGCAGAAGAAAGAAAAAGAGGAAGTTTTGGAGGTCACAAACCAATCACAGCGTCTCCTGTGTTTGACTGTGAACCTGTTCTCCAATGTCGAAGCAAATTGAGGAGGGCCTGCTGTTGTGACTACAGGTATTTGTGGAGACTGTCTATATGCAAATGCTAAAAGGATGTGAACATAATGACCCGGCGTTGAAAAGGACCACCGCTCTGTGGAATGAGGGTAGAGCAGGAAGAAAACAAACTCATGCGACACAAGAAGGGAAGCGTGCAGAGGAATATCCGGACAGTCAGGCTTGTTCCCCAGCCACTACAGAGGTTTATGAAACATGCGCTTTCGGTCATGCTGGGTTATTATTCAAAGAACACACCCCTAAATATTCAGAGTTTATATCTGAACCTACAACAGTTGTCATGTTTACATGGACACAAATAATCTGAATAAACTCTTGATCAGAATTAAAATGCATAATCAAAACATGTCAGTTGGAAAATTATAATTCAGAGGAGATTGTTCAGAAAGAATTTTTTCTATAAAGCAATGAATTACATTCATAATCATGATTAGAAAACAATGAGCTCGTAGACCATGTGCAGGTGTGGCGCAGATGAGATGTGTCCAGCACACTTTGCAAGTTTCCTGCAGTGCGCAGAGAGGCGCACCCACACCTCCATCCCTGCACTTCCGCGCAAGTGCCAGAGAGGGGGGAGAAAAGGCATGAGGGGGTTTAACACAGCCGAGTGCTGTCTTCACCAATCAAATTAAGGCCTCTCCTTGCCTTCAAATGCGCTGCGGCCGAGGCGCAGCAACTGATTGGTCTGACTGATCCCCGCAGCCGTGGTCACAGTGTGCTGGAAAAACCCGGCAGCGAAGATGGTCAGAGCCGCTGTGCCTTCAGCAACTGAGAGAGAGCTATCAAGGCGTGCATGGGAGGCCATGAAGCGCGTCACTGTGTGGGCCAGCTCCCAGGACAGATGTAATCTGTTCCTTTGTCATTAATAGGAGTGCAAAATCAAGAGACAGTTACATTTAACACAACAGCAGGCTATTCCACCTGCACTCCTGGTCTGTCATCGCCAAATAGCAGAGCCTTTGGTGATATATCCTCTGCTGGTGTCTCCTCCTCATCCTCCTTGCAATAATGTACTCCACCTTTTTAGATCCCTTTTTTTTTAATTTCATGAAATTAGAGAAGCAATATTGCAATATTTAAGTAATAACATCAGAATTAAATAAATACTAATACATAATAGACAGGTAGTTTGCCAAAGTGTGTATACAATTAAAAAAAATAACAGACGCATCAGAGATGATGAATAAATAGACATGAATAAATGAATAAATATTGACAGTGTTGCTCACAAGCACTCGTCTGGGCCCCTTGAGTGATGAAAACTCACAAACCCTGGTAGTATAACAAAGCCAGGTAAGACTTCACTCTGGTTCAGCAACCATTGTTCAGTGATCATAGGTATAGAAGTGTTAGAACCAATCTGAGGCCCATTAATGGAGTCTCTCAGGGGCCCAACCATGTCTCTGGGCTGCCCTGGCAGAAGGATGTGATACCATTGCGTTGAGAGCCAAAGCTGGCACATCATATGCATCCAGTGTAAAAGTGCTGTGAGGGTTAAAAGTGCCCAAAGGCCACTCACACAGAATATGCAGTACAGATAATGGATGGATGGACTTTGACCCTCACCATACTCAGGCTCCTCCACTATATAATTAGGAGAGGGTCTGTCTGCATGAAATCACACCCAGGCTGCTTCACCTCCGATGTCTCAGGTAAGTGTAGTTCACATTTCCACCTTGACTCTGCATCTCTGTGTCTCCTCTCTCAGGGCTGGAGCTCTACACAGGCTCATCATTGCCGTGTAAAAGGAAGTGGTGTTGGTGGGGCAGACAGTAGATGGGGCAGCGAGGGGAGTGTGGGGGAGATGTGGGCACAGTCTTAAGTGTTAGTGATGGACTAGACAATGGGGGGTGATGTAGGATTTAAATCATGCCCTTTCTCTGTTCAGCACTGGGGCTGATGGGAGAGGAAATGGCTCTGTGATGCCATCCACTGCAATCTGGCTTGTTGTGAAGCTCCGTCTGTGGGGCTGCATGTCTTCCTCTCAGCTGTTATTTCTCCCTCTTGTCTTACTCTGCTATAGGTTGAAAAAGACTCAGCATGCAGGTTGACTATTATACTATAAGGCCCTGTTTACACAGAGACTCTGTGACTTAAAACGCAAAGGTTTTTCCTTTGCGTATTCAAAGTCGATCCACGTTCAGACAGAGAAGCTGGAGACAAATGAAACAGCTGCAGCCTGCATGCCGGTTCAGTAGATGGCAATGTAGGTTTGCAGAGAACCAGCACTGCTACAACACAAGAAATACAAAGAAGAAAACCGACAACCAAGCACGGTAAGCAGTTGTTGTTCCTGGTATGTGTGCGCAGCCTTCAGGGTGACATGCAGTGACATCAGCGTTTCAACCTGAAATGCTCTGATATGGGTTTACAAGGCGCTGCTTGGAAGAGCATCTTGAAAACTCTCCACTCTGGACACTGTTTTCAAAAGTTTCCGGATTCGGGCACCCGGTATAGTGTTCCCATGTAAACGCAAGGCCAAAATGCAATTAATACGTATCGGATTTGATCGTATTTAGCCTTGTGTAAATGGTCCCTAACTCCTTGTCCTTTTACTTCAGGCCTCATTTAAGAAACTTTGGGTAGACACATGATCTGGCTCAAGACTGGACTAACAGTCACATGCTCCAACAGTACAGGAATAACACCATAGCTTTATGGAGCACCATGAGTAGGTTCACTATTCTCTATAGCCCCATTTCCACCAAGTGGTCCAGTATGGATCAGCACGGTTTGGCTCAGGCTGGATTGGTAAAGCCTGATCCTGTTTGCGCTTCCACAGCTAACCGAACCCTACTTGGTGGGCAGCATCTAAGCAGGATGCCGATAGCATGACAACGCGACACAGTGTACCCGGCTATTACATACAACAAAGAAGAAAACGCAACACAGTAAACAAAGAGCAATGATGGAAGACACCCAGTAATTCTTCTTTTTTTGTGATCAGTGTGTGTTTTTTTGTTACGAAGCGCAATCAAGCTTTGTTTCAAAGAAGGCTGTCCGCCGCAAGATTTATCTTCACGAAGACGAGTGGAGATTTAAACATGGCGGGGTTATTTGTTGTTCCGCTGTTGCACAGGAAGTGACGTTTCCTTCAACCAATCAACAAACTGCAGTATTTCTAGCTCCACCTTCTGGGGTCGGATCGGTATGCTTGACACCCCAACAGAAGGGTCCCAAAAAGGAGGATGGCACAGTTCGCTTGTAAGGGGTCCTGTCCTGGTTTTATGCTATGGAAACACCACATAAGCGAGCTGTGCTGAGTCAAACTGAACTGAACCCTCTGGTGGAAACAGAGCTTATGAGAAGTGTTCTTCACTCTGAACTAGGGATGCAAACAATTAATCGATTATCGATTAATTGTCGATAAGAAATTACTCGATTAAAGTGTATTAATTGCAATTAATTGCGTTTTGAACCCGTAATTCCCCTCAAGCCCGCATGGGGGCGCGCTTGACGCCAGACGTCCTTGACACACTCGCGGGAACACAAGAGAAGCTGGCCTCTGACAACATAGAGCCGATATAACCCAACCTGAAGGGGGCAGCATCACGCTTCATTGCGTTCAGCCTGCCGGAACTTTACTAGAAGAAGAAGAGGACGACAACAACAACAAGACAAACGAGGGGTGGTAAGCTGGCAGGATGAAGAGGACAAGACGGAGTTCGGTATGGAACCACTTTAAGTTGGTTAATGACGACAAAGACGCCAAATGCACGATCTGTGGAAGTATTTGAAAGTACAACTCCTCCACAACTTCGCCAAATTATCACCTCAATACGTCACATTCTGCCGTGCTGCAAGGATCGAGTAGCTCTCAGCCTACAATCACCGCAGCGTTGGGACGACTAGTATAAGACTCCTCGAAGGCAGAGGGCATTACTCAGCGGATATGTGACATGGTTACTACAGACATGCTGCCAATAAATGGGCGATTCCGCCAAAAGAATAAAATTTCTGTCCCCAGCATATTGTTGTATATTAAATGTATAGACACAAGTAATATATTGCAAATTGTATTTTACTATTATACTAAACACCATACACATTAATATTTGCAGAAATTACAGATATATAATTTTTTAATATTTTAAAATGGCATCCAAAACACTTGAACATAGCATTTCTTGCCTGTCCCCACAGCCAAACACTACACTTTACTACAATGCATCATGAACGAAATCCTTCCAAAGCAAATTTTCTTTGCATTTAAGTGTGACTCCATATTCTATCTACACTTATTTATTTTTATGTTTCAAGTAGCCTCAAAGTAGCCTTGTTATTGCATTGTCCCATTTGTGAATGTGTTGTTCCCTGCCGTGAAGAATAAATCTTTAATTAAGGAATATGATTTGCATTTTCTCTTTCATAAGAAAGATAGTATTTTCGTAGAAAGGAACCTATTGATTCAGAGGGAAATTCAGCTTTGCAGGAAAATTGCCGCTTATCAATTAATCGATCATCGATCGATAAGATGAAACAACTATCAATTAATGAATTACTCGATAATTTGCATCCCTACTCTGAACCCTTTTTCCACCCCTTTTAAATAACATTAATGTCTTGTTTTTAAATGGATGTATATTTATTGTGTTTGAGAGAAGCTGACCACCACTGTAAAATTTCCTTCAGGATTGATAAAGTTTAACCCATCAATCAGTTTATCTATCTACTTTTCTATCTATCTATCTATCTATCTATCTATATCTATCTATCTATCTATCTATCTATCTATCTATCTATCTATCTATCTATCTATCTATCTATCTATCTATCTATCTATCTATCTATCTATCATTTTAGAATCCATTTTAAATTCTTTAATTTGCTTTTCACCCCTCTTCCGATCCATCAAGTCAGATACTCAGCTGCTCCTGACTGTCCTCAAAACCAGGCTCAAGTTCAGGGGGATCACACTTCCCAAAGTTATGGAACAGTTTGTCATTCCACATCATGCAGGCTTCGTCTTTACCTGTTTTTAAATCCCTCCTTAAACAAGCTATTCAATTCAATTTACATTCACTTTTTAATTTCCTTTAGGCCTTTTTTTTTTACTTATTTGGTATTCTCTTATCTGTACAGCACTTCAGATCAGTGGCGGTTCTAGACCAATTTCACAGGGGGGGCTAGGCTGGGGCCAAGGGTGTTGTCAGAGGGACACATTCAATCCCGACAAAAGAAACTGAGAAGTGTTCTTGCATTTAAAATATTTAGTCTAATGTAATACAAAATACTAGTAAAAGTATTTCAGTTGCAGGAGTTTATTTGTTTAGTTATTTAGTTAAATTTATTGTATGTTAGTTAAATTTTTTCAACAATATGTCCAAAGAAATTGTTAAATAAACAAAATAAGACATTGTTATTGTCTTCATCAACAACACGGTGTTCAAGCCTTGAACACATTTACTTCAGAACAAAATTTAAAAACAGTATTGGTAATTGTTTCTGTAGCAATTCGGACAATAAAAACGATGAGAGCATCCACTGTACCCTTTTAGTGATACAAATTTGTGATACAAAGTCACAGTTATCGCTACTTTATTTTTAAATCAATACATCTATAAAAGAACCTCAAACTAAAAGTAATAACAGCCGACATAAATGAATTTATGATTTCTGGACAGAAAAATCTCACTAGAGAAATCTGAAACAGTGTCATACTTAATTCGTATTGTACAGTCACCAAACGCAGTTACACCATTGAAAAATATTTATTTGTGTTTACAATGGGGATTTTTTGTGGGATCAGCTTTATGGAAGGGGGGAAGGATGAGTGGTGCAGTCTGGTTTATTCTAGTGGGTATACTCTGACATACTCTGATGGGTGTTTGTCCTCTCAGGGCCTCCATACACTGAAGACATATTTGCCACATTTTTACCTGATTTATACACCGTCCACTGAAAACAGCTCTGAGACCCACTTATGGGCCTCCACCCACAGGTTGAGAACCACTGCACTAGTAGATGTTATTTGAAGCTTAATACTTACAGATTGTTCTTATATCATGGAGCATAAGTGATGCAGGAAGCCTCTGGGTGAATTTATCATTTAGAAAACAGTGCTTCAGTGAAAACAGCTGCCCAGAATTGGACTGATGAACAATAATGAGTTTTGATTCATTAACAGGCCGACTCATCATTTTTTAAGTATTTTCGTTAAGTTAAACAGAGCACATGAGCTATGAAGACACAGTTTGAATCATAAAAACACACTGAGTGACTGATGGTCCCTCACTGTCCCTGTGATGCGCGCCTGTCTGCGTCTGAACGCTCACCTGCATACAGAGGAGTGCGCACAGACTCCGAGGGAAAGTTCAAGACACACAGCCACGCTATACCAATCTCTGCGCATTTTGTTGTTGTTACAAGATATTTCAGGGCCTTTTCTTGGGCACCACGTATGCTACCGTCCTGCGGCCCCCATGGGATTTATACCCAGCGTAAAAAATCGGAGGTGTGGCGCGCGCGAGAGCGCGTGAAGCCAGTCAAAGGCGTGCGTATCACAGCCGGTGCGTAAAACTTGGTAGACCACATCAACCTCTGTGCTTTTATCAACCTCTTATTAACTCAAGTTGGTCAACAACATTTCCTGGTCTTACCGTGTAAAAATTACACAAACAACACAGCTTTACTCACCACAATTCTCTGTGGTAAGTCTTCTTGTATCACTGTAATGATTCTGTCAGCATATTCTCTTTTTCTCCCAAGAGGTTCTGGCAGTGTAGCACCTAAGGGGTCTGACTGGAACCCAGTGTCACATCATTTGTTCCGCTTATTACATCAGCGGGACACCACAGCCTTTAATGATTGTATATGCTTGGTGTGGAGGGGGGGGCCACAGGGGGGTCCAGGCTCAGTTTTACTGGGGCACTGGCCCCTGTTGGCCCCTCCCCAGAACCGCCACTGCTTCAGATCGCTGAGGTTGATTGAAAAGCGCTATATAAATAAAGTTGTATTGTTCTGTATTGTAAGATAAAACCCAAATCTTAAAGTAGTTCAATGCATGTGACTCAGCACATGTAAAAGTGGGCGTGCCCTAAATGCCCAACCCTACACCGATGCATAAGTTACATTTTTAGCAACAATGTGGATCTGCACTAGAACAAACAATCAATAATCCTGTAGAAAATGGGATCACCATCAGTTTAAATCATTTCCTCCATGTGCCCATTCAAATTTTAAATTGAAAGAGCCCCACTTCCTCTGAAAACATCCCATCTGCATGCACATCCAAAAACATTTTGCCTTCAACTTCTAAGGCCAAGATTTTAGGGCTGGGTATTTCATACAACCTCACTGTGCGAGACGTATCCCTGAGGCTACAATTCGCTATGTATCCTGTTAATTATGGACTTTTGTGATGCCTTTATGAGAATTCCTGATAACTTTTAATTATTTTTTCATTGCAAAAAGAAAAAGGACACTTAAATTAAGTCCTCAAAGATTTTAGACACTAGTTAAAATTGAACACCTGTGTCATTCAGTGAATCCAAACCTCATGAACATCCTCCATGTACACTCCCTCAACACTAACTCCAACTCTTTGTCCCTGTTCAGCCATGTGAGGACGGTCCTGAGTCAGGCAGCATGATAGAAGCAACAGGCAAAGGGAGGCAGATACATGCACATCCATCTGCAGCAATGTTCCCCTACCTGCCAGCAGCCTGCCAACTTCCAGCCGGTTTCCAGCCAACCTCCAAGTGCCTAGATTCATCTGGAAACTCTCTTTCATGCATCTGCTGGCCTATGCTTCCCCATAGCTTCAGCCTTTTCCTTGATTATTACATAACAAATCAACTGAGACGAGACTTCACACCACAAATTAACACAAACATGGTCTTATATTTACAATTTTAAACTTTCAGGGTAATAGGCCCCATGAAGAACCTGCCATGGACCAATCAAGATCCTATCAGAAAGTGTGGAAGTTTTATGAGGCTGCATCTGTTTGTGCTGGCATGACTGCAAGATTCAATTATCTTCTCTTGGGACTTGCTTGGTTTGGGTACTTTGCCAAACTCTCTGTTGTGGGGTGCATGGCCTAAATACTCCTGCAGTAAGGAGTGTGCTATGTAAATGTGATTAAAGCAGCACAGATAAATAAATGCATTAAAGCTGTTTTTTTTTTAAATTAAGATTGAGATCGAATCAAATCAAACTTTATTTATAAGGCAATTTTCATCCTTAGAAGCAACACAAAGTGCCTCACAGAGGGTAAAAACAAGACATATCTAGACACACACTCGCAGACATCAACCTACACACACACACACACACCTGCACCCACGCACACACTCATACTAGCTGTAAAGAGAGGAGAGAGAGAGACATGGCTGGGCACCGAGGACTGAGGTAAGGAATAAGCTACCTTTGGGGGCCATCAACACTGAGGAGGGCTCCCAGCCCACGAGGAGCGCGGCCAGGGACTTCCCCGCCCCGCATAGACACGAGGCCCCACACCACAGTGCAGGGACCTCCGGCCATGCAGGCAGAACCATCCCCTGGCAGCGGCCCCAGAAGTGGACCAGGAGCAGCTCCCAGTGTGGAGAGCCCCCATGAGGAAACACTGGAGCTAAGAACCATCATACTAAAACAATAATTAAAATATAAGAAGAGAGATAAAATAACATAAAATGGATAACTGAAATAACTAGAAAAATTAAGAATTAAATATGATAAGAAGTTTGACTAAAAGAGTAAATAAGTTATACAGTAAGAGAACAATAAATAATAAAGGAATAAATAACTCGAAGATTGTGCTAAAATACATTTTCCCCAGCAATAATCAAATCTCTAAAGGCCAACCTTTATTTTGTAATTTAATTCACATGAAATCCCATGAAAACCTATTTCCAACTTTGAAAATTCCCAAAATTTTGTGACCATATATTGCATTGACCTACACTGTTGTAAATCGTCTTGATAGCACATTTCTTTTGATTTGGTGCCATCAGTAAATATTGATTGGTTACTTGATTGATTGGAACTCATTCCCTCCTATTCTGTCTTTGCAACATTGTGAGTGGAGGCAGAGGGACACAAATGTTATAAGTTGAAACAATACCCTGAACTGGGCTGAACGTTTTTTTTTTTGGATCCCTGCTGCTTCTGAATTTATTCAGTGCTCATTGAGTTGGAACAAAAGGGTGATACATTAGGAAAAATTAAAATATCTGGTAAATTTCCTGCCAATAAATCCCCTTTCATGACAGAATATCTTCAAACACTGTATAACATAAATTGTATCCTTGGTGAAAAATCGTTACCCTTTAAAGATGTAAAAAACAAATCTCTTTGAGTGGGTCTTTCCTTGTTGACTGAAAGGAGCATATGTGAGAGGGGAAAAGGGTTTCTTGATTTGTTTGTAATTAAACGATTTGCTGCAGCAGGGAGTGCTGACCAGAGGATCACAGATGTGTGAGAGTGTTTCAGTGTTTGGGGGTGCAGGGGAGCAGAGAGACGATGATGGATGACTGGGCCAGTTGTAATATCTTCATACCAGAGGGAGCTATGTAACATTAAATATGGTCACATATGATTATTAATGTTGGACATATTAATAACCTGAACATGCAGGTAATACAGATGAAGCTGCAGTCACATCTGTCTTCCTCACAAAACAAACTTAAACACCCAGGGTCACATATGAAAACAATATCTTATGAGCTGACAGGAAAAAAATCCTCATCCGACAGAATGATGGTCAGTTAATTCATGGTGGACATTAAAGGTGTTCTTAAACTATCTGGCCTTGTACCTTTGTTTCTCTGCAAACTTTTAGATCATATGTTTTTATAAAAATTTGCTGAGCAGAATAAGGGCACATTCCCCGAAGAGATTAGGACATAACTTTGCCATGACTGTGTCATATAAAGGTGCACATTACTTGCTGGCTCAAAGAAGAGTTTGCTGTGATGACAAATGGGCTACTGGAACAAAACATAGAAGGCAATGGACGAGAGATGAGAACAAGGCTCTGTTGGAATGCTACTACTCCAGTAACCCTAACCAGCGGGGTTAAATGAGCAGGCTGCCGGATATATGGTTACTTCAATACCCACTATCAATGCTAACACTGAAACAGATAGTAGCTCAGTGTTCCAACATCTACAAATGGCAGCTGCTATCACGACTGAAGACCAAGGTGATACTACACGTTAATGCTACGGTAAGGGGGAGCCAGGACAGTAGGTCAGATAGGGGAGTTAACATCGACTCCCCCCCTGAGATTGGCTACCAAGCCCAAGTATTACGCAAAGAGCTAACTGACATAAGAGATAACGGGCCCTAATTTCGTGGCTGCATGATTTTATACACCTGTAACCATGGAAGTGATTGTATCACCTGATTCTGATTATTTGGTTAGGTTAGGGAATACTTTTGGCAATATAGTGTATATAGATATATATTTATATTAAATAGTTGCTCTGAAGACAATTTGAAATGTGAACTTGGAAGACCACAGTAGACAGTTTCACTCTGCGTCCATCCATCTAAGAAGAGCTCAGGTCTTGAGGAGCTGGGTGTTGTTGGTTTTGCATGGTAGTGTTTTTTAACTTACACTTGTCGAGACAAACTGTTTACTGAAAATGGTTTTCTGAAGTTTTTTTGAGTCCATGTGGTGATATCCTCACAGAATGACGTCTACTTTAAGAGCAGTTCCACCTCGAGGGTCACTGGCATTCAGTGTTGGTCTTCGGTGTTGTGGCTGGGATTTTCCAGATACTCTTAATAATTTGATAGTATGGACTGTAGATGATAAAATCCCTAAAACCCTTGCAACTGTATGTTGAGAAATGTTTTTAAACTTCTGGACTACTTGCTCATGCGGTTGTTCACAAAGTGATGGACCTTGCCCCATCTTTGCTTGTGAATGACCTTGTGAGTGAAAGGGCCAGTATTTACGCCTCAAATCATGAAACTCACCAAATAACCTGGTCAGCTCGGAATGGTTTTTGGTATTTTTTGAGCATTCCTCAACTTTACCAACCTTCTGTTACTGCCATCCCAGCTCTTTTGGAACAAGTTGCAGACGTCAAATTCAAATTGAGTAAATATTTGCAGAACAGAAATACAGTTCATCAGTTTTAACCTGAAATATCCTGTCTATTTTAGTGTATTTCATTAAATAAAGGTCAAAAAGGAATTATGAATTTGTGTTTTGTTTTTGTCTGTTTTACACAACCTCACAACTTAATTGGAAATGCAGGATGCTCTCCTCAGTAAGATGTTCTTATACAGCCTGAACGTGGTCCTCCCTGCAGCTTCACTTCAGTAGAATGTGGAGATGAGAACTTTGACAGATTTTTTAGATATTTTCTATGGACTCTTTCTCTCCTCCTGCAGACAGCATCAGAGTGTCCTCATCCTCATGTGAACACACACTTACACACTTAAAGCTCAAGGAGCAGACAGTCGACATACAGCTGTATATACAGTAAGCACACAGATCTGAGCATCACTCGCTGTGCCTTGATCCTCTCTCCCTCCAGGAACTTGTCTGGCTTTAGCCTCAGCCTGCCTGAGCTCCTCATGGAAAATGACACACGGGGCTCAGAACTGGCTCTCGCTCTCTGCTACACGCACACACAGTCTTGCAGATGCCTTCCCTGCACGGGTGTGTGTGTGGCTGCTCAAAGTCGTGGCAGGGCTGGGTTGTGACAGCTGAGTCTCAGGAGAGGTTGTGCAGATCAGGGCTGAGCTGAGAACCAGGGCACGCTTGTATTAAAGGGGGAATTACACGACAGCAGCCCCACGTGAGAGTCTTATCTCCTGGCTGCTGCCTCTCCCACAGCCCCTTCCCCCTGGAGCCCTCGGGGGAGGATACATGCCTGTCTGACTTACCCCCCGACTGTCTGTTTGACTTACCCACTGACTGTCTGTCTGCTGCACTTACAGCCAGTCTGACTTATCCATTCACTGACTGTCTACCTTACACACTGACTGTCTATCCCCGACTCACTGACTTACTCTTTGCCTCCATTTATGGTCTTGGCTGTTTCAGATCGGAAAAAAAAAAAGAAAAAAAAAGAAACAACCTCCAAAGGCCAGATTAAACCTCATGAACTGTGACAGATTTCAAACTGATTGTCATGTTGCCACCATGTTGGAATCAAAACAATAGTGACAGTCACTCCTGTGTGGAAATTATGTTGTAGGGCTGTCAGGAGATGTTAAAAAAATGAGTGATTAATTAACTATGACCTGTAATTAATTGATTTAATCAATTGCTTTTTCAATGCATGTTTGGAAACAACAGTGGTGTGCTAAGCCGTCTCCGTAGATGCAGCAAGATCTGTAGTTTTATCAGAAATGAACTCGATATCTCCTTTAAAGGAGGAGCAAGGAACGTCACTTCAAGCTTTTCTATAGGAAATAATGTTTTCTTCTACTGACCGGGGATTGGGAAACTGAGAGAGATTCGGAAATGCTGCATGAACAATGAGGGCTGGAGTCATCGTTACCCTGCCATATCAAATCTGCCCTCCTCAGAAGTTTACTAGGAGAACTCGGTGGATATTGTCTTGGATGAGTTTCATGTCACACATAACTGGCAGATGACACATATGTGTGGTATCATTTAATGTAGGATTGGACGATAATCTATCTCCTGAAATACTCGTTGTTTAAGCTAACGGCTAACAACAGGGTCTAGCTGCTTGATGTGGATTGGTCTGTGAAGAGTGTGACAAGCAGACCAACCATCAAATGACCGGCTGCTCTGGTATTTTAAGATTAAAAATGAGATTTACGTATTTGTGTTTTTAAAAAATATGTATTTCTGCCCAAAGCATCCCAAGTACTTACTTATGCAAAATAGAATATTAAACGTCTGTTTGAGTGCATTGTAAGTCTTTTCTTTTTCTAGCAAAATATTTAAATGTTTAACATTGTCAGAATAAATCTAAATCAGATTGGTAAGCTTTCATATCATATAAATTAGTTGAGCCTACAAACACCTCAGTTTGCCCAAAACCGCCAACTGACTACCACTGATCGATCTATCTATCTATCTATCTATCTATCTATCTATCTATCTATCTATCTATCTATCTATCTATCTATCTATCTATCTATCTATCTCTATCGTTTTTTAAATGGAAAATACTATTTTGAAACAATCTTAGCTCTTTACAAATCACTGTAACAGTGTTTTCTTTTTCTCTTATTTAATCAGAAAAATGAGCCTCGGTCACTTCATTGTTTCAAATGTGAGCTCAGCAGACAACCCTGCTTCATGAAGGATTAATGTGATAATTGCAGAAATAAGGAGACAAGGATTATCACTATTCAGGAAAAAATGATGATTCAGGATAAACTATAAACTGGTCAATTTATCAATTTTCTTGCATCTGGGAAAATATTCAAGTTAGTATAGTTCCTGTAAAGACCTGTTTTGTGTCTTCTCCTTTTTCTGTGTCATGCCAATGTGTTCGGAGCAGCGTCGTTGTTCAACATGCATACAGGACACACAGAGTCTGCATGCACAATGTCCATATCTCAGTCCACTGAGGTTAATTGCAGATTGACTGTCACATTATTAGTCATGGAAAAATAGAAAAAATGCACTTTAAGTCTCCATTAACCAACACAGAAGTGACTGTGTGACACTGCATGTCCTGCAAAATGTGCTTAAGTGTGTTATGGGGAGTGTAACAGGCTGTTGGACGGCTTCTACAACAGAACAAACTACCGTACTGTGCATATAAAAGAGAGTTGTGGGAGAAACGGAATATTCAAACTAGGTGTAGAGCAAGCCCAAATAAGAGACTGCACACAACAAGCTGAAAAAAACTCAACCTGACGTGTTCATACTATGGGGTCACCTACAAGCTCACTGAATATCTATGATTACAAATTAAATAACCTGCTTTATCTTCAGAAACTTTGATATTGTTCTCATAAACATCAGCAGGCTCACACTGCCTAAGTTTTCAGACATCACACTCCTCACAATCAGCCCCTCTGATGAACTGAGGTTTTAAATCTTGTTTTCTACCAGGAGACAGACGTGGCAGCCATGATAAGACTGAGCTGTTTACAGCAGGGTTAACGATGAGGATAGGAGTGTGCGTGTGTGTGAATTACACTGCAGCACACACACTCATAGCTCCTATCACTCATTCATCCCACTAGAGTGCTTAGTGTTACACCTCGCAGTCTCTGGCAGATGGTGATGCTATGGGCAATCACACTGCTTATGAGAGGGAGAGAGATGTTTACAACCGAACAGACTGAGCTGTGTGAATGAGGGAGAGTCATTGTAGGAGGCAAAAACAAAATGTTACTCAAGATTCATAAAAACAAAAACATTTGTTGTTTGTTAAGATGCCTGAAAAGACTTTGAGCATTTAAAACATGAGGCAGCCAAAGAGAGACGGAGAATAACACAACGCTTCAGGCCACTTTAAAAAACACGAGGCTCTTACTCAACTCTTTTTAGTCCTGTCATGATCAGATAAAGGCTAAAGTTACTATCTAAAAAAGCTACCTACCGTGCCCCATCAATATGGCTGAACGGTCCAATGTCCTGTTGTGTTTGGCATTTACACTTTGTCTTTACTGTCTATCAAGCAAATATTTCATTTAAGTTGTATCAAACAGTGAAACATTTCATCTCTGTGGAGGACAAGATGCAGCTTTTTTTGCCTCCCTTTTGGAAATGCTCTGATCTGAGGGGGGCAGGGAGCTCCTGGGGGATTAAAACACACTTTTTAGACTTGCTTTTACAAGATATTTTTTTCCTTTTCAGAATTGTATACTCTTTTAACTTACTTTTTTTATTGGTTTAAGTTCTGCAGTTCTTATCCTTCGGTTTCTTATTGTTTTATTCCTGTTTTTACTTTCTTTTCTTGTTTGGACATACTCAGTTTTTATTATTATTTTATTTCACGTTATTTTATCTATAGATTTATTTAAGTATTAGTATTTATTATTTTTGTTATTTTATTTATTTTTCTATTTTTACCATTCCTCTGTCTGCCTTCTTCTTTTCTATCTTCCTGATGTGATGTTGTCAACCTTCAACAGTCTTACTTTAAAGGGACTGTAAGGAGTTTCGAAGTAATTACAGAAAAGTCTCACTTTTAGATATATGCCTGATGGAAATACACACTTTAAGATGAGTTTTATAGCATCAAAATAGGTTATCCATAAATGCTATTCCTTAACTTTGCGGTCGGGTTGGACAGGGCTGGACTGGCCTGGATACTCAACTTCAGGAACAAGACAATTAAAACTAGAGCAAATTTATATTATTCAGACACGTCTTAGAGCACCGGGCTGTAAGTAGAGATATATAGCCGGCTACAAAACTACGATACTAAGTTTTCCAAAAATTGCTTGTTGTCACACATCAAAAACTACCACTACGTAACTAGAAAGAGATACATTACCTTGTCACTTTGCATCCTGTAAGTTGTTGAAAAAAGAAGTCGTAAAGCAAGGCAGAGTTGGGAACGCCTGGGAACTCGGCGAAACCTCGCCACCCCTGAGTTGACAATCAAAGATGGATGCCCCCAGTGTGAACAGTTATTTAGCTCCTGTAATAATCCATTTATTTGCACTTCTGACTGGGGTGTGTCGCTCTAGATCAGCTGTATACATAGTATTGTTAGACTTATATTGTTACTATGGTTACTGCTTTTCACTGGGAGATAGTGGACATGTGTCCTTTTATAAGAGCAGCATTTGTGGGCGTGTTTCTATTCGAAGTTTGGCATATATTTATTTTGAAACACCCACAACAGACCAAGGGGATGCAGCGTTGCCAGACGTACGATAATTATCGTATTTGTACGATAATTTAGCCCTCTGTACGATGTACGATCAATAATTCCAAAAAAGGCTAAATGTACGATAATTTGACAATTTCGTGTGGTTGTTACAGATCTACCCCATTCTGACGGAGTTATCTGTAAACCCTAAAGGCATCTTATATCATGTGACGTTTCCAGCCAATCATAGTTTAAGTGTCATTCACGATTGACAGCCAATCACGGTCATAGGAGCTCCGTCAGGTGCAAGTCAGTCAAGTTGAGAGAAAAATGAGCACTGGAGGAGAAGAAGAGGGTGAGCGGGAGCTGAAGTGGAGGGCTGTGGAGGAGACAAGTAAGCAGCATCAACTTCAAAAGTACAGAAAGGAATGGGAAAGTGATCCTAATTTTGCTGGATGGCTGAGAATGCCCACAAAAGTGCCTGTAGGACACTAAACAGAGTGATCAATTGTGATTTTCGCGCAACAATAACACAGTTATTTTGATCATTATCAGTTATTTTTATTATTTTGTCAGGTGTACGATAATTTCCCCCAAAATACGATAATTTTGAGACTCTGGTACGATAATTTTATATTTCCCATCTGGCAACGCTGAGGGGATGTGAGTGTGGATGTAGAGTGGAGCAGAGAGAGAGAGAGAGAGACATGCACGAGAGATAGAGAGTGAGTAAGAGTACTCACGATGCTGAGAGTACTTCATCAAGTACTGGCTGACTCTGATTCTGAGGAGGAATATTTATCCTCTGAGGATGATGTTCAGTCATTCAATGAGGACGAAACTGGCAGCATGTGCATAGTGCATAATCCGGGGGAGAAGCAGGGGTCATGTCCCCCTTCTTCATAAGGTTGTCCCCCCAAAATCCTGTTGTTAAACACAAAAAGAAGTTTTCTGAAATAGTTCTGTAATGTTGGTTGACCCTACAAAACAAGTCACACTACTTAGAAACACAGTATTTGACAATTTGAACAATTGAAAGATTACACATATAACACAGCTGTTCTCTAGATTTCTCTAGCGAGATAGTTTTGTCCAGATTTATACATTTCTTTATGTAGGCTTTCTTGAGTTTGATGTTCTATTCTAGATTTTTGGTTTTAAAAGAAAGTTGTGATAACTTTGACTTGGATGTTCTCTTGAACAGATCCAGTTTCTAATTTCATTCTGACTGTTAATTACCATGACGTATTTTCCTCCCTTACAAGGAATGATGACATAATTACAGTCATTATTTAATGAAGCTATGTAAAACATTTGAGAAAGTATCAGACAACACAGAACAAAAACATTTATTTTTATGTCCCCTCGAAAAATCACTCTCCGAACTTTACTGGTTATTGTCCCCCCAACAGTTAAGATGGATTTATGCCCATGGGCATGTGTACACACAGTGCACCATTACAGTCCCCAAGCAGCACATACCGAGGCTGATGCTTTGCCTCTCCATGGCCGGGATGGAAGTAATCAGCGAGTGCCAAGGAGGGGACATGGTCTGGGATGCAGGAAAGCTCAAAACTAAGCGAAAAATGACGGTGTTATTAAGAATAAGAAAATCCGAAGAGCTCTGGGCAGATGAGGGAGAAGCTGGGGGATAAAAAGCAGTGAAGGCAGCAGAGGCGTTCAGGCTCGGCCCGTAAATTACATGATGATGATGGCTGGGTTTACTGAGGGATGAAGAAAAGTACCAGAAGTGGATCAGAGATTTTGATGAGCCTGTTTGGTAATGTGGAGACAGGGACCTGACAAATTTTGAGCTCAATGATTTCTTGTCTCTCTTTTTTCTGAATGGGGAATTCTGGAGCCTAATCACAAGAATAGAAGAATAGAATAGAATAAATCTTTATTCGTGCCATGCGGGGAAATTTGCAGTGTAACAGCAGCAAAATGGACAGCATTAATAGAATAAAAAATAGACTTAAGTATAAAAAATAGCAGCATGTACATTACTCTACCTACATAAGACATAAAATTTAAAAATATATATATATAAATTATAAAATGAGACAAACAGATATTCCCACCAGTTCTTACAGAGGGACAACCTAAAACCGAACTCCAGATTTCATGACTGGTATGATGTTACAGTCCCTGCGATGAAAGCTTTCATGTTATTTTATTTGTGTATATTTTCCAATATGGCCGCTATTTGGTGTCCAGTGTTGGGCACATTGCTTTAAAAAGTAATGAGTTATAGTTACTAGTTACTTTCCCAAAAAGTAATGAATTACTAACGGAATTACTCCTTCATAAATGTAATTAGTTACCAGGTAAGGTAATTGATGCGTTACTTTTTGAAAAAGCTTTTGCTGCTTGAATGGTGTGGCTTCATCTCTCTCTCCCTCCGTGTTGTTACCTGCCTGCCAAAGCAGCTCCGACAGCATCAGCGGATTCTCTGTGTTTTTCCCCTACAGCTTTTAGATTTACTTACAACAGACACACTCTTTCCTTTAGGACATAATGTACACTTCACATGTGTGCTCTGCCTTTTACTTCTTGTACTTTCATCCTGAAAAAAACAGTTTTAACTTCAGACCACTCCAGACTCGCCATTGCTACAGCTAAACCTGTTGCCAGATTTTGCGATTGAAATAAGCATTTTTAAAGAGAGAAACCTACATGAAGTGTGTTTTAATTTGGATCCATGTTATATTTCAATTACAAAGTCATATTTCTTTTTTGTCTCTTAATTTACTTATTAAACATCCTTTTGTTTGGAGGTGGAACATCCTTTTCTTTATACAGCAGGGAAGAGAGGGGCTGCTGTTATATGTGACTCCATTACTGCTAAACAGTCTGTCTAACCTTGATTTTTGTAACCAAAAAAACATGTCAAGTTTTTATCTGAGTTGTATCTTAATCATTTACAGCTTTATTATAGCGTAAACAGTAGTAGCCACATTAGAAATCAATTTAATTCTGACGATGAGAATTAATGTTAGTTGGGAACCCTATTTTTACAGTAAAATTTCAATTTGTGTTAGGGTGGGATAAAACATTTTTTATAACTTCTGAATTGGGTTTATATTGATGGTAGATCATGCACCAAATTCCTCCAGGGTTTGGGGGCAGAACAAGTCCAAATGAGCAACTGCACTATCGGAACAAGCCCAAAATACTGCAACCAACAACTCCCAATATACACATGCAAGTTAGAAAAAGAAGAAGTCGAAAGTCGCTTATAATAAGTGGACTTGCAACTTTGGCATCCAGTTTTCTTGTCTGTCTGTTAGCTGTGCAGCTCCTGTCAGTGTCTGGCTGAGGAGCCAGGTTGGATAACAGCTGTTTTTGACATCGGTGCAAAGTAACGCGCCACATTTCACTGTAGGTAACAGCGACGTAACGGCGTTGTAACACATGAAAAATTAATTAGATTATCCATCACTGGGGAAAAAAAATGAAACATCATAGAATGCAAATGAGATAAGTTAATTTAGTTCCATTCCAAATTTTTGGTGATACTGAAGATTTTTCTCAATGACAGTTTTTGCCTTAATCTCTAACCACTTTAAAACTACAGCCTTTTCCAATCTTGACAGCAAAACTGAATATTTTCTTGAAAAAACTCTGGTACCTAAAGGGGATAAGTTCTGATGTTTTCCAAGCCCCTTCATTCTAACTGAAAGCAAGGAGAATTTGCAGGAATTGTTGCCTTTAAAGTGATTATATGGGATTTCTGAAGTGGGGTTTGTCTAAGGTACAAGGCATTAGCTTGAACATTAACCACAGTGACACAGATCAGCTCTGCGTTTGTTTGAGATCATTCAGCGAACACCTGTGATTTTATAGGGCCAAACTCAAATTAACATTAAGATGGTTTATCCAAACCTCGAGTGAAGAAACTACACCACACACAGACCTAGAACTTTACAGGGATGTTGATGACTGCAGGAGCCCACATTTTCCAGAAATGTTTTTCATCCATCAGTCTTACCTCAGAGGATAAAATGATTGGTATAAGAGGGCTGGGGATCACAAGGTAACCCCTGATTCAATACACAATACATGGTCTTTGATATCTTAATAACTTGATAAAGAGATCCTGTAATAATCAGTATGTTGCAAGAATATTATACTATGGGCATCACACTGCTTTTGAGAGAGAAAGATGCTAACAACCTAATATCAATAACAAAATCATATATATCACATCTGAAACTAAAAAAATGTTATGTAATGCAGTGTGACTCCAGACTTTACAGTAACTATTCAAACTAACATTGACCTTCATGTTGCTCAACTATGACTTGTGGACAAAATATCATGACATTAAAATATTTCAGTTGAAGTTAAATGAGTTTAAACCAGAGACATGGAAACAAATAAAAAGGACAAATAGCAGAAATGTTTTTTGATTAATGAAAAACAACCAAAAATGTGTGGGGGAGTTAAATTAAAAATGATTTTTTTTTTTTCATGGGACTAATTGTAATTTTTGGGGGCAAAAAGAGCTTCCTTCTCCTTAAAATAAATGGGAAATGGAATTTTCTTTACGATCATGTGTGGATGTACAGCGTGCTAGTTTCTGTCCAGTAGATTCACTTTTTAGTTTCTGTGAGTTGTTTTTTGTTAGACAGATTTTTGTGCAAACCTTATGTTGCTGTATAATGACAGGAGGGACAGATGAATTCCTAAATCCTGTGGGTCCGGTGCTATTGCCGGCACACTTTTTCCTCTAACATGACAGTAGAGCCTCCGTAGATAAATCAGTGTCTCTTCTACCTGGAAACAGCAGCTCCGGTAAATGTCCCAGATTCGTACAAGCTGGACTCTGATTGGTCCGGATCAAGTCCACTTTTATATCCTGCAGGTGCAACTTGTTTTATTCCTGCAATGGATGGCTGACATGTTGTGTCTCAGCATGTGTGTTTTACACAATACATGGTCTTTGATATCTTAATAACTTGATAAAGAGATCCTGTAATAATCAGTATGTTGCAAGAATATTATACTATGGGCATCACACTGCTTTTGAGAGAGAAAGATGCTAACAACCTAATATCAATAACAAAATCATATATATCACATCTGAAACTAAAAAAATGTTATGTAATGCAGTGTGACTCCAGACTTTACAGTAACTATTCAAACTAACATTGACCTTCATGTTGCTCAACTATGACTTGTGGACAAAATATCATGACATTAAAATATTTCAGTTGAAGTTAAATGAGTTTAAACCAGAGACATGGAAACAAATAAAAAGGACAAATAGCAGAAATGTTTTTTGATTAATGAAAAACAACCAAAAATGTGTGGGGGAGTTAAATTAAAAATGATTTTTTTTTTTCATGGGACTAATTGTAATTTTTGGGGGCAAAAAGACGAGCTTCCTTCTCCTTAAAATAAATGGGAAATGGAATTTTCTTTACGATCATGTGTGGATGTACAGCGTGCTAGTTTCTGTCCAGTAGATTCACTTTTTAGTTTCTGTGAGTTGTTTTTTGTTAGACAGATTTTTGTGCAAACCTTATGTTGCTGTATAATGACAGGAGGGACAGATGAATTCCTAAATCCTGTGGGTCCGGTGCTATTGCCGGCACACTTTTTCCTCTAACATGACAGTAGAGCCTCCGTAGATAAATCAGTGTCTCTTCTACCTGGAAACAGCAGCTCCGGTAAATGTCCCAGATTCGTACAAGCTGGACTCTGATTGGTCCGGATCAAGTCCACTTTTTATATCCTGCAGGTGCAACTTGTTTTTATTCCCCTGCAATGGATGGCTGACATGTTGTGTCTCAGCATGTGTGTTTTTAGTCAGTCTGTAGGGATTTAGACTTACAGCACTGTGCAAAAGTTTATGGCAGGTGTGAAAAAGTAAGACTGCTTTTTAAAGCTATAAATATTTACTACTACTATTAACATTTACTAATAAAGAAAAATGTGTGAGGTGAGGAAAATCTAAATCAAATCATTATTTTGTGTCACATTCTTTTATCAGGTCCTGTAGGATTATTGTCAGATGTTTGATTCTCAGTTATACCAAACAGGTGATAATGATTATTTTTATATGATGGATGAAACAAAGTCATTTATGAAAACAGGGCCAGCTGTGAAGTAGGCTTCAAACTGGGTGAGGAACAGCCAAACTCTGCTGCCAAGGCAAGTTTGTGGAAGACAGTTTCATGTCACAGATTGTACACCAGGACAAGACTGAGCAACAAGACACAAGATACTACATCAGCAAGGTCTCTACCAGATAGATGCAGTGACGGCCATGGAAACTCAGTGTGACAGGGGAACGTCTTTTCTGAGGCATCAGCTCTGCCTGTGGGGAGTCGATGGTGCTTTTCCATCTGTCTGGCTCAGCTTGGTTTGGCCCTGCAGTGTGAAAACTGCCTGTGTTGTTTTCCACTATAGTATAGACTTTGTCGATACCTCTTGAATGTAGGCGGTTTGACATTGTGTGGTTGTGTAAAACCACCATGAAGTCTTTTCAATAGAGGAAACAGAGGCTGTTAGGCACGATGCAGCTCTTTGTTGCAGTCAGATGTTTTTATTTTTTCAGAGGTGGTTGCAAGCAGCAAAACAAGAATCTATCTTAAGCAGCAGAAGGTTTAGGAAGACATACAGCATTATGAAACAGTAACAAGAGGTATTTAATTTCTGTTAGAAACTGTTGACTCATGTTAATATTCGGACCATTCAGAGGTCAGCAGTGTCCTCACATCTTGTCCTGTCTCAGCTCATTTAGAAACCCACCAGAGGTTATCTGAAAAACTGTGCCAGGTACAATGCAAATAAAATAGAAAACCAGTAAAGTCAAGGTGAGTCTAGCTAATACCTTGTAGTGGTGAAGCCCCATTGGTCAAGGGCAGAGTGTCTGAAATAGGAATAAATCCACCATTTTGAGGCTTTTACTGAAAAGGCTCTTTGAGGGGCTAAATTTGGAAATTCCCTTTTCAACAAATCACTTTGTTAACAAAACATACATACAAACATACAGTGTATATATATATATATATATATATATATATATATATATATATATATATATATATATATATATATATATATATATATATATATATATATATATATATATACAGTGCCTATCATAAGTATTCACCCCCTTGGATGTTTTACCCTTTTAGTGCTTTCATAAATCAATCATGGTCAATAAAATTTGGCTTTTTTAACACAAAAATTTATTGGAAAAAACTCTTTAATGTCAAAGTGAAAATGGATTTCTAAAAAGTAATGTCAATGAAATAAAAATATATAACGAAATATAATTGTTTGCATAATTATTCAGCCCCTTTATTTTGTAGATGCACCTTTGGATGCAATAACAGCAGTGAGTCTGTGTGGACAGCATGATGCTACCACCACCATGCCTCACAGTGGGGATGGTGTGTTTTTGGTGATGTGCAGTGTTTGGTTTCTGCCAAACATAACATCTTGTCTGATGGCCAAAAAGCTCAATTTTGGTCTCATCAGACCAAAGAATCTTCTTCCACTTCACCATGGAGTCTTCCACGTGCTTTTTGGCAAACTCTAGTCGAGATCTAATATGACTTTTCTTCAACAGTGGCTTTCTCATTGCCACTCTCCCATAAAGCTTTGACTGGTGAAGAAGTCTCCCCCATCTCAGCAGCTGAAGCTTGTAACTCCCTCAGAGTAGTTGTAGGGGTCTTGGTTGCTTCTCTCACCAGTCTCCTACTTGCACAGTCACTCAGTTTACGAGGGCAGCCTGATCTAGGCAGATTCACACAAGTGCCATATTCCTTCCATTTCACTGAACTCAGGGGGGTGTTCAATGCCTTGGAATTTTTTTTGAATCCATCCCCTGAATTGTACTTCTCCAAAACCCTTTCCCTGAGTTGCTTGGAGTGTTCTTCTGTCTTCATGGTAGCCAGGAATACTCATCCAACAGTCTGGACCCTTCAGACACAGGTGTGTTATACTTCAAACACTTGAAACACACCCTCACCACTCAAGTGATCTTCATTTCACTAGTTGTGAGACTATTGGCAACAATTTGATGGACCTCTATTGAATTAGACCATTTAATTAAAAAGGGGGTGAATAATTATGCAAACAATGATATTTCTTTATATATTTTTATTTCATTGACATTACTTTGTAGAGATCTGTTTTCACTTTGACATTAAAGAGTTTTTTCCAATACATTTTTGTGTTAAAAAAGCCAAATTTTATTGACCATGATTGATTTATGAAAGCACTAAAAGCGTAAAACATCCAAGGGGGTGAATACTTATGATAGGCACTGTGTATATACAGACCTGATCAAAATCTTCAGACCAGTTGAAAAATTGTTAGAATTTACATTTAGCACATTTGGACCTTAATGAGGTTTTAAATAAAGCTACAATTAAAAGCAAGAAGGGGGAGCGTGACAAAAAGCACTTTGAAAAAGTAATTTATTGGAAACAAGTAAACTGAAATAGGCTGTTTATCAGCTGATCAAAAGTTTAAGACCATCGCTCAAAAAATTCCAAAAACTCTCCAAACCAGAACAAAAATTTTTCTCAGTAGGACTCAGTAATGAGTAGCTCCACTGTTCTTTTTAATCACTTCAAAAAGTTGTTTGGGCATGCTTGATGAGAGTGTTTCCAGGAAGCTTTTGGGAACATTGCTCCAAGTGGTGAAGATGGCTTCATGAAGGGCATCAACTGTCTGGAACTGACGGCCATTTTTATAAACTTCCCTTGCCATCATCCCCAAATGTTCTCTATGGGATTTAAATCAGGGGAACATGCAGGATGGTCCAAAAGAGTGATGTTATTTTCCCTGAAGAAGTCCTTGGTCAAACGAGCATTGTGAACTGCAGCGTTGTCCTGTTGAAAAACCCAGCTGTTACCACACAGATGAGGGCCCTCAGTCATGAGGGATGCCCGCTGCAACATCTGCACGTAACCAGCCGCCGTTTGACGACCCTGCACCACCTGAAGCTCCAGTGTTCCACTGAATGAAAAAGCACCCAGATCATGATGGACCCCCCTCCACTGTGCCGGGTAGAAAACATCTCAGGTGGATCTCCTTGTCATGCCAGTAACGTTGAAGCCATCAGGACCGTTTAATATTTGATGCTCCCTGGCAAAGTCCAAACGAGCAGTTTTGTGGCGTTGAAGGAGACGAGGTCTTTGAATTCGTTTTTTGTTTTTGAAACCCTTTTCCCACAGATGCCGTCTGATGGTTATTGCCCTGCAGTCGGCACCAGCGCAGGTGTAATTTTCTTGGGTCTGCCACTTGACTTTTTTGTTCCATAATGCTCAGGATCTTTAAAAAAAATTAGAATGACTGTCTTACTGCGTCCAACCTCAGCAGCAATGGCACGCTGCGAGAGGCCTTGCTTATGCAGCTCGACGATCTTACCACGTTCAAGAAGAGAAAGCTTCTTAGCTTTAGCCATCAGGAGGGCATGACCGTGTGAATGCCTGACAGAAAATGAACATTTTGAGCAGATTTTGGTTTTAATAGCCTGTGGTCTTAAACTTTTGATCAGCTGATAAACAGCCTATTTCAGTTTACTTGTTGTTTTCAATAAATTACTTTTTCAAAGTGCTTTTTGTCACGCTCCCCCTTCTTGCTTTTGTATATTGTAGCTCTATTTAAAACCTCATTAAGGTCCAAATGTGCAAAATGCATATTCTAGCAATATTTCAACTGGTCTTAGGATTTTGATCAGGTTTGCACATATATATATATATATATATATATATATATATATATATATATATATATATATATATACATATATATATGTACATACATATATATATATATATATGTACACTCAACAAAAATATAAACGCAACACTTTTGTTTTTGCTCCCATTTTTCATGAGATGGACTCAAAGATCTAAAATTCATTCCAGATACACAATATTACCATTTCTTTCAAATGTTGTTCACAAATCTGTCTAAATGTTTGATAGTGAGCACTTCTGCTTTGCTGAGATAATCCATCCCACCTCACAGGTGTGCCACATCAAGATGCTCATCAGACACCATGATTTAGTGCACAGGTGTGCCTTAGACTGCCCACAATAAAAGGCCACCCTGAAATGTGAATTTTTTTGCTTTATTGGGGGTCTGGGGACTCAGAGTCAGTATCTGGTGTGACCACCATTTGCCTCATGCAGTGCAACACATCTTCTTCGCATCGAGTTTATCAGATTGTTAATTGTGGCCTGTGGAATGTTGGTCCACTCCTCTTCAATGGCTGTGCGAAGTTGCTGGATATTAGTGGGAACTGGTACACGCTGTCGTATACGCCGGTCAAGCACATCCCAAACATGCTCAGTGGGTGACATGTCCGGTGAGTATGCTGGCCATGCAAGAACTGGGACATTTTCAGCTTCCAAGAATTGCGTACAGATCTTTGCAACATGGGGCCATGCATTATCTTGCTGAAACATGAGGTGATGTTCATGGATGTATGGCACAACAATGGGCCTCAGGATCTCATCACGGTATCTCTGTGCATTCAAAATGCCATCAATGAAATGCACCTGTGTTCTTCGTCCATAACAGATGCCTGCCCATACCATAACCCCACCACCACCATGGGCCACTCGATCCACAACATTGACATCAGCAAAGCGCTCACCCACACGACGCCACACACACTGTCTGCCATCTGCCCTGAACAATGTAAACCGAGATTCATCCGTGAAGAGAACACCTCTCCAACGTGCCAGACGCCATCGAATGTGAGCATTTGCCCACTCAAGTCTGTTACGGCGACGATCTGGAGTCAGGTTAAGATCCCGATGAGGATGACGAGCATGCAGTTGAGCTTCTCTGAGACGGTTTCTAACAGTTTGTGCAGAAATTCTTTAGTTTAGTTTAGTTTAGTTTAGTTTATTTGTTTAGCTCAAGTTTAGTACAAGTACAAAACTGAGCAAGGTGGGAAACGAAGCCTCTACAGGCTTGTACAGAGTTCCACACCTGCCCATAACGATCACATGACATGCAGGCTAAACACTTAACAAAAAAACAAAAAACACAAGACAACACAAGAGAAAAACTAGCGAAAAACACTACAAAACCAAAAAAGCTATAGCTCAGTACATATAAAATTCACGAAAGATGCGGCAAAAGCAAAAAAAACACAATTACAAGGACAGGGATCAGGCTGGCAACAGAAGTTTCTTCAAATGCTTTTTGAAAGCAGAATAGGAGGACACTGACCGCAATGGTGCGCTTAATTCAGTCCAGAGCTTAGGACCTCTAAATGTGATGTTGAACTGGTGTCTTGAAGTCCGTGTGTGGGGTAAGACTAGACTGTTGTTGCTGTGCCTAGTTTGATATGTATGTACCTGTGTGGTGAGGATGAACAAATCCTGAAAGGTGTCTGGAAGATCTTGTTTCTTATATATAAACTTATGCATGAGTAAACAAGTTTGATAAACATTTACCTTGTCAATGGGGAGTACTTTATATTTTTTGAAAAGGGGTGCAGAGGGAGCATATCTATTTGAGTGTGATATAAATCTGAGATATTTCTTCTGTATAACACCTAATTTGTTCAGGTGTGTAGGGCAGGTTGCTCCCCAGACAATGTTGCAATAATTAATGAATGGGAACAAAAAGCTGTAATATAAGGTTAAATAAGCTGAGGAGTGAATTAAGGGACAAACCTTTCTTAATATGCCAAGCATTTTAGCAGATCTCTTAGAGACAAGGTCGATATGATCAGACCATTTAAGACCGCTATCTATAATAACTCCTAGGAACTTAGTTTTCTGAACCAATTCAATTTGAGTGTAATTGATAAAGATTTTAGCTAATTCTATAGGATAATTTTTATTAATATTACAAAAAATCATAAAGTTACATTTTTTAACATTAAGGGTAAGTTTGTTCCATTTAAACCATTTCGCAATAGAGGATAGTTCCTCATTTACAGTTTTAATTAAAATATGAAAGTCTTCATGTGAAGCTACGAGGTTCGGATCATCTGCAAATAGAACTGGGAGGAGTTTAGTACATGACATAGCCATGTCATTGATGTAGATTAAAAATAATAAAGGCCCCAGGATTGATCCCTGAGGAACACCAATCATAAGTTGTGATTTCTTGGAAGTAGAGCCTGCCAGATGAACATATTGCTCTCTGTTTGATAAATAGTTTATGAACCATTTCAGGGCAACATCCTCCACTCCATATCTGTTAAGTTTAGCAATCAATATATCATGACTGACTGTATCGAATGCCTTACTCAAGTCCAGAAAGACTCCAAGGGCAAATTTTTATTATCAAGAGCTGATGAAATATAGTTAACAAGCTGAATGAGGGCATGCTCAGTAGAATGTTGTTTACGAAAACCATATTGGTGTTTATATAAAATATGGTTTGCATCTAGGTGGTTTAATAATCTAGAATAGACAAGCTTTTCCAAGATTTTTGATATGCATGGTAAAATTGATATTGGCCTGTAGTTACTAAATTCCTTGGAGTCGCCTGTCTTGAAGATCGGTACAACTTTAGCAACTTTTAATTCCTGAGGCACAGTTCCAGTTTTAAGAGACAGATGAAGGATGTGAGTGAGGGGTTTGATGATATGATCAATGGTTTCTTTAATAAGGACACTTTTGATACCATCATGACCATGGGCTGTATTTTTCAATGATAAAACAATACTACTTAACCTCCTGTAAAGTTGGCGGATCAAAATTTCGGAGTGGAGGATACTGGCCCTTGATAATGGAGCAGGGGTCTATATCAGGACCATTGACGCTGGATGCTAGTTCTAAACCAACAGATGTAAAAAAGTCATTAAAGCCATTAGCAATATCTATAGGATTAGAGAGAACCCCTTTCTTGCCATTATACTCTACAGGGGCTGAGAATGGAAATTTAGTGCGATTTAATAGGTGATTAATGAGGTGCCATGTAGTTTTAATGTTATTGGAAGCTTGGGTAAATTGCTTTGAATAGTATGTTTTCTTTGCTTTTCTCACTAAGGCTGTAAATTGATTTTTACATTTCTTATAGGTTTCAGTATTCATAGGAGTGGAGTTAAGGATGGATCTCTTGTAGAGTTTATTTTTTTTCCGGGAGAGCTTTTTTAATTGTCAGTTATCCATGGCTTCCCCCTAGAGGATTTATTTCTAGATTTTGTGCTCACCAAAGGAAATGATACATCTAAGGCCTTCTTAAAGGATTTTAAAAACAAGTCATATGCAGTATTCACATCCTGTGAGAGGAGTACCTCATCCCATCTGACAGAGCTAATGGCTGACTTAAAGTTATCAATACTGTTTCTTGAGAATTTACGATATAAATTTGGCTCATTCTTAGGATTCTTACACTTGGGAAAATTTGTATGTATAAATTGGAAGACAGGAAGGTGATCAGAGACATCACACATCAGGAGGCCTGAAGTGATCTCAAATTCATAAGAGTTAAACAAAATATTATCAATAAGAGTAGCAGATGAAGAATTGATTCTGGAGGGTTTAGTAATCAGAGGGAAAAAATTAAAGGAATAAAGTGGATTTAAGAAATCAGCTGATTGTACAAGATCACATTTGAGCAAATTAATATTATAATCACCAAGTAGGAACCACAATTTTCTTTCTTTGGTTATTATTGCGAGAGTAGAATGAAGTGCGACAATAAATGTGTTAACGTCTGAATCTGGTGGTCTATAAATGCAACCGATAAGAATACTATTTCCATTAAATTGCCAACATGATGGAATTTCTATAAATATAGACTCTGTGTTTGTGGTATTAAATTCAGCACTAAGTTCTTCTCTAGAAATAGCGTTAAATATATTAGAGACATATAATGAGACACCCCCTCCCCTTCTGATCTTTCTACAGGAATGATATGCTATATAATTTGGAAGGGGGAATAAATTAGATTCATTATCAGTCAGCCAAGTCTCTGAAAATGCCAGGACAGAAAAAGGAAAACTTAGAGTAGACAAGAAAGTTTTAAGTTCGTCATGATTTTTAGCCATACTACGAATATTCAAGTGAAAGGTAGAGAAAAGATTTTTGTAGAGGTTCAAGGTTTGATACAGTGCGTTCACTTGTACTTCAGAGTAATAATTGCATGACAATTTTAATGAGTTTAAATTAGATTGGTTCACGTCAGGATTAAAGAAGGTATCATAAATGCCACAGCTGTCTGTGGTCTGCTCAAACGGGTTGACAACTAAAGAGTTCATGTCAGAGGTGGGTGAATTCATAGAAACACTAAGGATATTTAAGAAGTTTGTGAGCAGATCGACACAGACTCACGCAGGAAACTGTCCATCTGCTGGTTGAGTAAGCCGTCCATATCAGGTACGTCCGACATTAGCTGGATATTCCGTCTGCCCCAAACAATTCCAAAATCATAGTCCATCATAAAACGCCACAAAAGAAAAATAAATGAATAAATAAATACTGTAATATGTCCATATATCCTCAGCTCACATCGTTGCTCTGTTTTGATCATTTATACAAGTCCAAGTCATTTATTTCTTTCACCATCACGGCTCTTTCCTCCTCCGGTGTCGCTCCGTTCGTTCGGATGAAAACTTTACAGTTCCGAGTCCAGGTCGCTTTGATCTTTTTAGCCTTTTTTAGTTGCCGCGCTGCGTAAGCAATGTCTCCGTTCTTCCGTGTTAGATGCTCATTCACAAAAACTCCCGTGCCCTTTAGCTTGTAGCCCTGTTGCAGCAAGCCGACCTTATCCTTTCTATTGATAAAGCGAACTATGATTGCCGGCGGAGTATTTTTTTTGATTCGGGGGAATGTATGACAGGCCGAGATCTGACTACAATGAATGGGAATGTCCATGCTGCCGAAGAATTGAATAACCTGGGATTCCAAGGTCTCCGTTTCACCAGGTGATGTATCCTCAGTATTGTTTCGTGCAGCGACATTAGAATATGCACGGTGGTGTGTTTTCAATCCAGAGATGATCACTTCATCAATGCGAGAGTATTGCTCTACGTCATCCAGCCTCTTTTCCAGTTCTTTAATCTTTTCGTCTTTCTTCTTAAGTTTGACTTCATACTCATTCACCTGAGCTTGGAGCAGATTCACCTGTTGTGTGAGCTTCAAGATCTCCGTTTGTTGCGCTGCGATTTTGCCGACCTCGAGTTGAATTGTGGCCAGAGTTTTTTTAATATCTTCCATTTTGACAGTCTGTACAAAGTTTCTCCGTCGTTGTAATGCCTGGTGGGCACTTTGATCACTTATTTTATGATAATTAGGTCAGTGCGAACAAATGCCAGCACCTGCACGTCAGCCATCTTGATTCATTTGGTTATGCAAACCAATTGTTTCAGCAGCTGTCTGAGTGGCTGGTCTCAGACGATCTTGGAGGTGAACCTGCTGGATGTGGAGGTCCTGGGCTGGTGTGGTTACACGTGGTCTGCGGTTGTGAGTCCGGTTGGATGTACTGCCATATTCTCTGAAACGACTTTGGAGACGGCTTATGGTGGAGAAATGAACATTTAATGCACGAGCAACAGATCTGGTTGACATTCCTGCTGTCAGCATGCCAATTGCACGCTCCCTCAATGCTTGCAACATCCGTGGCATTTTTCTGTGAGACAAAACTGCACATTTCAGAGTGGCCTTTTATTGTGGACAGTATAAGGCACACCTGTGTACTAATCATGGTGTCAGATCAGCATCTTGATGTGGCACACCTGTGAGGTGGGATGGATTATCTCAGCAAAGCAGAAGTGCTCACTATCACACATTTAGACAGATTTGTGAACAACATTTGAAAGAAATGGTAATATTTTTTATCTGGAATGAATTTTAGATCTTTGAGTCCATCTCATGAAAAATGGGAGCAAAAACAAAAGTGTTGCGTTTATATTTTTGTTGAGTGTATATATATATATATATATATATATATATATATATATATATATATATATATATATACATATATATTTATGTATATATATATATATATATATATATATACATACATATATATATATATATATATATATACATATATACATATATATATATATATATATATATATATATATATATACATATATATATATATATATATTTATATATGTATATATAAATACATATACAGACTTATTTATATATGGGTTCTTTTCTGATTTTAACTTACTCTGACACTTCCTCAGAATTCTGAAGAGTAATGAGCCTCATTTCTGTCATGGTTTTGTCATTTCAGAATATGTTAATCACATGTTAAACATTCAAGTTAATGAATGGGGTCGCTGTTCGAACACTGTTGATCAATTAATAATCATGATTTAGTATTGTTGATGAATTAATCATATTGGACTCTTATCATCTTCATTTTCTTGAATACAGGAAAGTTTAAACCTCCCTGTACTATTTTAAACTATTAGGAAAATAAACATGTAATACTCTGTATCTTTTCAGTTTAACTCTTACTACTGCCATCCTCTTTCTTTGTTTGAATGTCTGTTCTGCCCTTCCTCTCTTCATTTCTCCAGCTTCGTCTCTGATGCTTCCATGTGTATTTCCCCCCTCACTCAACCTTCTTGCTCACTGCTTCATCCAACTGATTATCTGAGAAGATTAATTTGTGATGCTTTGGGACCAAGTCATTGCATGGTGATTCCCCAGGTAGAAAATAGGTATTGTAAATGTACAGGATGTTATTTTGAGTTAAATAGCACTAGTGTATGGTGCATGGTGATGCCTGGTCTACTCAATATCCACAGTACTTATTTAACTTTCATATTAATTTGATGAGTCCAGAAGGATATCTCATTGCAAGGAATAAAAAACAAAATAAATCACTGAATACCTTGAAATCATCAGAAAATATCTGTGACTAAAACAAACAAACTTTTACTCATTGCGTCTTTAAATCAGGTTTAGAAACCTTTTGAGATAGCACATCTTACTTCCAAGACATCAGGCAAGTAAAATTTGTTGTACCACATTGGCAGATGTTTTAATGTATTACAAGCAAATCAGGGTTTTTCCTGTTTTTATATACTGAAATAAGATGTACAGCTGGCCACGTCAGGCACTTTTCACACTAAAAAATGTTGAGTTATTTTGGTTACCCAATTTATGTGTTGCTAGTGTTGAGTTAAATTTTTGGGTTACTTTTATAAAGAGTAACCCATTTTCTGGGTTATAGGGCTATTATTTTTACCCAACTATGTCACAACCAGCTCCACACTCACTCTGCGTCAGATAGTCTTGCTCTCATGCCAAGAACTCCAGACCTGCTATCCGGACTGATCACCCGTTGCCGACCTGTGTTGTTCCTGATGCCGAGTACCTGTTTGTGAATCCTGATCTGCAGAGGCTATCTGTTCTCCAGTATCTGACCCCTCTGCCTGTGTGCGACGCTGGGTACCTGTCTATGAGCCCGAATCAGTGGTGGCAGCCTGATCTCTGGCAATCTGAACTGTTTCCTGCTCTGAAAGACAAAGTGAGTCCTAACCTGCTTTACCTTAAAGACTCTGAGTTGCAGTATGAGTGTGTGGCTCCTTCGTGGCCGAGTGGACTACATCACTGCCTCGTGTATCAAGGATCGTGGGTTCGATCCCTGCTCTCTACAATTGTTCCTGTGTCTGTTCAATAAAGCTGGTTATTGTGAACTGTAAAATCTGTGTTGCTTCTGGGTCCTAACTGCTTCCTTGTCAAACTACTGAGAGTGCTGAATTGCGCAAACCAATAATAGGGTTAGGAACAACCCAACATTGTAGTTAGCATAACCCAACTTTTGTGTTAAAGGAGACATATCATGCTGATGCATGATTTAATACTTACATATAATGTAATAAATTTGAAAACAAGACCTTACACCCCCTTAATTTTCAAAAAATTAGATATTGTATTTTTTCTGATATCCTAGAACGAGATTTGATGCCTCTGAAAATAGGTCACTGCGAGATGTCCGCGAGATTTAAATCGTCGTGACAACATGAGGTACCTTTCTTTTTATTGGAGTAATCTGATTAAACACTTCCTCCTCTGTGATGTCCGTTAGCCACAAAACCGTCACCGAGGAACACATCCACCAGCAGGGGTATATAGATCCCTAGCTCACATTCACTCATTACCAGCTCTGGCCTGTAGGGGGACTCTACGCGGTCGCTGCTTTGAGCCGGAAAATACAGAAGAAGAAGGCCAGGTTGGCTCTACCCCCGATAGAACTGACCGATCAGAGCACAAAGGGCTGTGACATTGCGAGGTAACTGTAGGTCATCCTGAGATCCAAGTGTTTCAACGAGAGCTTCATAATGGCCTAAAATGAGGATATTGAGAACGCTATTGTGGGGCAATGAAGGAACTTAATGACTTGTACTGAGGGCAGAAATGCTTTACAGGCATCCTAGTCTGGCATAGTGAAAAGGAGAAACAAGCATGATATGTCTCCTTTAAATAATACAACCCAAAAATTGGGTCGAAAAAAAAGAACCCAACCTGTTGGGTTAAAATAACCCAAAAAGGGGTTTGTTCTTTTCTGAACCAGCAGTTGGGTTAAAATTGGGTTAATTTTTAACCCAGCTGTTTTTAGTGTGTAAGGTATGTCAATTTAATTGACAACGGCATTTCAAATTATATGTACATCAATCATCTCATAAAATAAATGCACAAGGGTGCTTACACAAGTAAATATGAACAAGCAGAAAGAGACTTTGGATAAGATACACCCCAGTTCAAATCCACAACTTAGGTAATTCCTCAAAGAGAACAGAGCAAAACAGAAAACATTCAACAAAGAAAAACAAACAAGCAAAAGCAAACAAAAATGTTTTGCTTTTGCAGTGTAGAGAGTCAGCCCACCATCAATTACCAGGCTGTTGGCTGGAGTCCACCTGCAGCTGTTCAATCTGGATGAGTCCTTGGACAAAACATTATTACTAAAATAAAAGACTGAATGTAAGAGTGATTTGGTTGGTTTGACCTGAAGTGTAAACTGTTCTGAGTCATTAGTAAAACTGGAGCAGAACCATTGACCAACTCCATTTACTACCCCTCTTGAAACGGAGCGGCCCATTACCATCCAAAATTCATCCTTCTTTTTGGACAGTATTCAGAGATAAAACATGTACAATTCCAGTCAGAATGGTCATGCAAGCACTCAGTCGTACCGATTTTCCATACATCTCTATTTCCTAGTCAGAGGATGGTGTTGAGCATTATTCAATAGGCGGCTTCAATATCAACGCTGTCGCCTGATGCTCAGGGTCAGGGCTGATATGAGCCATCCCTGACATGATGAATGTGTTTTTCTCCCCCTGCTCACACCTTCTCAAACAGAAACATAATAACAAAAGTTTCCACTGAGTGAGAGAAACTTTTTTTTCTTTTTCAGCTGTTTCTCTTGCTCAGCCCCCCACCAGCTCCCGTCCTCGTCCTCATGACAGAGTGCAGGAAGACGACTGATTTGGTGCTTGTCTGATTGCTATGCATTGTTTAGTTTCTTTCATTAATGCTGGGTGCCAGTCGAGGGCTACAGATGAACAATAGCTGTGGCCCCAGGCGTAGATCAATAGCAGATTGCTGATAGTGCCCCGTCCATTCTCCACTCCAGATTACATGATAAATGGCTCGGGCCATACGCAGTGACAGGCCCAGGGCGAGCACGGCCCAGGTAAGGCCTCTGTCTGCTGGATACCACATCGTCTGAGCGCGTGTGTGAGACAAGAGCACACGAGTTGAAATATGAGTGTGCTTTTGTATTATTGGTTGTTTATCAAAGAGTATCTGAGTGGACATGGATACTTTCAGGAGGTTATTTGTGTGTTTGAAGCGTAAACACTGAATGTTTTTTGGACATTAGATGTTGGGGCTGTGCAGTACTGATGTTTGTGCAGGAGAACTGAAATAACGCAGAAGATGCTGCTGCTGCATTTGCTGAGGACATATTATTTTGGTTGGCTCAAAATTCAAAAGTCTGGATCAAGGTTAGCATTTTTGCTACATGTTGATTGCATGTTGATTTAGGTTTCACCTTGCAATTTCACAAGCAGACTAACAGATTTTTTATGACAGACCTACATCATTAGTCTTGCAGACCAGACAAACCTGACATATTCTGAAATCCTGCGTGTCTGTCTCACCAGCTTCCATTGTCCAATGACTTCACCCAGCTTAATCAGGAAAGAGAGGCAGGAGCTGCAGACATGACGACAACAGGAAGTGGCTGCATGTGTAAAAACAATTGAGACTTCTGAAGCAGTCTCCATATCAGCATTTTTTAAAGTCAGAAATGGACTCAATTTATTCTTTAAAAGAAAGACGAAGAACGTCACTTGAAGCTTGTCTTACAAGAAAATATGTTACTATCTTCTCCTGACCAACGATCACTGCAGGGAAGCTGGGAGAGATGCAAAAATTCTTCATAGACATGGCAGGTTAGTTTATGGTCGTCATGGTTACTCAGTGTGATTCTGTGAAATCTCCTCTCCTCAGAAGTTTACCAGGAGAACTTGATGGGGATTGTATTTGACAAGTTTCATGTCACATATATTTGTTAAATGACACATCTGTGTGGTGTAATTTAATGTAAAATAATAGTCTAAGGTAGTTTAAGCTAATGCTAATAACAGTGTAAGCCCAATGTAATACCTAAGTCACACATTCACGTTCACATTCTCATAGTGATTGTGCACCACTGTACACGATTGTACTAGTAATTTCCTCTCACCATATATGTATGTGGCTCAATTTATTTTTTAAAAACTTAAGGTATGTACCTTGTTCCAGGTTAGCTTGTGGCAACCTCCTCTCATCAATACAAAGGTCCTGACCTCACAAAACAATGCTTTCACACTAGGCACAAATCAAATTATGCTAAAGTTTGGTCTGGACTGAGGAAACCACTTTGGGATGGACAAAAGCTTGGCTGTTGGTCCAGTCCATGGTGTGGAGGAGGTTTCACACCAGCAGTTTTGGTCCAGATTAAACTGAGAAGTTGGAAAGTTCAGGCCTGATGATGTGCTTTGAAAGCACCCTGGAGTGATGAGCCTTAAAGTTTGGAGAAAGACAAAAAGTCAAAATAATGATGCCAGTAACCATCTTATTGGTACAATGACTGATAACTGTTTCAAAGTTCATCTATACGTCCCTCCAAATGACCATAACTGTTCATTAAAATCTCTTAATCTAATCTAAATGCAGCTGCTGTTTTTTTACAGCACGAGTTTTTGTACTCTTAATAGCTTCAATGCTTTTAGCTGTACAACACAAGGCAGGTGTGTTGTTTTGTGTATTTGTGTGAGGAAATGTGTTTAACAGAGGACTTGTGTGCCCAGGGTATCCAGATTTTTCCATTGAAATAAGCAACCACATCGATAAAAACAAGCTCAAAACAAGTACCCACACTTACACATGTGTAATAAATAGCAGGACTGTGGAATATTGGCTAAAAGTGACATTGAGATACATCATTTTTAAGAGAAAACTACATACATAATAGTTCGATTAAACATTTTTTTCTGTCTTTTTTTACTCTTCTTCTGCTTATCTATCTTATTCTTTTAATTTAGAGGGCCTAATGTTATTTCGAACTCTGTGTTAGCTCTAGACAGTTTAACCTTGATTTTTGTAGCCAAACAGAAAGAGTCTTGTTTCTTTAGTTTTATGTTGATCCTAAACAGCTGTATCATGTAGTAGAGAAATTTTGATGAGATTAGTACTTTTTTTTTTTTTTTTTAAGTTATTTTTTCAGGGTTTTTTGTGGCCTTTATTGATAGGACAGCTGGAGAATGACAGGAAAGCGGGTGAAGAGAGGGGGGAAGACATGCAGCAAAGGGCTGTGGCCGGGATTCGATCCTACTGCCGCTGCTGGGGTTTGGAAGTCCCCGTACATGGCGCCCGTTTAGTACTTTTGTAATAGGGACATCAGAAGGTTTTTTGGAGGAAACATCATTTCCACATTATCATAAAATGTATTAATTTGTGTTAAGAGCAGGAGAGAATAACATAATATTGAATTTACATTGATGAAGTAGCATGCATCAGGTCTGTCCTGGTTAGGGAGCAGAATAAGCCCAAATAAGTTACTGAATTTTAAGACATGATTTTTTTTTTTAAACAAAATAAACTTAAAGTTGCTTATAGTAAGCAGACCTGGCAACTAAGGGCTTGTGTAGTTGTTCAAAACTGCCAGTTTAGGAGAGTTTTTGAAGGACAGACTGTCATCTTTTTGGCCTTATCCGGGCAAAGCAGAAAGCACTGCCTGGGTTTGTGTAAAGAGACGACATCAGAGAAGGCAAGCATTCAAAATGATCTTGAACACCCAGAACTCTGTCCCCAATTATTTTCTCTCTTTCTGGCAATAACATGTCACCAAGCCGCCATCTGTTTTTTTCTTTTCTTTGTTCAAAACAAATGCTCAGGTATTTCCCCCTGCAGCCACACATCCTTCACTGAATTTGTGATTTGTGTGATTTTTCCCTTAAAATTGATGAGAGTGAAACAAAGTGAAAGTTGTTATAATTCAAGGTCTTTCAGTAAAGCTGGGGAAAACCAGTGGCTAGTTAATCTACTCATTGACATGTCGTCCTCTGGTGCAGCTGAAGGACGCTCTTTAGACTAATGACCACACATATGGCGCGTTGCCCATTTAAAAGAGAAACAAACACCTCCTGGCCATGCAAGAGTGTGTGAGGGCGTGGTGCAGCCATGTGTGGAGACAAGAAGCTCATGGGTATGTTCCAGTCTGTCCTACCTGCCAAACAAAGGAAGTCTTCAAGATTTATAAACAGTGATTATTGTTGTATTACTTTTCTTAAGCAAATGTTATGCTTAAGTTTAAAGTATCAAACATGAAGATGGTATGTTTTCATGGCCTCTTGATTGATAAAATTCAGACTTTATTGGACAAAGATACAGGCCCTCAGTGTTTGAAATGGTGTAGAAACCTGTGCAGAAATCATCATACACCATCTGTTGTGTGTGGTTTATTAAAGGTGTAGTTAGCGATCTTCTAATCTTCTAATCTAATGCAGTATTTGTCAAACCACCATATTTCTCTTCTCCATCCACAAGATGTCACCACTGACAGCATGTTGAAAAAAAGTCAGGTTTCAATACACAGCCTTGACTCTGAATTTCAGCAGGTAAATACTGTGGCTCGGGCCGAGTTACCAAAACAGTGTAGGGGGCGATCATACTCATGCGCAGATCAGACAGAGGGGGGAGGGGGAGTCGTAGGATGCGTAGCGTGCGCTGTTCACGTAAGAGAGAGAAACAATATGTGCAGTAGCAATGGCTGAAAAACAGCCCAAAAGAAAAAGGTCAGAGGGGTGAAAAGTGAAAAAGAAGGGCTAGGACCATGAAAGAGCGAAGACCCAGGTCAACATTGGTGTTGCTTTCTGACGGTGGAGGGAACTCCGTCAATTGAAAGACCTGAAAATGGACGCGGATGTCGCCGTCTTTCTGCTGGATAGGTAAGCAACATTAGCTTTGTGGTGCTTCATATAACAGTAACAGCCGTCAGGGATTCATCGTATTGTCTAATCTGCCAGAATGTACTGTTGTCGTGATGTTATCAATATTGTCAGTTGAGTTGTCTGATGAGTCGGGGTTACCTTAGCTATGCTGGTCAGCTACGCAGTTTCTACGGCCATTTCCATGACGATGCACGTCCATCAGCTTTCCAGGGGTGAGGTATGAAGGGAGAGACGGATCTAAATTCGTTTATAAACAACCTCTCCACTGGTTTTTTTCCCACATCGCTGACTACACCTTTAAGTATGCACCAATCCGAGCTTGTGAGTGACAAACACCTACATATGCTGTAAGAAGAATTATAACATTAAAAACAATTTTCTTTGTTTTTAATACTGTTGAGGGGGTTTGGGTAGCAGAAAACAACTTTATATAAACTCTTAGGGCTCTAATTTCGTAGACCAGGCGCAAGCGCAGGCGCACCTGCCCTGTGCCGGCCTTCGCCGTGCGCACAGGGTGTGACCGGCGCACTTTGCAAGTTTCCTGCAGTGCCAAGAGAGGCGCAGAGGGGCGCAGAGGAGCGCGTCCACGCCCACGTCTCTGCCCCTCGGCACAAATGCCAGAGTAGGAGGAGAAAAGCTGTGAGTGGGTTTAACACAGCTGATCGCTGTCTTCACCAATCAAATGACCGCCTCTCCTTGCCTTTAAATGCGCTGCGGGCGAGGCGCAGCGTCTGATTGGTCTGAATGATCCCCGCTGCTCTGACCATCTCCGCTGGAGATCATTCTCCAGTGGAGACGGTCAGAGCTGCTGTCACTTCAGCAGCTGGGAGAACAGACTGGCCGTCGGGGGGCGCATCGGTCTACGCGTCACCGTGTGGGCCAGCTCCCGGGACAGATGTAATCTGTTCTTTGTCATTATAGGAGTACAAAATTAAGAGACAGTTACACAGCAACTGGCTTATCCATTCATAATACTTTTGATCCACCTGCACTCCTGGTTTGTCACCGCCAAATAGCAGAGCCTTTAGTGATATACTGTATACTCTCCCGGTGTCTCCGCCTCATCCTCCTTACAATAATGTAATCTTTTTACATCACGTTAAAAATAAAGACTAACCCAGAGGAATATGGGAAATCACGGGTAAATCCTGAGTGACATACATTTATTTTCTCTGTCTTTTTTCTCCCTCTTTCTTTGAATTTAATGAAATGAGAGAAGCCAGATATATACTCAGTATCAGATGTTAAGGCTGTTTATTGTTGATTTGTAAGATGTGCATCAAACTTCCAGCTGCCATCAGGTTAAGTTTCCATTATGACAAACGGCTTTAATCCGACATCAGATGTGACGGGACAGTTGATGTAGATACAAATGTATCTGCTGGTTCAGACGGTTACATTAAATAGTGATTGCTGTGATTGTTTATTGCATTAAAATGTGCCTGACACTCTGGAAACCTGCCTCTGAGGCTTTGTTGATGTGTGCGCACATGTGCGCCTGTCACCAAATTACAGCTGCGGAGGGCGCGCTTCACCTTGCGCCGAGAATGGACCAGGTTGGAGCAGGCGAGCTTTCAGCGCACTTTCTGCACTGTTTTTGGCACGAAATTGTCACTGCGCCAACATGAATATGCCAACACCTCCCCCTGGTGCGCCGTCGACTTCCCCTGGTGCGCCGTCACACCCATCTGTGCGCAGACAGTCTACCAAACTGTCAAATTGGCAGCGCACGGCGTTGCGCTGGACGAAATTAACACTGCGCTGGGTGTGCCAGGTTTGCGCCCCCTGCGCTGCGCCATGAAATTAGAGCCCTTAGCCTGTGTAGAAAGACTGTTCTTCTTTAAGAAAGTCACCCTTAAAGGTGCTATGAGGAGAATCTATTTCCGGTGACATAAAGACTCTGCTACCCGTGAGCACGTGCGGCGACTGTCGTAAAGATGTGACTCAAGCCAAAGCGTGTGTTTGTTGTGATGCTAGTGAATGCAGCTCGGACCTTCCTCAGAACTCTGCATTGCTTTACAACTTTTTTTTTCAACAACTTACAGGATGCAAAGCGACGAGGTAATGTATCTCTTTCTAGTTACGTAGCAGTAGTTCTTGATGTGTGACAACAAGCAATTTTTGGAAAACTTAGTATCGTAGTTTTGTAGCCGGCTATATATCGCTACTTACAGCCCGGTGCTCTAAGACGTGTCCAAATAATATGAATTTGCTCTAGTTTTAATTGTCTTGTTCCCAAAGTTGGGTATCCAGGCCAGTCCAGCCCTGTCCGACCCGACCGTGAAGCTAAGAAATAGCATTTATAGATAACCTATTTTGATGTCATAAAATTCATCTTGAAGAGTGTATTTCGATCAGGCATATATATCTAAAAGTGAGACTTTTTTGTTATTACTCAGAAACTCCTCAAAGCAACTTTAAAATGCTCTGTTTTGTACTTCCTGTACAGTTTGTTGTACCATAGCTATACAGCCTCCACCCACATTTTGTCACAGGCAGATGCCATGACTGTTTTAAAGTCTGCTTTCTGACCTGAACCCCTCTTCCCTGTTCCCATCAGACAACTTCTGGGCCAATCAATGCAGAACTCATTCTATTCCCTCAGATCTAAATGTCTCCAAAGGGGAGGGAAAAAAGCTGCATCTAATCTGATACAGAGATTAAATTTCCTGTTTTTTTAATCAAATTAAATCAAAACTTTGCTTAATAAATACCTAATATGCATTGTAGTTATTTTTTCAGTCATTTTATGCTGATGGTTATAATATGCCAAAAAATATTGTGTATTTGTGGATTGCATGAATACCCCTTTTTTGTTTAAAGAATGTCTGTACACTCACAGTTATTTGACAGTATCAGATGAAACATTTATTTTTCCGGTTAAGTTTGGATGTGTGTGCGTTGCTGTAATGCCTGTCACTAATGTGTATCATATAGAGAGTTTTAACAGAACTGTGTGTCCACTCCCTGCTGCGTGTGCTGCTGGGATCAGTCTAACACATGACAGACTCAGCATGAAGCTTTTATACACCTTCAACACAATTTCACAAACCCTCCTCTACAGCTGCTTCAGACATTCACACATCATGTCATTTAATTTAAGAGTTCAGCATTGGACACACCTGTTTTAATACTGTAAGCTCCACCAGAAGTCTCCTCAGTCTGAAGTTCTTGTCTGCACAATATGCTAACTTAAAGTCAAATCAAAGAAAGGAAACATTTTGGACCTTTTAATCACAAGCCAAAGAGCTGCCATTGTTTTATTGTTAGTTTTGTTTTTAACTTATAACAATTAAATATCAGTGATATAATTACTGCACATGATGTTGATAAAAAAATCTGACTACAGTTGATATTATATAAGAATGTAACGACACATCCTACAACACAAACTAAAAACACTGTAAACTGTAAACAACATAACTTCGGAATGTATTTTCTTATAAGGTAACTTCCCATGAATTTTCAATACAAACTTATTATGAATGATATTTTATAACAAAATGCCTTATGTAACCCCTGATGCTTTAGAGAATGGGCCTCCAGCTTTTCTCAAAAGAAAATAAAACCAAGAGACCCCTACCTCCCTGTGGTGTTTTCCACGACCCACAGGTGCTGCTCATGTTTCATCAAACCCTCAGTCACAAGAGTGCCTGCTCTGACCACTGTGAGCGTCCCTCATCATGCACAAACACTGTGGGACAGACTGTCCACACTCTTGGGGTAAAAAGCCATATGATAAATTGAACCTAGGAAACTGGGGTCTTTGACCTGTTCTGGACCTCAGAGGACTCAGGAAGTATCTTCGTCCACTGAGGTGCAGACTTCTCACCATCCCCAGGGTGGGGCAAGCCATCCCAACAGCAAACTGGTTCTCCACTACAGATCTCAATGATGAATATTTCCAAACTCTCACCTGGAAGGGGCATTGGTGCTTCCTGAGGTTTGGCCTACACAGAAAAAGCTACAAGGTCCAGGTCCTGCCCTTCAGCACATCTCTGGCTCCTCAAACAGGTCCCTGGATGCAGGTCTTGCTCCCATGAGGCACTCGAGGATCATCGTCCTGAATTATTGGATGACTGGCTGATGTGTGCTGCTGCAGAGGAGTAGTGCTGTCTTCTTCTACAGAAAGAGCAGACTCCTGCCCTCCCAGGTGACATTTCTGGATATGGTCCTGGACTTCAGGAGAGTGACCGATGTGCTGACTGCAGAGAGACTGCAGTCCTTCACTGTCAGCCCAACCATCCTCTGGATGCTTGCTTGAGTAACTTGGAGGCCTTTGCCTAGGCCCCATGGCTCAGATTGCAGCAATAGGGCAGGTGGTCCCTGTAACTTTCGTGCTCAAAGGTGTCTGCTGTGCCTGGGATTCCACCCTAGGAGATCTCACCGGACCAAGGTGGTGGTTACATGGAGGAGATACCCCAGCCACATCAGAGCAGGGCATGCACTACGACCAGCAGTCTACTGCCAACTGATATTCACAGACTCATCCCAAACATGTTAAGGTGTTCAAGACGGCAACGGCATCAGGAGTAGTTGGTCTGGCCTTTGGTTGATCCAGCACATAAATGTTCTGTAGGTGAGGCTGGTTCCCCCCCGCACTGAGAGAGACCCTGTCGAGACTAGAGGGTTATCATGTCATAGTTAGGACCAGCAGGCGCCAAAAACGGTCAAACCGATACGTTTTTGTTGTGTTTTGGCCTTGCATTTAGGTGGAAAAGCATTCCGATTTGTCTTAAAATGGAAACTTTTAAAAACGGGCTCCAAAGTGGAAAGTTTCCAAAATGATCTCCATGCAGCTTTGTGTAAACCCGTACCAGAGCGTTTCAGGGTGAAACGCTGACGTCACCCGTGCACAGTACTCTTTCACATGAAGGCTGCGTGTGCATACCAGGAACAACAGCAGCTTTGACTGTCTGTCAAGTAATGTGTGAGCCTCTTACTGTGCTCGGTTTGTTATCCAGACAAAACTATCCAGACAGATTTGTTGTCCGCCATTGTTGTTTGTGAAGTTTTTCTTCTTCATTCATGCGTTGTAGCAGCCCTGCCTCTCTGCAAACCAACACTGCCATCTACCAAACCAGCATGCGCACTACAGTGGATTCACTCGTCTCCAGTGTTGTGGTATGAACGCAGAAAAAACGCATAGGAAAAATCTTTGCGTCTTTAAGTCAGGAGTGTCTGTGTAAACGTAGCCTTACGCCCAACATGGTGTGGTTCTCTGCGATTCCCCCTCTGTTGGACGGATTGACCTGGGAACTCTTCCTCAAACTGGTGGAAGACTGCCCTGGCCCCTGAATGGGACAGGCTCCTGGTATTAGGTCTACCAAAGCCTGTTGTGAGCACATGCAGGACCTCCTACCTGATCTGCTTTCATTTGGCGTACAAAGCAACATAAAAAAAATCTCCAAGTGCACTATGAGTAGATTTGAAGGAAGTCCTTTCAGTGCATATGAGCCGGGAAATGAACACTAAAACAGACTCTGCTTCCTCTTGTGTTTAATACTGATGCTGTTTCACAGAACTGAGGGAGACTGAAGACATCTACTGCAGACGGAGAGACAGAGAGGAAGAGATCAGTGGCTCTGTAGGTGGAAGACTTTGATCACTGCACCTCAGCAAACAGTGCTCCCTGACACCCACTCAGACACACAGAGCCTCTGATACATACAGCTGTAACCTGAAGAGGCACAGAGCGAGGGGGGATGATGAGAGGAGCTGAAAGACTGCAGGCCACTACAATAATCCTCTGGTCTTTAATTAAAACCTCCTAATGATCACAGGGAGAACGACAGACTGGAGGAAGGGGCAGAGGGAGATGAAAAGTCAGTTTTTTCCTTCTTTTTATGTTACCCCCCTTACATCAGGACCCTGATCTATCCCCATCAGATCTCTGCTCCACATGCACCCTGGTTTAACTAACATTTGTCTGTCATTTAGCTGTGGGCAGATGAAAGGTTAGCATGTACAGATGTTCAGATACTTTCCCCACTGTGTCGCAGGGCTTCAAATAGACTCACTGTGGGCTTTGTAGACCCCCTTCTGAGGAGACTAAGGAGCCTGTAGGAGTAGATCTCTGTTCTTCTTAACGAAGGAACTGTCCACACCTTCCACACAGAAATCATAAGGAGTGAAAGTGATGATAGGAAAGGTGCACCAAAGAGATTTATTCCATAATAATTAAAAAAGGGCTTAACCTATTCTTGAAATATGATGTACTGTATGTTTAAAAAAACTTCGGTCTTCTGTCTTCTGTACCAAAGCATCAGGTCCTTTACTGATCAGAGCGAAGCAGCAGGTCTTCGTCAGAGCCTCTGTTGTTACCTCAGCTAAGGAGGGTATGTTTTTGATTGTCTGTTTGTTAGCAAGATTACAGAAAAACTACTGAATGGATTTACATAAAAATTTAACTAGAGTTGTGATTTTGTCCATGGAAGAAGCCATTTAACTTTGGTGGTCTGAATGAAAAATGCCCAAAATTTCACAAAATCCCAGAGGTTAAAGCTGGGGTTGGTAATCTGATTTAGATACAGTGAATCAGATTACCTGTAATACTGGTTAAAATGATCTTTATGATCCGATGGCAATCAATTCATAATGTGTTCTTAAAACAGAGCGAAAAATATCCGCTATCTACAGCAGAAATAAACCTGGGAAAACACCAACCAATAAACATGCCGTGTCACCAATTATTCAACCAATCAAATCCCGTTTCCATTCTGCCCGCCTCCTGCGTGTAAAGTTTGCCGGCGTTTCTTTGCCTGTAGCCGAGCTGAGAGGGATCCAAGTCTGCGGGAGATTGCTTACCTGTCAAGTTTTGTCTTCGAAAATAAGGGAAGCTCGCTACGAGCCGTCCCACAACCCCAACCAAGCTCCAGTATCCCTCATATTTTAAGACAGATGTACAAGAAATCTAAAATAAACACATTGTTCTTCTTGGTTTGTTCGGTCGGCTCTAATCTCACGATAGCTGCCACCCAGGCTACTGCAGGTGGACGTTCTCGCCAGGCTTTTTCTTCTTCTTTGGTTTTACGGCGGTTGGCATCCATCATTTTGGAGCATCACCGCCCCATTCAGGCTGGAGACAGAGTTCAGTTTGGAGAGGCAGAGGAATGTTTTTATGATTATATCATCACACGGGAGATTTACAGGAGAGTACTAATACAGGAGGACGTCGGGAAAGAGGATAAAATACGTAAAATACGGTAGATTCACGGCCAAAATGGGAGACTTGACAGCTATGTGGCAGAGGAACTACGTATGCCCAGATCAACATCGGGCTGTGAGCACTAACTAACTTTACATGTTTGTTTTTTAACTTTACTATGATAATGTTTTGGTGTTTTCTTACCGCTGACTGAGCCATGACTTGGTGTAGTGTAAAACAAACACGTTGCGATGAGGGTTTGGAGTTTTAAAAATATCATATCACTGCCATTTCTGAACAGCTTCACTTCCAATTTTATAGGATAATAGAAGTTTTTTGTCCCTGTCATCAAGTTAACTATCATGGGAACCTGATCCAGACTGACGTCACAAACAATGTTGAATTTTTTAATGAGAAATCCCATTGAAGACATTCAATAATTCATATAAATTCAAAATATTCTCTGATGTTCCCAAAACTTGTTCATACAGGATAACAACCTCCATGTATGTGCTGAGTTTGGCACTATTGTTGATCGAGTGATCCCGAATTTTATCTTTACGGGGTTGTTGAAAACCACTGCTGAACCTGAGCTGCTTGGTGGAGTGCTTTTTAAGTGCTTTTGACTTTTTTGACACAGACTAAAGATATGTTCCTTCCAGCACAGGTCTTAGGAAAAAGGAAAAAGTCACAGAGGGGTAGATCAAGCTCTGTGATTTGTTTTGGGACAGAAATGCTTTACTGAGGGCGCAGTGTGAGCTGGAGTATATCATGGTGAAGAATAAATTCATAAATCCACTTTGCGGGCTCTGTCTTTGGACTTTTTCTTGAATTTTTTCTAGAACCTGTTCCTAAAAGCATTGAACAGTGTTAAATTTGGACTTGCTATGTTGTGATTTTTTTCATCTTTGGTGATGATGGAGTTTTCCAAAAAAACTGAGTGCCGTTTGACTCAAGATTATATTAGAATATCCAAGTTTCATTCTGTGTTTCATTACACTTGTACAAAAACCTTTTCCACTTTTATTTCTTCACATTGTTTTTTGAGTTTTATATAACAACATTAAATATATACAGATTTGTAAAGAAATAAAAATGAAATGTTGGCAGACACCAACAGACCACAAAGCTTGGCCAGCAAACAGTTCATAACAAGGAATACAGGTTTATGGGAAGGTTAAGAAATCCTATATACATTAAACACAAGCAAACATATACTGTAAATACCCACTTGTATTCACTGGTAAGTACACATAAACTCACATGATCATGAATAGACTGAATGTGTGCAAAAATATATTTAGAAAAATAACAATTAAGATAAATAAATTGAAATAAGTTGATATGAGACAAGTCTTAAAGAGACAAGAAGCCTAAATACTGTATAAAAAAAGAGATTAAAAAATACAATAAAAATAACAATGAAACTGAACTAAAATAACAAAAAGGAGGGGAGCACTGAAATTAGAGCCTTAAAACAAAATGAAAAATATTTATATATAACAATGCAAAAATAGGTAAATAAATGACATGTAAAAATCATAAAGTAATAAATAGATAGTTAAAGAGACTGTGAGGAGTTTCTAAATAATTACAAAAAAGTCTCACTTTTAGATGTATGCCTGATGGAAATACACACTTATCGATGAGTTTTATAGCATCTAAATAAGTTATCTATAAATGCTATTCCTTAGCCTCCTGGTCGGGTCGGACAGGGCTGGACTGGCCTGGATACTCAACTTCTGGGAACCAGACAATTAAAACTAGAGCAAATTTGTTATTTTATTATTTATATTACACATCTGAGAGCGCCGGGCTGTAAGTAGCGATATAGCCGGCTACAACTACGATAATAAGTTTTCCCCGCATTGCTTGTTGTGACACATCAAAAACTACCGCTACGTAACTAGAAAGAGATACATTACCTCGTCGCTTTGCATCCTGTAAGTTGTTGAAAAAGAACTTGTCAAGCAATGCAGAGTTCCGACAAAGATCCATGCTGCATTTACCACAACAAACAAACACATTTGGCTTCACGTCTCCGGTGCGTTCAAGTTGTAGTCAGAAGTAGGAATTTCTGGCTTCCGAGTGGAAAACTAAAACTGGAACGTCCCCCGAAGTCAGAATTTCCTACTGGGAACTCAGTGAAACCTCGCCACCCCGAGGTGTCAATCGAAGATGGATGCCCCCAGTGTGAACAGTTATTTAGCTCCTGTAATAATCCATTTATTTGCACTTCTGACTGGGGTGTGTCGCTCTAGATCAGCTGTATAGATAGTATTGCTAGATTTATATTTACAAAAATGCTGCCATAGTGATAATCACATTCTTCATACAACAACGCAGGACGTGCTAACAACAGCTAACAATAGCCTGGTAGATCGGCATGTTTTTTTCTGACTTCAACTGGAACGCCGATAAGTGGGAGATAATGTTACTCCCATTTCCGAGGTTACAGGAACGCAGCATTACACCGGCGATAAATTCTCCTCATAGCAGCTTTAAATTAAATTAACTAATAAAGATAAATTTACTGAATAGAATAAGAGTAAAAACTGAATAAAATAAAAAAAACAATAATTATCGAAATGAAATAGAAATGATATTGTTGATCCACTTGTGACAGATCTGTTTTTTTTTCCATCTTAATGAAGTGCGTATTTCATTTTTGTCAGGCACAGTGAGAAGAGGGAGCCGATGACCCCAATGCTGTAACACTGACGTCTTGCTGACAGAGATAAAGGTCACCAGGTTTGATTTCTGTTGTCCCCACAGATATTTATTATTTCCTTTTGATCAGGAGCCAGAAGTTTTGGAACTTAGACACACTCTTTTGTTACATTCAAGTTAATTATGCAAAATTCTCCAAACTGTGTCTTTCTCAGTAGAGATCATTTCTGCTCGTATGCTTATATTGAGTCGTTGATCATTTTGAAGAATTTGTGAAATTTCTTGACTGTTTCCAGCTGCTTCTGATGTTCATCCTCTTTGACATCCTCTTTGCCTGTACTATATCTTTTGTTTCTACTCAAACACCTGTGCAGATCACACAAAACGGATCAAATTTTTTGACAACTGTTTCCAGCTCCTTGTTGAATTCACTCCATGATGAATGAAGGCAGCAGAGGGTCAAACCCTGCACCAGCAGGGTGTACCCATAATGAGCCATAAGTGTATTTAATCTGTATAGACGAATCATTACTGAGCCTCCCTGCTGCAGGTCTAATGGAGAAAAGTTGGGTCTAGAATTTTGTTGTGTGCTTCCAGGCTTGCCATCAGCCAAGCTCCAGACTCTTTACCTTCAAACAAGCTCATAAAAAAAGGTAATTAACAGATATTTCCCATCTATGGAGGAGGTGTTCTGCATAAACTATTTTATAAAACCACTTTAACTGAAGTCTTTTTCACACTATTTCTTTTGATGGCGATGTCATGATGTTGGGAATATTTCCTCATTGGACTTTGGGCCCCTGAGTACCAATTGAGCTTCTTCTTCTGTCCATCTGCTGATGCATACTTCCAGCAGGATGATATACCAAGACAACAAGGTCAGATCGTCATAAACAGGTTTCTTGAGCATGACAGTGAGTTCACTGCACTCCAGTTGCCCACATGTGATGAGGTGGAATGAGAGATTTGCATCATGGTTGTCTGCAACAAGTGTATGATGCTGTTAAATCAAAATGGACCAAAATCTTTGAGTAATGGTTCCAGCACCACAGAGAATAAAGACAGTGCTGAAGGCAAAAGACACTGCCAAGGTGAAAATAAAACTACCACTAATGAGTGTATTAAATCTTTAAGATAATTAAAAAATAACTTTTTTTATAGCACCTTTAAAAACAGATGTTTTCTAAGTGCTTTAACAGCCAAAACAAGGGCAGAAAAAGTCAGAAGTCTGGGTATGATAAAATCAACAATCAGGTCAGAGACCAGAAGAGTCAAAGGAAAAGGCACAGAGGCTCATGTTTATTCAAGAAATGAAAGAAAAGAAAATGGTAACTGTTGAGCAGGAAACAACTGGAGTAATGTAGGAATATACTAAATTCATACAGCTTATTATGTCAACATGTACATAGGAAGAACACGAGTAAAGCAGATATGTTGTTTGATTATAAGGAGATGACAAGACAAATAGATAATGGATTTATAGATACAGAGATACTATTATGACAGTTGATAGTTGATGACATCATATCTGGAAGTTAGAAGAGAGTAGACAGTGGTTGGATAAAAGAGTAATAGTAACTGTAAAATAAGTTTGTAGAAAAAATTAATGTAACATGGATGATAAACAAGTAAGTAGGCATCATGCAAAAGCAAGTTATAGGGAGTTTTAAGGCGTGACTTAAAGACGTGACAGATTCAGCACGTCTCTTCTCCGCGGGCAGGGCGACCAAAAGTCGAGGAGCTCTTACAGAAAAGGCTCCATCATCTTTAGTCTTAAGATGGGCCAAAAGTGACCCAACTCAATTTTAAGGTTCTTTATCTTTGCAGTTGCAATAGTAATTAATGTCTTCTGATTTATATTTACTATTTAAGGTTAGACTTAAAACATTCCTCTTTGATAAAAATTGTAGTTAGGAGCAGCTAATAGTTTACACTCATAGTTAAGATACAATAGGCTTAGACTGCCAGGGGGATCTGGCACACTGGGCTAAATCCCTCTCTCTCCATATCTGCCTTTGCCCCTTTTGTTTGCTCCTGTACTCGTCTCTGGCTCTGGTCTTGTATGTAGTCTGGGATCCTTGGTGGAGATCTCCTGCTGCTGTGGAGTCACGATGCCTCAAAAACTACAATTACAGACATGACAGGTTGCGAGAGCAGGGTACACCCCAAACCAGTCGCCAGTTGATCGCAGGGCCACATAGAGGAAGACAACCATTCACACTCACACTCATACCTAAGGGCAACTTAGAGTCACCAATTCACCTAGTGAGCATGTTTTTGGTCTGTGGGAGGAAGCCACGCATGCACCGGAAGAACATGCAAAGTTCACACAGAAAGGCCCCTGCCCAATCCGCTCTGCTCAAACCAGGTACCTTCTTGCTGTGAGACATGTGCACCACCTGCTGCGCCACCGTGCCTGTCTGCACTTCGAGCTACATTTGTTTGTATAAAAAAATGAAAAAGTCCTATATAAATAAAGTTTGATTGATTGATTGAATAAAACACTCAATCAGAATCCAATAACATAAGAAGTGAATGTGGATCAGTTGTGTGCATCAAAGAGTTAACCCATATGAACAGATCATAGTTGAACCTCAACTCTTCAACAAAGTAAGAAGAGACTTACCAGATATTTTCCATCTATCTAGGAGGAGTTTGCTTTGCAGAAACATTTCATAGAAGCAGCAGTGATCCTGCTACACTGAGTGAACACACACCTACAGCTCACCTTCAGGCAACAACGGGAGTCAAAAGAGTGTGAACAAGGTTTGAGTCAAAGCTGAGAGCTTTAAGTAGTTTTAGAGGAGCGGCATGACGGGCGGAGAAACACAAAGCTCATATCCCACGGGGTAATTTATTAGAAGACCCTGCCTCTTGTTCATTTTGTAAAGGCTTTTCCAGAGGCAAACATTACTTTCATTCTCCTGACGCAACAACACAAGTGTGTGTATGTGTGAGACGAGATGTTCACACTCTCAATATTCAGCCTGCAGATGAGTTCTGTTTGGCTCTCAGATTAAACATGGGGGAGTCCCAGGTCAGTTACTTATGACACACACTGCTCCATCCCTCACACACACACACACACACTGATGCCTGTGAGAGGGAACAACGTCCAATCCCTGATGCAACTATTCATAAATATCAAAAGAGGGAAGCGGAGCTTGTTGCTATCACAGCCTCGATAGCATGCAGGGTAATGTGTTTCCAAATGGCAGAGGAGAAATGTGCTTATGACAATGATGGAACAAGATAGCGGCCGTGATGGAGCAGCCATGTCCCCGGTGTGGTTTGTCTTACTGCATTGTAATCACACTTCACCTAAAGTGTGTGTGATGATATCTAAACATGTGATATTGGATCAGTATTACCAACAAACTTAACACACAAAAAAAGGATAATACAGTAAACAGTGGTTCTGTGACGGCACAATACATTACATCAGCTCTATTTATATCATTAGATAAGATTAGTTTTTGCTCTCCCTTTTCCAAGACTTTCTACACACTTTGATCAACTCTCGATACAATATGATAAATATGATGCAGCACACCTCACTGTATGCTTAAAAAATATTGCAATTTTCCCTCCACTTTAAAAAAAAAAAGAAGATATATAATGCCCAAAAAGTATACTCTTAAAGAAAAAAGGGGTCTCCAACTTGAGTCTGCAGGGGCCTCTCTGTGCAGCCTTTTCTCTGGTACTCTGCAGTAGACCTTACCTTGCAGTGCAGCTGGATCTGTCTGATTTAATGTCTGTAGTCAGACCCGTCTTCCCAAGCTCCAATCTACAACAACTGTGAGTGGCCTAAAGTGGCGCCGTCCAATTAGCATCCTTTAGAGCAAGAAGAGGTGGAGCTACTAGGGACAAAAGCAGGAAGTGACTGCCTGTACAGAGATCAGCATAGATACTAACAGCTTCAGTAGCACATTTATCAGATCTCGACCACATTTCTGTATTAAACAGTTTCAAAAAAGACCATTGAAAGCATTTCTCAAAAATAACATTTTCACTCCATGTCCAACATTTTTTGGTGAGAGCTTGTTACAAGGTGGCTTACATGTTGTACTCAGCACCACCCAGAGCCATAGAAAGAGTGAGTTACATCCATAGACTGTAAAAAACATGGACGCCATGTCGCTGGGCTCAAATTGAAGTCTCCCCCATTCATCTGGACGGGCCGAAGTGAAACCTCAAAAAATTATTACACCCCGTACAAATATTTCTCCCATCCGTACGCTGTGGTGATATGAAAGTATTATTGGGCTGCGTGTTTTCCAAGTCCTCTTTTTTCTGAAAAGTTTCTTTTTTATAAGTTATTAGACTTTAAAAATAACCGCGGTTTACGGCAGCTTCACAATGATTGTGTACGGCGTATGCTGCGGAGTGTTGCGACCGTTTACGATAACTGCGTCCAGATTATGGCCCAAATTCTCTACTGGCTGCACAATGGCGGCGCCCTGACGGGGGATATTTAGGCTTCAGATCCGTTGCATGGTAGAAGGCGGAGCCACGCTATCCAGTTCTTATAATACATCCATGGTTACATCAACTCCATATTCCATGGGCCAATTATTTGATAACAAAGGTAGATCATGGGAGCCCTCAATTGTTCCAAACAGTGCGACCGAGTAAATAGGATTCTCCTGGGGAAAGCATGTTTCTTACAATTATCAAAGATCAATTTTACGTGTAGGAAGCTACAGCTGACATTTTAACGATGAGCATTTTACCATCACATGTGAATCAAGTTAAAGATGTATGTTAACTCATCAATTTTTAACAAAATATTAGTTTTAATGCGATCACTGGTCTGCTTGTTACATGTTACATCATTGATGAATACTCTTTTGCATTAGACCTACATGTTTATTCTGTTAAATAAAAACCCAAAAAGGATAGAGTAAAGTGTTGGTAAGCCATTGTTTGTTGCTTAATTTCACATTCTTCCTTTCATTCAGCACTTTTAAAAGTACTATCACAATAATAATGCTTCTACTCAAGTGCATAAAATATGGGTCACATTTGAATTTATCTATATTAATGATTGAATGTAAAAAATGTAAAATATTGGAAAATAATTACCAGAAATCCTGGCTAAGCAGTTCATTTATTTGTAGCCACTTGGCTGGTACATGAGCCATGTGACACATTGATTGACAGAACACCTGTTGAATGTACTTTTGAAACGTTCTTCCCATTCCCAAACGCTTTCTTGCCCAGATGAGGTAGGGAACATTTTTTACACAAGCCAACACTCTGGATTTGGGCAAAAGTCGCCCTAATTTGCCCCCTTCTTCTGTAATGCTACAGCCACACCGGACACAAATTGGCGTATTTAAATGTGCGTAGTGCCTGTGACGCGACGCGCGTAACACCCGAGGCTGGACGCTGGACCATTTTGACAAGCTGAGAGGCGACACGCACCACTGCGCAGGCGGAGTAGAGAGCTGGAGCCAGTCGGACTTGGTGATGACACCGTGCAGGCAAATCCAGCTGGAAACGAATATTTACAGAACTTACCTTCAAAACCTGTCTCCTCAGCGACTTTCACCCAAACCTGCTCTTTTTTGTTCTGGTTTCTGTAGAGTACACATGTCTAATCGTATAGCTCCGGATGATGTCAAACAGCGCAGATCAACCTCTCCTCCATCTTTCAGCAGGGTTTGAGCAGGAGCAGGTGGCCGGAGCGTCACACGTCATCAAATCAATGACGTCGGGGGGGAATGTCATCGCTGATTGGCTGCCGCGGCACAGCGTCACGCAAATTTGCATCGAAAGTTCAATATTTCCAACTTGAGCGTAGAGGTGTTTAGCGCAACGCGTATGGAGTGTCCTGCGTGTTTGGGGCGTCAAACGCGTCCAACGGTGTGAATCTCCAACCAAACGCGTCTTTGCGTTGACTTTGGATGTGATCTCAACGTGCGTCTTTGCGAATTCGCGTGTGGTGTGGCCGTAGCATTAGACTCCTGCTTGGTAAATCCCCCACTTACCTCCAGGGGCGCTGCCAGGGATTTCCGGCCCCATGAAAATAAATGTTACTGGGCCCCCATCGCCAGTCATAAGGCCAGCTAAAATTTTTATTCTGATTACATAAAAGTGCATTTTAATGATATTTTTGAGTATCATTCCTATATTTGTGAAAAGAACAACATGACAGTTAATTGGTAGGGGAAGCCCTGAAAATACAATGACACTGATTTAGAATGAATTATTTGCTCCAAGACTGAAACTTTATAGTTGAAAAACCCTTCTCTTCCTTTAAAGACTTGAAAATAAAACTCTCTTGAGAATAATTACCAGAAAATACAAAACTTAAATACAGAATAACCTCTTCCATTAAAATGAAAAGCAATTATAATCTGTGGGGAAAACACCATCAAAAACAAAAATAGCCAATTGCCTTTTATGATATGTTGTAGTTTGAACATGTAGCCCCACATGCACATTTAATTTATCTCCAAACCTGCAGACTCAAAGATAATAGCATTACATTTGTGGTGAAAAATACATATATGAGGCTATATGGTTGTTGTTATTTCATCATCTGATTTCCAGAATATGTAAATATATCTCTGATTGGATTGAGAGCGGTCATCCAGTCTGCTCCACAGATGTCCTCTGTTCCAGCGGCAGAGTCACAAACTACTGACCAAACATTATACTTCAGAGAGAGCTGATGCCTCTAAATCATTACTGTTGTTCTCAAATCAATACTGACAATTGGCTTTTTTATTTCAGAATGATTGTTTTTTCTTGTTTTTTCTGTTCAGGTGGGGCAGGTGGACTGACTGGCAGACAGCTGCTGCTCCTCTTGAGGTGCCTGTGGGGGGAAACTGATTGACTACAGGCACAGCAGCTGGCTAAACGTTTGTCTGCATACATCGATTGTTTGACTGAAGCATCAGTGAAATGTCCAGAGTTTCCTTCAGAAATATGAGATAATATGGGGAGAACAGTGAGCTGGTTCATTCAGGCAAAGTTAAAATAGACCTAACAGGCTGATGGTCCAGAGCTTTCCATCACATGAACCAACAGACCCACCTGCCTGTGGAAGAAATGGGTGACATACTGTTGACCCCTTGCTTCCTTCTCGTGTCTGAGCCTTTTTCTTTTTGTTTCTTGCTCCCAAAGTTTGAAGCATCCTGTGTCTCTGCTCCTCCTCTTGTTGTCTGTGAAAAGTTAGCACTCTGCAGGCTGTCCAGTGGGTGGACTGAACCATTTTACATCAATACAGGGGGGGAGGGGGGATTGAGAAATATTTAGCAAAATATATAAACTTAGTGTTACCCAATACATTGTGAATGAAATATATGTTTAACTGTAAGTTTATTAACGAGTGCAATAATTCTTTTTCAGTGTTATGATTGAGCTAGGGGCCTCTCTGGGCTTACCTCCCTATTATTGCCCTTGAGTACAATCAAACATGATATCCTATGATAACAGCCATCAGACCTGGCAACCCAGCTGAAGGAGAAGGTAAAGATCACTCTCATGCAGCTTGAAGATTTTATTTTACCACTGCAGACAGGGAAAAGTCAGCTGGGTGACAAAATTCAGATACTAGGGAGTGAGTGAGAGATGAGATAGCATGCTATTGCCAAAACAGACAGACTCCTCTGTGTTCGTCTTAAAAATTATGTATCTTTTCCGTGTTTATTTCAGGGTTTTACGTATCTATTTTGCCTAAATATCTTGTCAGTTATTTAAAAGTATGACATTTTTAAACATGAATTATTTTGTACACTTAACAAAAGGGTAATTTGTAGTTTGGAATTTAAGACTTACTGATTGTTTTAATCTTTAATCTGTTTATTTCGTTTTTTATTTGCGGGGTAAAGTGATACAGGTTGCTGGTGTATTTGTCCATAATCTCTCTATCTTCAGTAACTCCTGTGTCACGTTACGACATTAGTTAAATCAGTCAATCAAAGTTTGTTTGTCCAGTGCAATATGTTTTCTCAGGAACTTTTCAATGGAGCAGGCCAAAGCTATACTCTTCATTTTATTTCAAGTTGGTGCTTTAGCTCATAAGCTGCCCCAAACATCCCATTTAAACACAGATGGGCAGCTCGAAAATCGTGATCCTCCTGCTTTTTTAGGTTTTCACCTATTTTTATGGAGCTGAATCAGCAGAGTTACTATCACTGCTATCTTCCCTGTACACGAATCTGCGGCAACGAGATGAGTTAGTCACACAGAGGTGATAAGGATGAAGTTGTTTCTATGAGGATTCAAGTTTCTCCTAACCTTGCGCAGCAGCTGGATCAGCCTGATTCAATGTCTGTAATCGGGTTGATTCATCCTGCCTTACAGCAGTTGTGATTAGTCCATAGCAGAGCCATCAATTGGGGTCCTTCAGATCAAGAAGAGGAACAAGCTACTGGCAAGACGACAGTGGGAAGTGACTGAAGCTCCAGTTGCAGTTCTATGAGATTGTGACGGCATTTCTTTAAAAATAAGTTTAAAAAATGTAAACACTACAAACGTAACTATATAAAGACACTTTAGCTCAACTTGTGACATATTTTGATTAGAGTTTGTTTCAAAAAGTGTCTGTTCTGTAAAGCCTGCCTACTGCATTATCTTATTGGCCGATAATAAAGGTTGATTGAAGAACTATTCCTCAAACATTTTCCACGGGCTCTTTCTTGGATGGACTCATGAAATATGTTGAAGGGTTTATCTGGTGTGCCAAGTTTCTTTAGCAGTCACCAAAATTGTAGATATGAACCCAAATAGAGTAAAAAGTGATCTTGTTAAGTTCCAGTCTATTGTACAAGGACACAGTAGATCTTTAATGTTGTGTTTTTTTTTCTCCTCAGCCAAAAACAGGTGTGACATTTTGGGAGGCAAATGATGTCATAAGCAGGGTGCATGCCAAAAGATAATTTTAGCCCACATCCTCTAAAGTGGATGCAATAAATTGCATGTTAAAGTGTTCAGTATACAGTTGCATCAAAAAGTATGTGAACCCTTTGGGCTTACTTGAATTTCTGCTTAAATTGATCATAAAATATGTTCTGATCTTCATCTAATTCACATCACTAGACAAACACAGTCTGCTTAAACTAATACAGCACGAAAAATTATAAGTTTTCATGTTTTTATTCGGCATAATATGTAAACAGTCTCAAAGAAGGGTCAACCAGTTATTAAATCCAACGGTTCAGATACTTTATCCACCCTGCACAGAGACTGTTTACATATTATGCCCAATAAAAACATGAAAACTTGTAATTTTTTGTGCTGTATTAGTTTAAGCAGACTGTGTTTGTCAAGACTGCAGCACTTGTGTTGTTGCATCCCGTTATGAAATGAGGTAGCAAGTGAGGCTTATTGTGTTATGCTTTGGATGTCAAATGAATGTTTATTTGTTTGCACGCCAATCAATATTACAGCTGTTTTACAAAGGTGTAAACTATGTGATCGCAGAATCCTTACATTCAAATCTATGCAATGATTTGATCTTTTCAAATATTGTGTTGAGCAGACCGTGTGTTGTGTGTGGGTCTGTTTTCTACCCCACAGCTCTGTTTTCTATCTTATTGTTTACCTGCTCTCCTTCCTCCACTCGTCTTGTTTGACAGCTGACATTTAGTGTCAGAGGAAGACAAATGTCGCTGACCGGCTCACTCTGTGTGTAGGTGTGTGTGTGCGTGTGACAAATTTGGTGTATTCCCAGCCAGTCGGGTCACTCAGAGTATTACATGTGGCCTGCAGGGGCAATGGGCAGAGGAAATGAAGGGCTATTAGAGAGAGAGGAGGGGAGAGAAAAGAGTGGCAGAGAGAAAGACAGAGACATTGAAGCTGTAGGCGATGTGACAGTGGAGACTGTCCAATAATGATGATGTGCTCCTATCAATCTAAGCATGGCTGCACGGTGCCACCGCAGCCCACAGCAAGGCCCCTCAAAGCTCCATATCATATTAAACACAGTGCTATACTCAAAACAAATAATAATAACAGTCAGAACAATAGTAAAGGGCAAGTTTACATTCACCAGTACAGAGTTGAATCACTCCGTTATGGTAATCTTTCTTTGTAATACCGCAAAAAGTAGTTCTCCCCAGAGAGGAGGGAGAGGCGGAGGTTTTTCCGCGCAGCCACATTTGCATGATGAGAAAGCGCTGCTCATATTCATCTTAGTAAAGTCACAGTAAATGACTCCAACAGCATTATCATCTGTTTTACGCAGGTGTGCGGCTGGGGAAAATCACTCACTTCAATCAAAAAATCTGCAGCTCCACGTGTAAGGAGCCTCATTTTTTACCATCACACTGGAGGACACAGGAATTAGACGAGAGAGTCGGAGCGGCGGAGAGGCGGACGGACAAAATACCTTTATTTTCTCTGGTTTACAAAGTTGATTGTACCTGCATGCATGTGGGACGGGATTTATCCGTGTGTGCTGCTGGATTCTTCATATGGTGAACAGCTCCTCATCAGCACTGAACTAAATGTTATTGTCACTGTCACTCGGAGTGAAACACTGTTCTGAATGAATGGCAGCATGCAGAGTAACAGGTCCAGGGATCAGACAGAGTGAGAGACATCGCCAAACAGATCAGAAGCAGGAAGAAGAAATGTATAAAATATTTGTACTTTTTCATATCTCAAAGGATTCAACTGAGTTTTATTTGTCACTCCAGTCTACATTTATATGACGAGAGAAAAAAAAGTAGTTACTGAGGTTCCATAAAGAATAATAAAATCAATAAACAGACAGTAAAAATACAAAATGATAATATTAACACCACCACCATAATCTAATGGCCCTTTTCCACTAGCATGCCTTGGCCCTACTCTACTTGGCCCTACTCGATTTGCAGCGTGTTTCCACTAGCCTGGCACCTCTGAAACAAGCTAGCTTTAGTACCTACTCCACTCTGGTTCCAAGCGAGCTGAGTTGATACTAAAAGATGACGCCACCGACTGCCGGCTACTGATTAGTCAGACAATGTCGTCATCAATGAGTCATGAGCGCGATGACCTAGCATGCTAGCGGTAGCTACCATTAGCTTACCCTCATACGTCTTTTCTTTGCAGCTGGATTGCTCTCGTCCTCGGCTTCATTCTGTTGTATAGCTTCCAAAACTCTCCTGTGCTTCTCAAGGCGTATTTCTTCTTACCACCTGCAGCCTTCTTCTGCTTTCCTTTTTTACTCAGGTTGTGACAAAAAGCCACAGATTGTTGTGTCGCGCTCAAAGGTCATCGCAGAGCCGCTCAGTGACACTGCACCCCGTTGGGCAGGCGACTGGGGCTAATGGAAAAGCAGCACAAGGCGAGTAGAGTAGAGTAGGGCTAATGGAAAAGGGCCATAGGGCTAGTAACATCTAAATTAAACCTAATGAAAACAATGGATACTATTTATAGCATTTAAATAAAAATAGAATCTTACTAAAAATATTAATAGTATTTATAGCACTTACTAAGTAAACATATAACAATAGTATTTACAGCAGTAAACTAAAAAAAAACCTCAATGAAAATATACAATAATGATGCGATTTACAACACTAACCTAATCCAAACACAGTACACACTTGAGTACAGAGCAGCAAAGTGGAGAGGAAAGAGGCTCCAAGAAAGATCAACCAGTAAAGTGGCTCAACAGATCAGTGCAGTAAGATCAGCACACCGTTAATCATACCTGGAGAGTTTCCAGAGTTCAGTGCTTCAGAGTTTGCCTTGTTAGATTAATCAGTCAAATCAAATATACTTTATTGTCCCACTCAAGTAAATTTGCCCTTGGTTCAGGAGCTGAGATCATCAGCCACATCGACATCAGCAATCACACAACAATATTGTACAGAATTAATCAATTTTAAAATTTTACTATGATAAAAACACGACACACAATCAACCTCAAGAGGCACCGTTTGGAGTCTGACTGAAATGACAAATGAATTCTTGACCTGGTTCAGTTTGCATTGAGGGACTCTATAATCCTCCTGGGAACATGGGATGAACTGCTCACTATCCTCTGAGCCTGCCTATTTGTTCTTCAACAGACTGAAGGTCAGATTCTCACTTTTCCCAGTCACCTTCATGGCCGTGTGCACCAGACCTGCTGGGCATGTCCAGAAAGTATTTGTATTGATCCATATAGTTAAAGAATTCAGTGAATTACACCAACATAATTATTTAGGATATTAGAGAATGTATTTAGGCTTATAACTTGATAGAATTGGTAGAGTTGGCATCAGGAGATACTGTAATAGATTGACAGGCACACAAGTGGGAATAAGTTTTACACAACAATTATTATCATCATGAAATATTTATAAGTAAATATTTTTTGTTTCAGAAAGGTGTGGCTACTTCAGACAGACACTAACAAATGAGAAGTTTTTGTTTAGCGTTAACAAGTAAAATAAAAGTAAAATAATTTTAGCATGTGTGTTTTCAACGTTGTTGGTATCAAAGTCAACTAATAACAAGGTGTTCAAAACTGAGCATTACATGGATAAACCATCATGTTATAATATTCATAATCAATATTCCTGCTATGAGCAGCAGTTTTCCACGAGCTTTTCACACTGTTGAGAGTTGAAACAGACTTTTTGATGATCCAGCACAGATGTTCTGTGGGGTTCATGTCTGAGGACTGAGCTGGATACTCTGAACACCTGGATATTGTGCTCCTGCAGCCAAGTTGTTCTTGTTCTGGATGTGGCGAGGAACATTATCCTGCTGAGACATCCAGTTTGACCTCGACTGGACAGAGCATGTGCTCTGTCCAGTTCCACCAGGTCTGCCTGTAGTCCCTGTATCTGCTGGAGATGATGGTTCACCTGGCCTTCTGTGTACCCTCACATCAGCAGGAGGAGGATTATGCAGAAACTGGACTCATCCCACCACAGAATCTTCTTCCAGTGTTTGCTTGGGCCCCCAGATGCAGGGCTAACCTCTGTCCCATATTGATCTGATTGATTTGTTTCGTGTCTTGGCTGTGACTGCACTAAGAAACAGCACATGGAGACTTCAGAGTGATTCTTAGTGCAGTATTACAAGTACATGAGAAATCTAAACACTTTTTTCCACTACTATAAAGAAGAATGGGTTGGTGGACATCAAGGAAGTGTTTTTTTTTTATCACCAGGAAGGCAGGATACCAGCGAGCCAAGAGTGCACCACGATGATCATCTGTTTATAATCTTCTTTAAATACCATAGAAAGGGCATCTTTTGGCTTGGACATTGACATTGTTGACCCTGCATAGCATGAAGTGCCTTTATTGTCATTGCTCATGTCACAAGAACAGAGCAACAGATTGTCTTTACAGTACAACCCGTCCAAGAACATACGAAGACAGTCACATGCATGGGGGAATAAAATTGAGACAACCGGCAGCAGTGCTTCGTTTTCTTAGAAAGGAATAGGAAGACAGGAAGAGAGAGGGAGAGGAGGAGAAAAAGGCCGGACTCATACCGTGCCCTGCAGAGCACAGTGTCAGATCAGAAAAAAAAAACACCTCAGCACATGAGCAATATCATAAGACAATACATAGGCATATATATATATATATATATATATATATATATATATATATACAGTCATGGAAAAAATTATTAGACCACCCTTGTTTTCTTCAATTTCTTGTTAATTTTAATGCCTGGCTCAACTAAAGGTACATTTGTTTGGACAATTATAATGATAACAACAAAAATAGCTCATGAGAGTTTAATTTAAGAACTAAGAACTATTCATTTTCCATGGTTTTCTTGATAATAACCAAAATTACTTAAATTCTTACATCAATAGCTATGGCATTGTACCGCCAAAAACACTACTTTTAAGCATTCCATGTTTTCTTTTCTGTTTGCTTTAAACACATGATACACACAAGAGTTAATACTTGATTGCATAACCATTGTTTTTGATGACTGCAGCCATGCGTCTTGGCATGCTCTCCACCAGCTTCTGACATTGTTCTGCTGTCACAGCAGCCCATTCCTGTTGGACAAATTCAAACAAATTTTCTTTGTTTTTGGGCTTGTGGTTCTCCATTTTGAGTTTGATGATTTTCCACAGGTTTTCAATTGGATTAAGATCTGGTGATTGAGCAGGCCAAGGCATGGTGCGAATGTTGTGGTTCTCCATCCAGGCTTTAACTGACCTTGCCATGTGGCAAGGGGCATTGTCTTGTTGGAAAATCCAGTCATTCGAGGCAGGAAAGAGTTTTCCAGCTGATGGAAGAAGACTGTTTTCAAGGGTAGTCCTGTACATGACCTGGTTCATTCGGCCTTCACACAATTGCATTTGCCCTGTTCCACTCAGACTGAAACAACCCCAGATCATGACTGATCCACCCCCATGTTTTACTGTAGGCGCAAGACAGTCTGGGTTGTAAGCTTCTCCAGGCTTCCTCCTAACCAGTAAGTTGGCTGGAGTGGGCATCAATTCAAAATTGGATTCATCACTGAAGAGAACCTTAGCCCAATCATCAACAGTCCAATCCTTGTGGTCTCGAGCAAAGAGTAACCGGCCCTTCCTCTGCCTTTCATTGATGAAGGGCTTCTTGCGTGCTCTGTGTGACTTCAAACCAGCTTCAACAAGTCGGTTTCCAACTGTCCTTGCTGAACAAGTCACATTTCTCGACAGTGCCCACTCATTTTTAAGGTCCCTGGAGGTCTGACGACAATTCCTGACACAGGAACGGATGAGTGCACGGTCATCTCGTGGGGTAGAAAGACGTTTCCTGCCACGGCCAGGTAGCAATTTGGTAGTGCCATGTTCAGCTTGTTTTTTTTTGTTGTAATGAACGGCTGTCTTGGAGATCTTCAGTTTTTTCGCTACCTGTCTCTCACTCATGCCAATTTCCAGCAGTGCCAAGATGGCTGCCTTTGTGGCTTCACATAATTCTTTTGTTTTAGGCATTATGTGAGAGCTGACAACTTCTGAGTTGTGCTACGGCTTGAATGTAAGCAGGAAACCACTCTAGGCCTTTGCATGTGTAGTGCTGCTTGTGACATGAAATGGCCTCTTATATACCCTGGGAATCAATTAAGCTTAAGAATGTCAAATAGGACATAAAGTATTATGTGACCAGCTGCATTTTTGTTGTGTTCATTGTATTATACGTTTAGTGGTACCAGATATTAGAATGAACAAGAAATTGAAGAAAACAAGGGTGGTCTACCATGACTGTATATATATATATATATATATATATATATATATATATATATATATATATATATATATATATATATATATATATATATATATATATATATATATTCATATATATATATATATATATATATATATATATATATATATATATATATATATATATATATATATAATTATATATATGTAAAACACTGATTTAAGTTCTACACATTTGAGGCTGATTTTAAATTTAATTTCGACAAACTTGCCCAAAAACATCTTTACTCCATTGTTTAAGTTACACTGGCACATAAAAAGAGGTTGATCTGACATCTCATGAGTATTCATGAGTATAGAAATATTGGAGAAAATATAACAAATAAAAAAACTAAATACTTGCAAGATTTTGCAAAACTTATTGCAAAAGTCTTCCCTTTGTATATTTTCTCCTTTATGCACCTGCCATGGTTCTGAATCAATGTACTCAAGCCTATGCCTTTTTCCTTACTGCGACACACAGGTGGCCCTGTGTGTGTGTGTTTGTGTGTGTATATATGTGTGACTGTATTTATTATATGTCTGTTGTTTTCTTTAGGAGATTTTTTTTCTTGTATGGATTGTGTATTTGTGTGAGGAGTGGGTGCTCTTCATGTGTGAGGGTGTCTTTGACCTGTATACAGGTTTCATCCTGACGTTGGCTGGAGAAGAAGGTTTGGTGGAGCGGTCTTCTGATTGGCTCAAATGCTAAATGATGTGTCCTTAAAAAGCCCCAGGCTGCACACAGATGTTGAAGTTCTCTGACAGCAGCATGTCATCTCTCTCGGCCTTCAAATTACTTCTATGAAATTCAAGAATTCCTGGTTGATAGTTTGTCTTCGTTCATTTTGTTTTAATCAAGATTTCGGATACATCTTTAGTTGTCATACTAGCTTCGGCTACCCATTTGATTTTGTAATTGGTTTGTTTAAAAAGCCACTTTCCAGTTTGTTTTGTACATTTTTATTCATTTTTGTGATAAATATTGTAAAAATTGATTTTTTAGGCCCATAGTTTGTTACCAGATCCACCAGAGGGAGCATTCAACATTCAACAGTTCATGTAGGAAATTGCAGGGAATTGGACAATTGCTCTACCGATCACATTCATCAGGGACCGATCAGAGGCAGAAGCTCCTGCCACTCTAAAAGACAGAACATGAGCCACTTTGTAAAACAAACCCTTACCCTTAGATTGGAGCTTGGCACGATGGATCAGCCTGAATACAGATATTAAATCAGGCTGATCCATCTGCACTGCAAGGTTATCACGCAGAGATTTTTTTCTTTCCTTTCCTTTAACTTTGTTGCAAACCTTACACCTTGACTGGGCGACACATGGCGATGTGTCCTTGGGCAAGACACTTAACCCCAAATTGCTCCCACTGCTGCGTCAGTGGTGTGTAAATGGGCATGCAAGGGCGTGAATTTGTTAGAAATACTGATGGATAACTAACATAGAAACTCTGAACCATCAGTGAGTGAATGTGAGAGCGAATGGGTAGGTGTGACCTGTGGTGTAAAGCAGCTTTGAGTAGTCCAAGACTAGAAAAGCGCTATATAAGCTCAAGTCCATTTACCATTTACCATTTACTGGTGCAAAAGTAGATTTTTAGGTAAAACTGTCTTCATTTTTTTCTACAACAACGGCATCTCTGAAAAGGTCTGCAAAGATGCATACTGTCAGATCCAGCCATCCTTTAGTTAAATTAGATTTTTTTTTTCCTCCACAGCCTGTGGACCAAATGGTTCATGGTTGGGGACCTTTGTACTAAAAGAAAGGTTTGTCAAAAGTGGTCCAGTCACGCTTGAATTTTGCAGTATGTTGCCCTCAATAAAAAAAACCTTTAAGACCTCTGCATGTTCATTATATAACAATTACCCTTTCTATAGCTGTAATAATCATTAATACTGCAGTGTTGGGTTTTAAACCGTCACTGAAGATGTCTCCACTCAAAGGAAGCTGTTGGCATGCTTTCTGCAAAATAAAGTCATTGTGCCCCTGAACATTATTGGTTTGGTGTGTGTGCACCACTGTCTTCTTTAAAGGTGTGTGTATCCATTTGTGTGTGTGTGCGTGTGTATGTGTGTGTGAGTGGGTGTAAGTGGGTGAGGGATGTAACTGTTTGAATTGGCAGATCTCCCAGGATGCTCCTTCTCAGGCAGATGTAACAGATGCACCTTTATACCTGCACAGATATAGTGTTTCACTTAAGCTGTTGGTTATGTATTCCTTCACTGCGGCTGTGTGTGTGTGTGTGTGTGTGTGTGTGTGTGTGTGTGTGTGTGTGTGTGTGTGTGTGTGTGTGTGTTTGTGTGTGGTTTACAGCTTGCTGGTTTCCTGTGTGTCTCTATTGGCCAGCTTTTGTGAAGAGGGTGCAAAACAGAGAGAGACAGGGCCAAATCATGCTCACCTCTGCTTTAGCAAAAAGCCAAAGAATAATGCATTTCATAAATATTTATGCCTGTTTCTGATTTCATATTCATCTGCAGTACAGAACGGTGTGTGTGCGTGTGTAGATGTGCGTGTGTGTGTGGTTAAATTGGGGTGAGCCCAGGCAGTCATCCTCCAGTCAGACTTTTCAATCTCTGTGGGACACTGCTCCTGCAGCTTCAGAAACTTCAGAGTCGCACTGTTTTTATTTAAACAAAGAAGCACATCATTCTGCACTGAATCCATTTTTCAGGTGACGGCTTTAACCAAAATTAGAAACACTTTTGATCAACTTTGCTATAATAATTAGACCCATTGAATAACATTTCATGCACTTCTCTTCAGGCATCATGCAGCAGTGACAAGCTCATGTTTTGAGTACAATTTTAGCCTGACACAACAATATGATGTCCTGAATTTTTAGCCGTTGAAAAATTATTTGCATCATCCAAGAAGTCGCATGATCCCTTTTCACAAAACAAGCAAGCCTCCACAGTCATTTTGTTTCAGAGACCCAGACTTTGGTCCTTATATTTGTTTTTGATGAACGCTAGAGCAGTAAAATGTCAGTAATGGTATAAAAAAAAAAAAAAAAACCTTTAACTACAAGTCTGCTAAAACCTATGGGGTTTTCACTGTTTTGGATCATTACTAATAATAAGCTCTGCGGAGATTAAAAAAAATGAAAGTTGCATGTTAAATCCTTTGTGATAATCTCAAAAAAGAACCAACTTTCTATTTTTTAAACTCAAGCACAACTGACAAGAGTGCAAAGACTTTATTATTACCTCCTTTGAAACTACAAAAAGGTAGATCCACTTATAAGTAACGACAATATTCCTGATGTATGATTTGGTGTGACATATTGTTTGAGAATTACCTCTTAATCAAATGACCTGATCAAGTTGGTCCTCATGGCTGTGGGAATATCAGAATCAGAAAAACTTTATTAATCCCCTAGGGGAAATTTTTCAGTTTCTCTTATACTCAGTAAACCAGTATATCAAACAAAGACGTTAAAATAGATAAGACCAAACTTTAAATAAATTACAATGAAAATTAAGTAGACTGGTTTCAACATGCAGAATCTTTATTCAATATAAACTTCTTTATGAAGGAAAAATGAGTAAATAAAGTAGAAGTGAGACCATAAATAAGGCCAAGGAATCCACACTATTAACTTAAACAATATTTACAAAATGGATATGAACATGACGCCACTGTTAAGGCAAAGTTTAGCAGTTAAGTACAGTTTGAAACAGTGTATGAAATATTGATTATTAAAATATAATCAGAATTGCTTCCATAAGGATCCCAGCCATATTTGTGGTCAATTTTAGAGTTAAATTAGCAGCCATTATTTATTTATTATAAATTTTTCCTCTTTCTTTTCTAAATTTATCTACCCTATTTATTATTACCCCTATTTCTTTATCTAGCTATCCTGGCATTTGTGTGTGGGTGATGCTCGTGGGGCCTTAGTTCAGCCCTTTGGCAGTGTCGGTCACTATGCACGTCTGCATGTGTGTTTTGTGGGCAGAAACTGCATAGGTGTCCCATGTGGGGCTCAGGTATGCTCATCATGTGTGTGTTTGGTAGTGATGCTTACTCAGGCTCCGCTTGATCGCTACTCTATTTGCCATTCTGGACTTGGGCGTGGCCTCGCAGTGAGGCGGTCGTGCCCCTCTGCCCGACTCTTGTAGTTTCCGTGAATGGAAATCATCTAGTTTCTATCACTGTTGCTATCACATCGGTTAATTTGTTACTGTCATGATTTATATAACTGTTAGTATTCTTCAATCTCCCTCTTAATATTGCCAACATTTATATTATATATCATATATGAATATACATGAACATACTCACCCACATACACACATACACACACACACACAAACATGCACACATGTTCCTTGATACACACAGAGAGCTGCCATTTCTTCTTTCATTTACTTTGACTCATTTATATTTGTGTTCCTCCTATTTTCTATTCTCTCCTTTTCTTTCTTTGATGTACAGTAAATATCTTCATTATTAGTCATTAAAAATTATTATAATTGTTCTCTTCTTTGTGATGCAATATTTATTATCTTCTCCTGAATTGTACAACTGACTTGTTTGTATGTCTTTTATGTAGCCTTCTGTCATGTTTTTTGTCTTATGCTTTGTCTGTTTTGTTTTTTCTTGCAATCATTTTTTTTGAAAGGAATAAAAAAGGAAAAATACCAAGCCACATTTTGCATGTGTTACAACAGCGTGGCTTCATAGAAAAACAGTGTAGGTATCAGACTGGCCTGCCTGCAGTCCAGAACTGTCTCCTATTACAAATGAAGCAAAAATACAGAGGCTACAGACTGTTGAGACACTGAAGTTTTACATTAAGCAAGAATGGGAATGAATTCCATCCACAAAGCTTCAACCATTAGTGTTCTTATTTCCCAGATGAGTTAAAAAATACTTATTTATTGTTGTGTAAAGGAAAGTTAATTCAGCACAGAGGCAAACATGCTTTTTTGGAACATGCTGCAGGCTTTAAATTCAAAATGATTAAATATTTGTTAAAAAAAAAAAAAAAAAAACTCCCAACAAAGTTTATTTGTTCAAACATTAGTGTCTTGTCTTTGTAGTGTATTCAATTGGCTAAAAGTTTAACTGAATTCCCAAATCACCACATTCTGTTTTTATAGTCTCACACAACATCCAAACTTTATTGTAACCAAGGTTTGTAACATGTGAGCTTCTCCCTAAAAGCTGCTTTTATTGTTCCTCTGCTGATGTACAGCGGTACACAGTTTTCCTCATATTGTCGATCATCGCCTCCCTGACAAAATCCAATGACTGTCACCGTGGGTCAGATTTTGAGAGCTGTAAGCAAATTGAAAGAATATCACCTGAGTATCTCTTCTCTAATTGTGCTCTGTTCTGGCTTCAATTTGCTCAACAGTTTTTCCTCTTCTCTTTTTTTGGGGGGGGCTACAAACAAACTCTGAGAGTGTTTCACAAAGAACAGTGTATTGAAGAGTGAGGAGAAATGGCCCTGATGAAACATAATCGTGTTTTAACGTGATAGAACAATATCCCTGCCCATAACTCCCTTTAACTCTTACTTTTGACGTGCTGCTGAAAACATATTACAGCATGAGATGCACGGCGGTATCATTTCTGTCTTGATATTTTCTTCTTTTTGCAATAAAACAGCTGAAGCTCTTACTCTCCTTCGATCTTTCTTCATGCTCTCCTCTTCCCTCCCCACTTCTTTATTCTCTTCATTTCACCTCCTCCTCCTCACCATGGTGGGGGAAAAGGGAAGGAAGAAGTGGTAGCACGTAGCATGTCTTCATTAAAGTGTCACTCCCCATTATTTTCGTGCTATCTCAATTAGCAGCAGGTTTAATAAAGGGCCTCTTCTCTCTCTCTCTCGCTCTCCTCCTGTAACTCTCTCCATTTCCAACTCGTCCTCTTTAACTCTGCAATCAGGCTGAATGATGGAGTCGCTGCTCAGTTTACGATGGGCAGTGCAGGAGGAACTGGAACACGGAGGAGGAGAGGGAGGAAACAAAGAGAATACATGAGAGCAAAGAAAGAGAGCAGGTAGATCTGCAGCAGTTTTCTTCTGAGGATCTCCTGCTCCTCTGAGAGCAATTAGACGCTGCCGGCAGTGGCTGGTCCCCAGACTGATCTGCAGCTTCTGCTCTTCTGTGTGTGAGAATGTAGTCTACGGTTTCTGCTATAATCACCACACAATCACAACCAGCTCTTGGTGAGTTCAGCAGAAATAAGCTAATGTGCCTGAAGGTCAGATGAAGAGGGCATGCACACACGCCGAAGCACACAAATACAAACAACATAGAGAGCAGACATTAGTAACACGTCAGCAGGGCAGACTTCTTCTGTGAGTGTTTGTAATCAATGTCACAGCAAATAAGATTTTTGGGAGTAGGGATATGGGACACTCGTAAAAATATTCAACTATCAATCAATCAATCAATCAATCAGTCTTTATTTTTGTCTATATACGAAATCCCGCCACCCTCCCAGCCCACACAAACAACTACTCACGTGCACACTCATGCATTCAAGCACAAACATGCTACCAGGCACACACACACACCTACACACCCACCCACACACACACACACACACACACACCCACACACACACACACACACACACACACACACACACACACAGGGACCCTCGTGAGGACTATTCAACAACAGAGGACTGAGGAAATGCTTTACTTAATTAAAAATGAGGAAACACAAGAGTAAGACTAAATGCACAAAACCATGATCGGATGTATTAAAGTGTTAAAAGTTGATGAATAAATAAATAAATAAATAAATACATATAACTGTTTCAGTAAAAAGTGGTAAAACATAAAATAGTATCTCTGAACCTATAATTGAGTAGAACACATAAAATACAAATTTAGAGAGTGAAACAAAATTCAGCTGAAAGCCAGACTAAAAAGATAGGTGTTGAGTTTGCTTTTAAAAATATGAACAGTAGGTACTGCTCTCAGGTCTTCAGGAGGACTGTTCCACATACGGGGGCTGTAATGACAAAAAGAAGCTTCACCATATGTTTTAGATCTTACTTAACCATGCACCAAAATGGCCCTAACAGCTAGAGATGTGACATAGTGAAGGAGTCAAGACTTTTAAACCAGTTTTTTAAGTCAGTGTTGAGAAGGGATTTGCAGTAGTGATTTAGCCTTTCGTTTGGGAGCCATTCTTTAATGAAAATTGCCCACGCTGCCTTCAAGTGCCATCAGTGTAAGTCTGAGTCGCACTTGGCACGCTGCCTCCACATGAACGACGAATAGCATCCCTGTTCGAGCTGTCCACAGCATGCTCCACTCGCGTGAACACGGCTATACACATGCAGGATGGACACTAAAAAGTAGATGAACTTAAGTACTGTACTTAAAGGTGTAGACAGCGATCTTCTAATCTAATGCACTATTTGTCAAAATCACCGTATTCCTCCTCTCTATCCACAAGATGTCACCACTGACAGCATGTTGAAAAAAAAGTCTGGTTTCAATACAAAGCCAGGGGGCGATCATACTCATGCGCAGATCAGACAGAGTCATAGGTTGCGTAGCGTGCGCAGTTAGTGTAAGAGAGAGATACAATAGGTGCAGTAGCAATGGCTGAAAAACAACCGAAAAGAAAAAGGGGAGGAGTGAAAAGTGAAAAAGAAGGGCTATGACCATGAAAGAGCGAAGACCCGGATCAACATTGGCGTTGCTTTCCGACGGTGGAGGGAACTCCGCAAATTTAAAGATCTAAAAACGGATGCGGATGTCGCCGTCTTTCTGCTGGATAGGTAAGCAACATTAGCTTTTTGGTGCTTCACATAACAGTAACAGCTGTAGGGCATTCATCTTATTGTCTAATCTGCCAAAATGTACTGTTGTCGTGATGTTATCAAAAATGGCAGTCGAGTTGTCTGATGAGTTGGGGTTACCTTAGCTATGTTGGTCAGCTACGCAGTTTCTACGGCCGTTTCCATGACGATGCACTCCATCAGCTTTCGGGGTGGAGCCAGGGGTGAGGTATGAAGGGAGAGGCGGGTCTAAATTCGTTTAGCAACAACCTCTCCACTCGTTTTCTCCCACATCGCTGACTACACCTATAAGTTCTGTACTTAAAGAGACTGTGAGGAGTTTTTAAGTAATTACAAAAAAGTCTCACTTTTAGATATATGCCTGATCGAAATACACACTTATCGATGAGTTTTATAGCATTTAAATAGGTTATCTATAAATGCTATTCTTTAGCCTCCTGGTCGGGTCGTACAGGGCTGGACTGGCCTGGATACTCAACTTCAGGAACAAGACAATTAAAACTAGAGCAAATTTATATCATTTTATTATTTATATTACACGTCTGACAGCGCCGGGCTGTAAGTAGCGATATATAGCCGTCTACAACTACGATAATAACTTTTCCCCGCATTGCTTGTCGTCACACATCAAAAACTACCACTACGTAACTAGAAAGAGATACATTACCTCCTGGCTTTGCATCCTGTAAGTTGTTGAAAAAGAACTTGTAAAGCAATGCAGAGTTCCGACAAAGATCCATGCTGCATTTACCACAACAAACAAACAAACAAACACATTTGGCTTCACATCTCCGGTGCGTTCAAGTTGTAGTCAGAAGTAGGAATTTTGAGCTCCGAGTGGGAAACTAAAACTGGAACGTCCCCTGAAGTCTGAATTTCCTACTGGGAACTCGGTGAAACCTCGCCACCCCGAGGTGTCAATCGAAGATGGATGCCCCCAGTGTGAACAGTTCTTTAGCTCCTGTAATAATCAATTTATTTGCACTTCTGACTGGGGTGTGTTGCTCTAGATCAGCTGTATACATAGTATTGTTAGATTTATATTTACAAAAATGCTGCCATAGTGATAATCACATTCTTCATACAACAACGCAGGGCGTGCTAACAACAGCTAACGATAGCCTGGTAGATTGGCATGTTTTTTTCTGACTTCAACTGGAACGCCGATAAGTCGGAGATGATGTCACTCCCATTTCCGAGGTTACAGGAACGCAGCATTACGCCGGCAATAAATTCTCCTCATAGCACCTTTAAGTGAAATTTTCGAGTATCTTGTACTCGTGTAATTTTTTTGGGGGAAACTTATGAGTTTTACTCCTCTGCATTTTATGACAAATATTGTACTTTTAACTCCACTACATTTCTAGGAAAGGTCTTGTTCCTGGTTTATTTGAGTATAGCTTTGAAGTCAGTGGATGAATAATTTTTTCTTTTCTAAAATGCAATTTGAGTTAAATTTGTTCAAGTGGTGATGCCGCACCTGTACCTCATATTGGACAGGTATTCCTGTCATTTTAAATGCAGCAATGGTCGTCCTTTTGTCAATTCAGTCATGTTTTCAAAAGGAATTTCCATAGTCTTCATATGCTATTTTACCAGCTATATTCAACAGGTTGTAAGCAGTTCAATGCATTCAGTCAGTTGTTTCAGTCATTAGGTTCTGTACAATCATTGTGGCAACAATACAAGAAAGTGTTAACATCAAAACAAAAATGTACTTTTACTGGATAAATGTTTTCAAAAGGAGGTACTCCAATGCTTCAACTTTAGTAAAAACTTGACTGAATAACTTTCACTTGTAGGAGTATCTATACTTTCACTCATGTAATGGAGATGACTACTTTATGTACTACTGTACACATGCGCATTGTGCATCTAACTTCAAGGAGGAGATATTCGTGAGCACCGTCCGTCTAGACTGAAGACATTTGCTGCTATATATCAGGGAGGGCAGCGCAAAGTATGTAATTTTACTTCCACACCTTTGAGTTTGGAGAATTATTTTGTTAGAACAGTGTACAGATGCAGCCTTGCAGAGCAGACAGACCAGCCTGATTCTAACATCATTCATATCTGTCCTGTCAGTTTCCATTCTCCAATGACTTCACTCGGCTAAATGCTTAACGGCCCAATCAGGGAAGAGAGGCGGGAGCTGCAGAGTTTGGACGTGATGACAACAGGAAGTGACTGCATGTTTGAAAATGTTTTTCTTCCTTTCCTGATCATGGTTAGGAAACTGGCAGACAACACGAACATGTCGGTTAGATAGATAACTTTATTGTCCCAATTGGGAAATTCGTTTTCACAGCCTGCCAAACAAGAATGTAGTATATGGTTGTCATGGTTACTCAGTTATATTTCGCGAAATTTGCTCTCCATAGAAGTTTACTGAGAAAACTTGGTAGAAATTGTCTTTGATGAGGTTTATTTCACACATAAGTGTTAAATAATACAATTGTGTGGTACATTTTAAAGTAAGACGATAGTCTAAGGTGGTTTAAGCTAACAGGTAACTGTTTTTAGCCGTTAGCCGCTACGCATGGCCACTAAATATGCTACATCATGATACGGATTGATGGATTGGTCTGTGATGAGTGTGACGAGCTTAACGATTGTTGATATTTACATTGATGCGTATTATATCAGTTCTTACCTCTGAACTGAATCCTTCCGTCAGGTTGACATCTCTCTCGTACCTCCACTGTCTTTAAGTTACACACATCATGGAGAGTCAAATATCTTTACAGCTTCATCCAGATCACAGATAGAAGAGTGCAAACGCATGTGTTAAACTATGAGTTCATTCCAGGTTGTACTTTTTCAATTATTACAATGGTGACAGAGACAGGCAACCTGTATGTAGTCCATGCAGTCGAGGTGCATGGAAAGTTCATTGATTCAAGCAATGAAGCTATACCAGGCCAAAAATGTTAATTGAGTCATTCATTCTTTCACTATAACCCTATATCCAAACAAGCTGCAGCTTTAAGCACAGAGCTTTATCAAAGAAAAGTTAAACACTGTAAACCCCACCTCAAAAAATCCTGACTTACCCTTTCTGTTTAAGTGCCCATGTTTTATAGACACAATATTACTTTTATTTAAAAGTGGTTAAAAGACAGAAAGTATTCCCAAAGTTTGAGGCTTTTCATGAAATTGTCTTTTTTTGGGGAAAAACAAAAAACTTTGGCTAACATCTCAAGCTAAAATGCCAAACTTTATCACTGAATTAAGTCAAGTCTCATTCTAATACAGCATTTCACAAATCAAGTAAAATGATGAGACTGTTGTTAAAATGTACTCACAGTTATTTTAAACAGGAACAAACAAAAAACACACAACAGCTTTATAATCTGCTTAAGACCCACATACACACACACACACACACACACACACAAACAAACACACACATACACACCTTTTCTCCTGTAAAGGTGTGATTACTATGGAGAGCTATATCACTGCTGTCATCTTACATTTAGCTTTCCATGGTTTGTTTTTAAGCATGCTAACTGAGAGTGCATATATTTACACCCTCTATCCCCAAACTCCTCTCTCTGACGCACACACACACACGTACACACACACACACACCTACACACGTGATGGTCGCTGACAGCAGTGGGTGGCTGGTCGGGGGCTGATCTGTGTGTAATTGGGGGATATTATAGCAGCCATCTCACTTAGCCTCTGGGAGACTGATCTATATTCACTCTGCAGCTCATACTCTCACATGGCTCTCCCCACACACACTCACAAGTGCACACACTCATAAACACACACTTTTATCACACAGAGGCACCATAAACTCTGTTTTACACACACAACCCACAGACCAGGAGCAGGAGATATGCTGCGATGCAAAGATTCTCCAGGATCATGGACCATAAAAACACAACATACACAAATAGATGTACACACACATACACACTCTATACGTCTGGACATTTTTACTGCTCCTCTGTTTGTCTTGTGGTTCTTGCATATCAAATGCTGATGGCTATCAGAAAAGTTTTGCGTTTTTACTAGTAACTTTTTTAAAGTCCACAAGTGCTACTTTTTACTACTAACAAAATTGTCTACTGATAGACGACTTTGCTTTACTAGTTAGCTGTACTCATTTACTAATGCACCAAAACTTTACATAGTAAAACACATTTATTTTGTTCACGAGCATTACTAGAAAACTCAGTAGTAGCAAAAGTAGACTTTAAGTATTGTAGTTGTGCAAGTAAAGCCAAAAGATTATCTAGTAGTACTAATATGCAAACACAATTGAGGAAGAAGGGATTGTAACCAAATGGTTGTAATCTTTTTGAAAGCCAATCGGATGCTTTCCCATGTCCCCCCATTAGCATATAAGGCTCATTAGTAGCACTAGTGAACATTTTAAGTCTACTAGTTAGGGGTGTAATGGTCAACTTTTTCCCCCTTATTTAGCCTACAGTGCAAATACAAACATAAAATCTCAATAAAAAGTGCTTTGTTGTTGTAACAATCAGGATAACTATGTTTTTGAATGAAAAGGAAAACAAATAGCAGTCCTCAGAGCTGCAGTTTAGACCTATAAATGTCTGAACTGTGAACTATAATATTTAGCCTATAACAGTGCATATACTTCTGATCTTCAAGTATGATCAAATTCTGTCAACTCAACAGTAGATGCAAAAATCAAATATTGTTTTTTTATGCAGACTTACACAGACATACAGTTGCTGCCTGTCTCCAGTTCAAAGTAGTTGGTAGTTGTACTCGTCGCAGTATGCGGCGAACTGTAGCGGAATATTTTGCACACGGTTGTTGTTTTGTCCGCAATCTTCTCATTGTTCTCTAGTCTTTTACATAGGAAGACAAAACAGGTCCACACAAACAATTTATCTGACAAAGGAGCGTCAGCTAATTCCTAAATCTTGTCTTCCTCCATTCTGAAGCAAGTGTTTGGCTACGGTAGGTGAGGAGGGTAAAAAATCACCAGTCTCAGTGGTGCGTGCCCATAGACTGTAAAAAACATGGATGTCATGTCGCTGGTCTTTTGTGAAGTCGCCACAAAAACTGCTCCCCCTGGTGACTGGCTGCAGTAAGGGTCAACTCTCCGTCTCCCCCATTCATCTGAACGGGCCGTAGTGAAACTTCAAAAAATTAATACACCTCGTAGAAATATTTCTCCCATCTGTATGCTGTGGTGATATGAAAGTATTATTGGGCTGCATTTTTTCCAAGTCCTCTTTTTTCTGAAAAGTTTCTTTTTCATCAGTTATTAGAGTTTAAAAATAACCGCGGTTTATGGCAGTTTCACAATGATTGTGTACGCTGTATGCTGCGGAGTTTTGCAACCGTTTACGACAGCTGCGTCCAGATATGGTCCAGATTCTCTACTGGCTGCACAATGGCGGCGCCCTGATGGGGGATACTCTGGCTTCAAAACCATTACATGGTAGAAGGCGGAGCCACGCTATCCAGTTCTTATCATACATCCATGTGCGTGCCTCTTGCGAGTTATTTTATTTTGTGCGTCTTTGAATTTTATTTTGTTGTTTTTTATTTTGCAAAATTTTGTGGCACGAAATTTCGTTACACCCCTAATTAATACACATATATACTTACATCCAGAGATGTTTCCATCCAGGCAGAGACAAAGGGACTAAAAATACAAAATTCTGATAGGGACAAACCCATGGACAACTGTCGTCATCATATTTGTCTCTGCTGATTATAGATGTTTTTGAGGCTCATGAGAAGTGCCAGCTCATTTTCAAGAGGTTCCTCATTTCTGTTTGGAGTGATGCTGATTAATATAGCAGCATCTAGTTGAACTGCTTCCGTCAAATGTTTTCATTTCTGTTGGTGGTTGAAGCAGGATAGAGCTCATGAGTGGAGCAGGCCAACAGCAGCAGTCACCCATGATGGTTTGTCAGGGTCATACTAATAAATGTGTGCTGTGTGCAAGTTACAGACTGAGAAGTAGGCGTCCCAGGAAGGAAGACAGCATCTCAAGGAGTTCCTCACCCTCCTTCAGTGAGGGGGAAGACAGGCTTTGACACTTTTTGGAGGGCTCTACCCACAAGTGAAGCTGTGTTGCTCATTCCACAAATGCACAATCCTTATAAGTTTTACCTTTTTGCATAGGTGGCAGATATCTCCAACAATACAAAATAAAACACCAGGTGGCATAATTATAGGGGAGAAAAAAGTAGCTGGTACTTCCTAAGGTGAGTTTTTACTGGAGTACAATGAAAAGAATGTCATAGAAAAAGCAAATATTTCAAAAGTAAATGATATTGAATGGTTCAAAATTATTAATTTGTGCATAAATCCTTTCATTGGTTTATAATTTAGGTGTCAGAGGTTTAAAAATGGCGATGAGCTCTGGTCTTTATATTTAATGAGAACAACAGAGAGCAAGGTGATCTCCTCGGTGCCCCAGAGAGCTCCATGCTAATTTTTCCAGGCCACGGGCCCATTAACATAGGGAAGCTGACACCATAGCTTTAGGCTACATATAATACTCTAATGACCACTCTGCTGTTACTCTGAATCAAGGGTATGAGTTCAGTCTCTAATAAAAGACAGGTGTGACGAACCAGCCTACTTTCTTCAGTCCGACAGAAGGATCTTTGTTTTTATGTGGTAAAAAAGAAAAATGGGATTTATCTCCGACTACCGAGAGTCAACATCTCATCTCCACCCTCCCATCACGTCTCCTCTTAAGTCTTTTTTGTCTCTCCTTCTCCCCCACTCCTCTCGCTCTTTTATTAAAAACACATTTACAGCATAAATCACAGGAATCCAGAGGTGGTTATGGAATAATTACAGCAGGCGTGCTGCATCTTCAGACCAGAGCATCACAGCTTATTAAGAGCAGGAACATGAGGTGTGTTTGTCAATTTATTATTCAACCCTCAGAACTGGAATCCCCATTTTACTGCACTCTGTCTGTGTTCATTCACAACAACTTAGAGGAACAATATGATTTTTTTTAGTGTAATCAAAAGTATTAATTTTATTTAGAAAAAAATGTAGTGTAGCAGTCCATATGATCATGGTGGGCACCATTGGAAAGACACACAAAATATAAAAAATTTCCATAAAGAAACACTGGATGTTGCATCTAAAGCCAAATTCAGACCGACATTTTATCTTGAAATAACCTAAATCCATATAAACACTTAACACATGAACTTAAAAACAAACCTTATTCAAAGATAAAACTCTACTGAGAGTGTCCGGGTCATTTCAAAATACAGAAGAAATAATGTCAAAGCAGCAGATCACCATCAAATACAACCTGATGTTTCTGTTTTCCTTTTCCTGTTATCTCGTACATCCACAGTTACCTTGTGAAGTCGTGGTTCTGTTTTAATCTTTATGATCTCATGTTTAGGTTTTCAGGCCTGTGCACCACTGTTAATATGCTCGATGTGGGCAAGGATGCATGCCATCGGCATTGTCTGTGTACAAATTATAGTAACGTAACTACTTTTTTGGGTAAAAGTAAAGTAATGCACTACTACTGAAAATTTGGTAACAAAATGTAGGCCTAGTTCCTTTTTTGAATGTGGCACGATGTTACTTTTCCCACAGACAGATCTGACACTGAAGCTGCCTTCTCAGCTGCTCGCACAGACATGAGCAGCGTTGCCAAGTTCACTCGTTATAAGCGTCTAAGGGCCGCAAATCTTGTGAGTCACGGCTGTGGGTCGCGTTTTTTTTTTTGCTTGTTTCTAAATGTGAGGTTGCTTCTTGGGGCTCTTCTGTCTGTGTGTATCCCCCTGATTATCTTACAGCTCCTAACATACAGCAAAATACGACTGCAGTAGGCAGTTTGTCCACTCCCTCGTTTCCTGGTTATCGTGCACGACCCCAAACACATTCACGCACATGGAGCATGCTCCAGAGCCAAAGTTGCCAGGTCTGCTTATTATAAGCTATGTTCTTTTGTTGAATAGATGCTTGGCACTAAGATATTGAAATGTAAGGTAGAGGAAAAGTAACACTTTATGTAGATTTCTCTTTTTAAAAAGTAATATACGTATTACATTAGGGATTGGCTGGAGGTTGCTTATATTGGGCTTGTTTTTATCGATCAGGTTGCTTATTTCAGACGCAAATTGTGGAAACACTGGGCAGGAGCTCTGATTCCACAGGTTAAGTGACATGATTTGGTAAAATAGAGAGCACAAAAGAAATAACTGTTATGTTCTCTGTAGTAGAACTTTTTGTTCACATTTAGGAACAGATATGAGGTCCTGTCCAAGATCAAGCAATGCAAAATAAAGGAAAAGTAATGAGTAACGTGAAAAGTTACTTGTCATAAAGGGTAGCTCAGTAAAGTAACAAGTGACTTTTTTCAGAAGTAACGAGTAATGAGCAAACACTACTTTTTAAAAGTAACGTCCCCAACAGAACAATGACACGTCACCTCATCGCTCCATCCTTCTGCATCCTAAACTTCCTTTTACTTCCTGTCTCACCAACCATTGCAGACTATTATTCACTTCAGATGTAGTTTGGTATTTGTGAAGTTAGGCTTAGATGCCCCTCAAGGACCTGAGACCATCAGAGAGGTACACTGCTGTTAACAGGTAAAGTTTTACATGTTATGAAGTCACAAAAGCAGATGTGGTTGGATGCACAATTGTGTGAAAAATTTTAGGGCACTTTATTTTCCTCTTGGAAGTCTCTGTATTTGGCATTATATGCTGTAAATGGCTGTGTTCTTCCACCTCAGGTAAAGGTGAGGGCAACAATGATTGTCTGTTTCTCTATGTGGCCCTGTCATTGGCTAGCAGCCAGTCTAGGGTGTAGCCTGACTCTTATAGTGTCAGCTGGGAAAGGCTTCAGTCCCCTGCAACCCAGAAAGAGATAAGTGGGATAAAGAATATTTATAAAAACCTGTTTTGTTGCAGTAAATGATATTTTAGACAGCCAAAATAAACTTGTCTCTTAAAAAAAAAAAAAAAAAAAATCATATTTAGACACATGGAGGTGTTGTTCACCTTAAGACAAAGCAATTTGAGAAAATCAATTAAACCAAGAAGCAAAAAAAAGGTTAAGGTGAGACGTGTGATTTTTCAGCTTAATTACCACTTAAATCTGTACAAAACAGGCTAGAGTTGTTTTTTTTTTTTATCATTTCATATTGTATGTTTTTTTCTGTTTCTTTGTACTGATTCAAGTATTTTTAATATACTGCCTTCAAAATTACTTTTTTTCTGAGTTCATAAATAAAAAATGAATTAAAAATCGTCCCTCCTATTTGCCTTTTTGGCTCTTCTTTCTCTACATTATAGATGCTTTACAATTTTTTTTCCCCGGTCTCATAGTTATGACTTACACTGAAGTCTCTAACCACAGTCAAATTAATTGTAGGAACACAATTTTTCCTTTAATAGAGAAATTTATGAAGTCAAGACTCAAAATTCAATAACTGTCTCCTGCTCGTAAATTAAAGGGTTAACTCGCCCTGTCAAACATCCAGACCTTAAATCCTGCAGAGCAACAGTTCACACGCACATTACAACACGCCTTGTCCACGCTGAAAACCAACATACTTCACCCGTGACTCAAGCTGCGCATTATTTAGAATTTTTTCATCTGATTTCATGCAAATAATGGACGGGGACGGAGAGGATCAAAAATTAATGGGGGACTTTGGGAAGCATGATGAATAATTGAGCGCCGCTCTGATTAATTCTTAATAGCCATTGTCAAAAAATCACCGTCTTCTGGTGCCGTTAATTCTCATCAAACCTACTTTAGAGGAGCGTTTCTGCCTCGGCTTCGACGCACAATCCCGCTGCTGCACCCCCCCCTCCTGCCTGCAGCTGCCTGCGGGGGGGCAACTTGTTTCCTTCAAGTCGTCACATTTGTGCAGCAGAGACGGCATGAAAAGAAATTCCTTGAGTGTTTCTTATATCAACCATGATTGTTAAATGTTTTTTTAACACTAAAAAGCACAAGGTTTGTTTTTTTATTTTGCTTTGGACGAAAAAGGCTTTCAGGATTTCTTCACTCTGCTGCTTCGCTCTCTCTTCTCTCTTTGAATCAAACAGGAAATGTGTTTGGCTGCAGACTTCACACACATTTAAATTTGGAGGCTTGGAGCAAATACAGTTTTTATATTCCCATTAGCATGATCATTTCAGTCACATACATGTACTTCTGCTCATTTACAGTGTAATCCAGTCCCTAAACATGCTAACATTAATCTTATGTTTTTACATACAAATTTAATCCATATACGATGCATTTGTTCATTACACATTCAAAAAGATAAAAAAATGTTGGTGCAGAATTAAAGGAATCTTTTACTCTAAATATTTCAGTCCAGAATGTCCTTCCCCTATAAAAGGTATAAATTACACTCCATTCCCAGAGCCCTGGATGACACTAATTAAAGTGTCAGGTTGAGACAGACTGATTAGAATATTTGTGAAATTGAGCAATAATTTCAGTCAGTAAAAAAACATGTTATCTTACTCACTGTGCTGTTAAGAGCAGAAGCATCTCTCCTGCATCACTGTTTCCACAAAGTCCTGAGCACTTCCTGCTGAAAATGGGTCAACAAATCAAGCATTTTAATTAAACTTTTTTTTAAAATAATTTCTTTACATGTTTTGACCATTTTAACTGAACAATTGAACAGCAGCCCCAGTGGGCAACTAACAACATAAATACACATGCACATTTAAAGATGCTATGAGGAGTTTCTAAGTAATTACAAAAAAGTCTCACTTTTAGATATATGCCTGATCAAAATACACACTTTAAGATGAGTTTTATAGCATCAAAATAGGTTATCTATAAATGCTATTCCTTAGCTTTGTGGTCTGGTCGGACAGGGCTGGACTGGCCTGGATACTCAACTCTGGGAACAAGACAATTAAAATAGAGCAAATTCATATTATTCAGACACGTCTTAGAGCACAGGGCTGTAAGTAGAAATATATAGCCGGCTATAAAACTACGATACTAAGTTTTCCAAAAATAGCTTGTTGTCACACAACAAAAACTACCGCTACGTCACTAGAAAGGGATACATTACCTCGTCGCTTTGCATCCTGTAAGTTGTTGAAAAAAGCAATGCAGAGTTCTGAGAAAGGTCCAAGCTGCATTCATTAGCATCACAACAAACACACTTTGGCTTGGGTCACATCTTTACGACAGTCGCCGCATGTGCTCATGGGTAGCAGAGTCTTTGAGTCTTTATGTCCCCCGGAAATTCTCCTCATAGCACCTTTAAATGAAATCACAATATATCACTTTTATTTATCAATTATCAATTATGTTCATCCAAATGTCAGGGCATTAAGACTTTGTTTGGTGCATCGCTCCAGTCTAAACATTTCATTCATTCATTCATTCATCCATCCATCCATTATTATAATGCTTATCCCTTCCACGGTCGTGGGGGGCTGGAGTCTATCCCAGCTGAGATTGGGTGAGAGGCAGGGTACACCCTGAACCAGTCACCAGCCAATCACAGGGCCACATAGACGGACAGAAAACCATTCAGTCTCACACTAAGGGGCAATTTGGAGTCACCATTAAACTCAAATAGGCATGGTAGTGACTGTGGGAGGAAGTAGTCGTAGTGCCCGGAGAGAACACTACCTGCTGTCCCACCCTGATCATTAAAAACAGTCCAAAGTGACTGCTTTAGGGCCCACGGCCATTTTTGTCATCATGTTAGCAGTTAGCCATCAACTATTGCTGTGTTCCATTCACACTGGAACTGGAGAGAGGGGCGTGGGAATGACATCATAGATAACATGAATAAAATGTTCTGGATGACTTTTGAAAACATAAAATTAAGTTTATATGTAGCTGTTGTTAAACTGTTGTGACAATTTTGCTGTGATATAAAGAATGCTATGATTATCTCTATCTATCTATCTATCTATCTATCTATCTATCTATCTATCTATCTATCTATCTATCTATCTATCTATCTATCTATCTATCTGTAATGGAAAACTGGACTGAAATAATCAAAAGAGAAAATGATAACCATATGCTGACTTAAGAAAAGATACATTGATGTTTTGACAATCTTATTTGTATTTTCCATTGCAGTATTTTATTCCTAGCTTGTTTGTTTAGCTGTTTCAGATTAATCTCTGCCTGTATTGTTGTATTTTTTTTATTCTTTAGTAAGCAGCTCTCCTCTCCCCACATTAGGTATTAACAATTGTCTTTGTAATGTTCTTTATTATGCACAAGTTCAAGATTCATCCATCTGTAATTTGACCTTGCATATCCTCAGCAGTATTTGGAATTGTAATGGCATTGTTCTTAAAAGTAGATTGATTTGGGGGTGCTGGTTTGGCGGAGTGGTTAACAACCCGGCACACCATGTACTTGTTTCTGCCGGTCCAGGTTCAAATCCAGCGTGTGACCAGTTTGCAGAGTCTCTTCCCCTACTCTCTCACCCCCTTTCACAAGCCTATCTACAGTCTCTCTCCAATACAGGCACAGAATGTCCAAAAAATACATTTTTAAAAAAAGTAGATTTATTTAATTGTTGAGGATATTTGGGAAAAAATCCCTTTAAAAACAGATACAGCTGATTCTGAAAGCTGATCCTGTGGCTGATTGATGCATATGTAGCTCATCCTGATCTAATTGTACAATGCTCTTTAAAAAATAACCTCAAAGGGCTTTCTTCTCAAAGTGGTGTGTTTGTTTCAAATAAAAGCGGACAGCTGCAGAAACACAAATGAGTAAAGTGAACAGACATCTAAATGTTGGTGTATTAGGATAATTTAAAAAGTAATGTTGCTCCGACTGCGTGAGCACATAAACAGCTGCTCCCTGAACGCCCTGCAAAAATCAAAACACTGCGTCTTATTTTGAATATAAATTCCAAAACATGTATCCATGAATTATAGATAACAGATTTCAGTGTGTTAATGAATACACAGCATATGCTTTAAGTGCAATGATTATGGACTTACACCAGCAGGGGGAAGAGTGGGCAAGGAAACTGAGCTGTGCGTTATGAAAGCAACAATCTGCTGAAGGATGGAGTCTCCGAGTGTGTTTGCATGTAAGACGAGGAAAAGTTACATGTTCACGCTCACATTCACTGACATTTAACAGGGACGGCTGCACCTCGGCTGCACGGACCGCCTCCCACAGACCCTCAGCTCATCAAACTTCTTTACTGTGCAGGATGTGTCCCTTTATTTCAGGAGACGGTGGGTCCTCCTTGAATATAAAGTGGATGATTTTTATTTAATATACAGACAGCAGGACAAGAAAATAACAGTGACAGAGGTGGGATTGAATGATGGTGATAGTACACTGTCATTCACCTCATTCAATCTTTGTGTCACCTGTTTTAAAGCTCTTTTAGACCTAAATGGAAAAAGATAAGTCATATTATTTTAGGTGAATCTATCCCGTATCAAGGAATTTGCCTTATAGTTCTGCTGTAAAATGAAATCAATGAATGTTGAGGGCAATAGGTATAATATCAAAAATCTTCAACTGAGTCAAAAGACAATAAAAACAGAGAACCCAAAATAAATGCAACAGCAAATTTAATGCAATGCAGAATGCTTTTTTGTGAGAATTTACAAGAAACAGTTGAATAATAATGCATAAGAAATGAAAAAACATTTAGATATGTATTTAATATTTATTTTGATTTTATAGTAGGATGGTTTTTTGGCATCAAAATAAAACTTTTGAAATTCCCCGAGCATCATTTTACCAAAGCAGATACCTTTGAAAGACATTTCACAAACTGCATTCACTCTCATGCACGTAAAAGGTGTTTGTCTTTTTTTTGTGCATGAGAACAAAACAATAAAATGCAACAAATATTTCTTTCACAGTAGAATAAAGAGAGTTAGTCATTGTGCAGGCTGTTTGAAGATTCTGTGAAGAGAACTGTATAACTTTACAGTTGGAAATAAAAATAGAAAAATGCAGTATGGAGATAAAGTTGTGGAGTTGACCTCACAATGAAACACACTCTTGTCCTATGAAAATGTGATTGAAACAAATTTGAATTGAGTATGCATACTTATCCTGTTTTGCATCGAAAATGCAGATATTTGTCTCTTAATCGTGTGAGCAACGATTTTCATTTCAGGGAACATTTTTGCTGAAGGTACACCTCAAATTATGCTTAAATTTTGAGCTGCTCCATGTGCCTGTATTCGTTCTTGAGTTATACAGGCAGATTCCTCCAGGGCTGAAAATGGAGGCCCACGTGAATGCGCCAAAAACTTGTAGTACCTCGAATGTCCACATCAGTGTGGCTGCAGGAACCTGACACCTTAACGATGGTCTGCAGTAAGATATGTTTTTACAGTCTCGACCTACGTATTTACTGCGCGGTTAAAAAAAACAACAACTTCAGCCTGAATACAATCTATGTGCACTCACTGCAAAGGTGGTTATTTTTGTATCACCTCCATTTTTCTGTTATTGAGGATTTAATGAAGATTTACATTTTTAATAATGCAGTGCACTATTGATGAGATGGGCCAAAGACTGGCATCAACTCGGCCTCTCATGTGAACAGGCGGAGCTAAAGTTTGGTTGAGATGATGTGATATATAGCAGTGCCCATTAAAGGGCAATAACAGTGTTACAAAGGCTCCATTTACATTTAAACAACAGATATCTCATCCCTTATTGTGACATCTGCATACCCATAAAAAAGACTGCAGAGAACTTCAGGAGTAGGTTTTATAATTTGCTGTATTAATTTGCTGCTTATAAGATGCTTACATTTTGTGTTGTTTACAGCTGTACAAAATGTAGGCAACAGATGTTTTTTACAAGTTCTGGGGAGAAGTACAAATAATCCAAGACAAGTAAAAAAGGCAAACATACAAAAACCAAGCTGCAGTCTCAAGGGCTAAAAGATGAAGCCAGTGTAGAAGTGCCAAAAGCTGTTGCCCCTCAAGTTTTGACTTGAGGTTGTGTGCAGGGAAGGGGCAGTTTTACAGCCCAAATTAACACATTTGAAGCCTGGTTAAAGTAACTTTTAAAATATTTTATACCTCTAACGAGTATTTTTTCCTTTTTTTTTTAAAGGAAGCGCTGTTTTTTATATTAAGAAGGATGTCCGTTTTGTAAAAGTTAGAGACATGATTGACAGTGCTTCAAGTCTGTGCAAACTCACTATTGGTCAGATGGCAGCCATTTTGTCTTGTCCAGTCTTGTTCAGCTCATTTGGTGTCCTAGATGTGTACTTTGGTTTGCAGCAAGATAAAAAAAACACAGAGTGTCCGCCCACGGGGTCAGCTAATCCCACCCTGGACTAAGAGCAAAGTTTTCTGTTTATTTTATTTAGGTTTTGTTTTTTTCATAGGAGTAGCCATCTTCAGTTAAACCCAACTATTGTGATATGTCAATCAAATCAACCAATCCCACTGAACGAATGCAACATGTTAGACGGTTAGAGATTGAGGGGGGCGGGTCACTGAGTCATAGCACTTTCTGAGTCAAACATTCATGGTCAGCGGTGGAAACAACAATGGATATCCAAAGTTATTTCCAAAAGTCAGGGAAAAGTGACGGTGTGGTTGAGAGCGAGCGGGAAGCAGCCCCATACAGCTTTACTTTGTCTAGAACCACAACCACTGAAGTCAACAGTCACACGGCAGTAAACATTCATGCTAGGAAGGTTAGCTTCAGCAGCTAGAGAGCAGGAGGAGCAACACCAAGCAGCGTGAACGTGCTGCCTGGAAGAAACATGAGTGACAAAGTTGAGAATAACAGAGGTGAAGACGTTGATTGAAACGTAACAGCAAGAGGCCACTGCAGCCTGGTGACCTTGGCACAATAAAGCCCCAAAGGGCACTAATGCAGAGCTTTTTCTCAGGGAAAACAGGTCATTTTGCAGTTCCTGGTATCTGCTTTCTGAACACCTCAGCCACCACTGCTGTTTTGATCTTTGAGTTTAATAAATGAACACGGCACTACACCACAGTATTTGTTTCTTGTTTTATAATATATTGTAGCATGAACTGACCCTTTTTAGTGAGAAAAGATGATATGTCAGTAGTGTTGGAGTGGTGTTCAGCCCAAGGCAGATAAAATAGAAGTTCAAAAAAGTATGCCCCCTTGAAAACATGTAATGCCCCCTCTAATTTGTTTCTACAGCCGGGTTTGATCACTGCTATCATGCAGCTAAAATGAAGGCCCCTTTCTTGGCAAAGTTTTGGAAGCCCTGATTATAAGTGATTGATGTGAGAAGTTTACAAGAGGTCTTAGTGTGGTATCAATGATGTAAGAAACGTCACATCTGAAGAATAAATCTCCTGAGAGTGGTGCTCCTGTCTGACCGGCTGTAAAACACCCTCACATCCATTACATGACTGCGTCGTCTCTGTTGGACAGATTTGTAGCATGTGTGGGCCTGACACTGACTGCTGACGGGCACGTCCGATCTCCCTCTGCATATTCAACAGCTCTTATGAATATCACAGCTTCTTGATTGCATTGTGATTATTCACAAACCTCGCCCTCTCCCTCTCTCTCTCCCCCTCTTCTTGCTCGCTCCGTCTGCCCTCTGTACTCCATTACTAGTCAGAACACAGCTTCAGCGCTGTAGCATCGCTAGCCCGATCTGACACCATTCCTTTTACGGGTTCAACAGCTTGCTTGTCGTACAGCAAAGTAATTAGTGCTGCACGCTCATATTAATTAACAAAGAGCGTTATCACTTTATTAATCCATATTAGAGAGGTGGAGGAGGAGCAGGGGAGGGTGCAGTCAGTGTTGGTGTAAGGAGCTCTCAGTGGGAGTCGTCCCCTGCGATGCTTTGTAGTTCCTTTGTCTGCGACCCTTGTTGCCTTAAAAACATCCGTGCACCAGCACAGCAGCTCACTGAGTCTGTCTGCGACTCTTCATTAAAGCTCTTAATGCAAATAATATCAGAGCAGTAAACAAACCAGGGTGTCAGGATTGGGGAAAACAGGTGCCATGGTGTGAAAGCCCGCTAAACGATGTGATAGTGGGGGAATTAATTACTACCACAGCGCTAATTGGGAGCAATAATTTGTGTGATTAGCAGGCCGCTTAAGCAGCCAGACACATTCAGCGCCTGTATACACAAAGCAGTGAGACGTAGGCCTGCTCAGTGTCGCTCTGCACACGCACAAAGGCTTAGTATTAGACAAATCTAGCAAAGAGAATGCAAATGTTTGTAGTGTTACGCAAGTGTTAGAAACTCAGCAAGGGATTGGGAGATGCAGGTGGACTTGACTAAAAATGCTCATCTGCCCAACAGAAGTTGCATCAACCACCTTGCGACCAGATTTTCTCCTGTGGTGTCGACTGGTCTCCACCAAGATGACAGCCCTTGTGTAAAGGATGAATATACAAGCAGAAGAAGCTGTGAGTGTTAGCAGACGACAGAGGCTGGACAGTAAAGGTGCGGTCTGTGGAGGTAGGGTGTCGGGGCTTTGTTGACTGATCCACAGGAGAACTCTTGAAGGAACGGGAGTCGGGGGGCAGGCCTACAGGAGAGCAATCAAAGACTGTGCCATCACAGCTGAGAGAATCAGCCACCGGATCTGGTTACAAAGACGAGACACCATCTGGGCTGCCAAGGTGAGGAAACAAGTACGGGGCAGGCAGGTCTGATCAACCTGTGGTGGGCCTGCCTACGTGACAAAAGACAGAGAGACCATGTGAAGCTGTAGGTGGTAGTGTGACCTTCTATAGCTGCCTCCAGGATCGTTTTTAGAGTTTCAGGACTTGAACATCCAGTTCTTTGTTGAAGCGTAAGGGTCAACAGGTCAAGAGGAGAAGTCAAAAAATATCCTGCAGAGAAACACGGCATGCCTGAATGTTTTATCTGCAGAAATCAGGAGTTTGTGCAATTTTTTTTTATCACCACTGAGTGCTTAGTTTGTGTTTATCTTGAAATGATAAGGAAAGAATTACTTATCTGTTTCCTAATCAAAAAAATAAAAACCTTTATATTCCTTAGACTGGTTCACTAGTTTAAACCCTCTCCAAGCCTAAAGATTTTCATCTTGTTTGTTGCTCTTTTACCGCTGAGATTTTTCCTGAATGAATTATGTTAAAGATGCTATGAGGAGTTTCTAAGTAATTACAAAAAAGTCTCACTTTTAGATATATACCTGATGGAAATACGCACTTTAAGATGAGTTTTAAAGCATCAAAATAGGTTATCTATAAATGCTATTCTTTAGCTTCGTGGTTGGGTCGGACAGGGCTGGACTGGCCTGAATACTCAACTTCGGGAACAAGACAATTAAAACTAGAGCAAATTTATATTATTCGGACACGTCTTAGAGCACCGGGCTGTCAGTAGCCATATATAGCCGGCTACAAAAGTATGATACTAAGTTTTCCAAAAATTGCTTGTTGTCACACATCAAAAACTACCGCTACGTAACTAGAAAGAGATACATTACCTTGTCGCTTTGCATCCAGTAAGTTGTTGAAAAAAGAAGTTGTAAAGCAATGCAGAGTTCTGAGGAAGGTCAGAGCTGCATTCATTAGCATCACAGCAAACACACGCTTTGGCTTGGGTCACGTCTTTGCAACAGTCGCCGCCCGTGCTCATGGGTAGCAGAGTCTTTATGTCACCGAAAATAGATTCTCCTCATAGCACTTTTGAATAGAAGTTTAATAAAAATTGAAACATCCTTAAATCATAATTCATGTTTAAATCTTGAAAAGTTTTTGTAATTATAAGTGTTGCACTTCTGAACTTCTGAAAAGGAACTGATATTAATTAAGACACTGGTGGCTATGCACACTTCACCACTAATAAGAAGGTTGAGGGTTTGAGCCCATCTCCTGTTGTCAAAGGTCCATGTGCATTTTAATTGAAATAAAAAAGTGCATCGTAGGGACACAAGGTCTTAAGTAATAATGTAACTCATTAAATAAGGCATTGATCATGGGGCTGCACAACACAAACTCTTCAGCAACTTCAGCAGCAAGCTTTAATGGACAAACAAGAAATAAAAAGTCTGACTACTGAGGAGTTGTTTAATAAAAAAAAGTAGCTCAAGTTGAGTACTTACTTATTGAATAAAGAACAAATTCCTTCAGATTAAAATGTGTGTCAAATGGCATTGTTAGGGAGTGTAAAAAGACGTTGATTTCAAGATTTTAACCCCTTCCAGGCCATTTTGAACCGACAACAAATAACAGTGCAGAAATGTATTTGAGTACAACTGCTAAACAATAAAAAAATGACTATTATGGTGACGGAAAAATAAAGGTGGCTAGGAGAGAAGGTCAAGGGAGGTTCAAGTGCTGCATTTTAGGCAGTACCTTGCTTGAATGCATCTCTTGCAAAGAAACTCCTTGCACCCAGTGCAATAAGTCACTGTTTTTGCCCTTTTTCCCTTGTAGCAGGACCTGCAGAGACCCCTGGCTCGTACAGCAGCAGCTCTAGTGGGTGGGGTTGGAGCAGTGGTAGCAGTAGTGGCAGCATCGTGTGCTTGTTTTGCAGCAGCTCTTGTCAACGGGCGGACAGCTGGTGGTTTAGGTGGAGCTTGCTGTGGCAGAGCTACAGTGGATAGAGTAGGAAATGGGGCAAGAGTGGGGGAATGACATGCAGGAAACAGGCCATAGGCAGGATTCGAACCTAGGCCACCTGCTCGAGGGCAAACCTCATGGGGCATGACCTGGACCACTAGGCCATCTGCGCCCCGAGTCACCTCACATATTTTGAGAAAAATAAGTACACATACCTACAATAACAAATGGCTAAATGGCAGGTGGACATTTCTGTCCATGAAGGGTCATGGATGGGAGAAAAGTGCATTACACCGTCAAATGATGGATTTTCACACTGAAACTTGGCACCCTCAAATTTAACCCCAAATCACCCCTGCTTGCCAAAAATCATGCCCCTGTGACCTTTTCCTGGACACTTTCTAGAAAATAGACAAAAATGTCCACTTGAAGGGTCATGTGTGTAACTTTTTTGAAGGGTCACTCAAGTGTTGAGGGGCATTTAATTCAAGGACAAATGGAGAGTTTAGCAACAGATGTCATGTTTTCCCCTCCCCAAACTCCTTTTAGCAACATTAAAAACAAATAAAACAGATTTAGGAAGATATGTGACCTTTCCTATGTGTTGAAATGCAGACAGTCTCATCGTGAAGCTTTAGGCCTTCACTTCGACTCTGACACTGTTGCATGCTCCACAAAATCCATGGAAGTGCTGAAGTTTCTATGTCCTCCTTAACGAAGAGAAAAGATCTCCATGTGATGAGGCATATCCGAGAGGTTTCATTTAAAAGCGCTGATGTGGCATGAGCTAATTAACAAAGTGAGCTTTGTAGGTGGTGCACCCCCCACCCCCTTTTGTTACCTCTATCCCCCTTTATCTCCATCTCTTAATATGAGAGGCTATGCAAAGCTCAAAGCGCTGAGATCTTTACACACGCAGCACTTCTAAATGTAGACTACAATCAAAACAAAGTCCCTGAATAAAATCCCTCCTCATTAGTTTCCTTTAATTCCTATTGGCCATAATGATCAAAGTGCATAATTAATTTCTGCCAATTCAGGATATAATTTGGTTTAACTTCTCTCTCTGGTAGGGTGAAGCTCTCTGTACTTTAGTTTCTTCATTCTGTTGAAGCGGCTCAGCCTTTGTTTCAGCTGATCCGGTGATAACACCACGGTCTAACTGCCTCGACACATTTTCTTGAATTTCCTGTTATTTAAATCTTCTCTTTGATGACGATACTGTTGGTATTATGGTCCAATAAAGCATCTGAACTGAAATTGTGTTGCATCTCCCCCTGTAGCCATATAATTGTCCTGACTTTATTACAGCCCCACCGGACTGCGCTGTAACAATAACAATACATATTGTGATATTTCTATGTGCTGCACTTACACTCAGGGCTCATGCACTTTACCTGCTTCCCATTATACTTTTTCACTGTGCAGTCCAACCTCTCTTTTCTCACCACAATAACCTGTAATGATGTAACATTAAAGTACAAAATGTACCATTGGTATAGATAGGCTCACAGTTTAGACATACTTTCAATAGATGTTACTGTTCAGTGCTTGAAAAGGGTTAATAAAGTTCTTCAACTGATGCTGACCAGGCCGTCAACACATGAGACCCTGCAGCAAAGCCTGTGCTATAAGCTTTTTGGCATCACACACGAGTATCTTTGCTTTTTCCCCCTGATGAATTTGTTACAGTTGCGCAGTGCTCACACTGTTAATTGGTGATTTTAGCTCCAAGTCTCCAAAAAGTGTTTTTACAACTAACAGAAGTGCTGGATAGGCAAGTGCCAGTAACTGCAAATAAACCCTATTTAAAGGAACAGTTCAACATTTTTGTTGTTTTTATGTCTTGCCTCACTCCCAAGTCTATTCAAGCAGATAAACACAATTATTTTTTCCTTCTTTTTCTTTTGACTGTGCGTCCAGTAACAAGGAAGAGATGGACAAAGTTTGCTGACTGCAAGTTAGCTTAGCTCAAACACTGGGAGTATATGGGAAGCACTTTAGCCTGCAATTGTTTACAGTCATCAGATAACTTTAGATGGTCCCTGTATGTTTGTTGTTGGTTTTTTATTCACGGCGTTATGTTATGTTATCTTTTTTTAGCCTAAGAAGAGCACTTTATGAAACTTTTGAAAAAAAAATTACAAAATTTAGTAAGGGGGCGCATTTGCAAATTACTGCTGAATTGCTTCTCAGCAGGCCTACAAAAAAAAGCCTGTTTACGAGTAGAATGATATTGGTACCGAGGATAAAGTCTGGCTTTTTAAGAGAGGACGAGGATGATTTCTTTTGGACTGACCAAGATCCACAGCCCAGAATATTTGAACCAGAATATACAGAGGAGGAACTACATGTTCTGGAAGCTAAGCATGCACCAGGAGAAGCAAAGGTGGATCAACTCTGATCTAATCTTAGTCTCAAAATAAATAATGTAACACACTGCAGTGAATGAAAACAAAAAACAAGCACACAGGACTGTCTAGAGTTATCTGATGACGGTAGACTGAGGCAGGCTAAAGCACTTCTCATATACTCCAGGCATTTGAGCTAAAATAACTAGCTGTCAGTGAAATTTGTCTCTAATTACTGCATGCACAGTCTAAAGAATGGTGTCTATCTGCTTGCATGGACTCGGGAGTGAGGCAAGTCACAAAAAAAGCAAAATGTTGGAGTGTTCCTTTAGCGGGGACTTTCTACCTCATAAGCCAAAAATAGAGCAGACTGATGGTTGCATGATTCATGCAAGAATGTCAAATCAGCAATTTTTTAAGCATTTTAATGAACTTGTTGTTTAAGAGGTTTTATGAGGACAAGGGCCTCCTTCAGACTGGTCTTCCTTACAGAGCCCTGAAGGTGTCAGGGTGCAGAATATTTTATTAAGGCGAGGGAACACCTTCTATAGTGTCAGCACGCCTAATGAAAGCGTTCCCTCACTATTATAAAGTGAGGGAATGGGATAAATATAGCGTTACCTTGCTATATTATAGTCAGTGTTGGGAGTAACGCGTTAGAAATAACGGTGTTGCTATCGGCGTTATGTTTTCCCAGTAACGGGTAATCTCATTAATTACTTTTTCATGCGTTAAAACGCTGTTACCGTTACTAACAGTGACATGTGGTTACTTTGCTCCTACGTCAAGCAGCTGTTATCCCACCTGCCTCCCCCCAAATTCCACGGCATGCGGAAGCACCGTGCCGCAGTCTTGCTCTGACAGACAGACCCCAGTGAAGGCTGCGCGCTGAGGAGTGTCACTGCGCCCAGCCCTGTAGGGGGAGGGCTGATCCCCTAAGAGCCTTAGGCTCTCATGAGAATAGCGATGTCATGCTAATAAAGCATGTTATAGACTGAGAAAAGAAATAAACAACACCCAACTTTGTTTCTCTAAGGTCCCTTTGCTGGTCCCAACCACACAGTTTCGTGAATTATTCAACTTCTATCTCCCTATCATTGTAGAAAAGATGTTTGGTGTCATGTATACAATGGTATAAATTTCTAGACCTCTATGATTCACTTTTCTTCGTCCATGGTGTCGTGCTGTCTCTGGGACCCTCTGACCTGATGCTCTTTCCTCCGGTTTTGACATAGTGACAAAGAATTGAGCAAATTTACATTCGAGAGTCCCTGCATTGTCCTTTATTTTGAAACTTCCGGATGCTGCACACACTGACTTCCGGTTTGGTGCTTTCTTAACGACAGTGAATTTACGAGGCTTGGAAATCTCCAGCGCCTTTGCGCGTGCTGGTGCTTCACCAACACAGCACTCTAGTACTGCAGAGCACTGCACTCCCATTCTACTTTATCAAGCAAATTTCACTCTGGCTACCGCTGTGGCTCACTATAATATGGCGAGGTAACCCTTTATTTATCCCGTTCCCTCACTTTATTATAGTGAGGTTACACTTTAATAACGCGTGCCCACACTTTAGAAGGCGTTCCCTCGCCTTAATAAAATATTCTGCACCCTGACACCTCTGGGGCTCCGTACATCATTGAGGTGACTCGGCTTGATTTACAGAATCATCGACACTTCTGTTTGTAATGTTTCTGTTGATTATGATGGGCATTGTTAGCACGGTCTGATAGTGCTCTTGGTCGGTCATTGGAAGGTTCCCTGCCCCAACTGTCACATGATGTGTCCTTAGCCTAAATGGGTATGAAAGGGCATGAATGTGTTATCTGATACTGATGGACGGCTGATAGAGAAACTTTGAACCGTCAGTGAGTGAATGTGAGAATGAAAGGGTGTCAATGTGTAGATGTGACCTGCAGTGTGAAGCAGCTTTGAGTAGTCAACTAGAAAAATACTATTTAAGCTCAAGTCCAATTACCATTTGGCTCAAAAATGTGTGATTACTGGTTAAAAGATACTGCGGCCTACAGAAAAACACCTGCACTTTTGACATCCACAGGTGACAAACAGCATGGTCACATCTTCTCAAAAGGTCTAGAATCTGTCATTAACTTCTGTATATCAGCAGAAGCACATTGTCTGTGAGGAGGGGCCTTGGTGGTCTCAGAAGCCTTCAGTGGTTGCTAGAGTCATGAAATCAATCCTACATATCGCTGTCGTAATCTTGATTTTGCATTTGTAATCTAAAATACTGTGTGGTTTTGGTGATAGTGTTTCCATATTAAACATTACAATAAAAAATCAATGATCCACAAACTATTTTCTGGAAACATTCGGACTATAAATGCTAAAACAGACCCAGTACTTTCCCCAGTAACGTGTCCTGTGTTGTCACCTCTTTACTCTCTGTGGTCTGATTGATTTTCTGCTCATATTTCTTTAACACGAGTTCCCTGATGAAACGTTGAGCGAGCGGCAGATGTTTTAAAACACGGATATCACAGCGCTGTTATCTGATTCCTTCTGATGAATTAGAGCCGAGTCCCTCCAGCGCTCAAAGGGAGTCCACTCCGCATGAATTATTACCAAATATAATTTCAGCTATTAGTCCTCCTTCCTCAACATCTGAACATGGAAAATGTGGAATTAGAAATTAATACCTCTGAATATCATGGCAGGCTTTTTTTGAGAGTGGGGGATTCATTTCCATGCCCTCCTCCCGGTCTTTTTTTGTATTCCGACTGAGTTTCTGACACATTTATGTGTTAAGTTGGGCTCAAGCAGTTCTATTACCATACAGATTATCCATTGTGAGCTTTAGCAGCTGCAGAGAAGAATTAGCATTCAGTAGAGAGAAAGGAAATACAGAAGCAAAGAAAAATGGAATGAGAGAGGATTATGTGTATCCTGCTTCCCTCCTGTTTATGTCTCTAATCTTCACCGGGGTCAATGTTTTATCCAAATTGATTTCTCCGAGCTAAACGCTCATCTGCTGGCCATGTACGACGGCTTTGTCTGCCTATCTGTGGACAGTTAAACAGTTCCCTCCTTATCTACATAATGACATACAGTGCATCGTGATGACTTCATATGCTGTAACAACAGAATAAATATCAACAGAGACTTCTCAAACTTCTTCCGGTGTGGTCATTCAGACATTGGTAAAACATAACTTACCTTTGAGGATTTACATTCATCAAATGGAGGAGGGCAGCCGGTTGGTGTGAGGCCAGTTTCACACTGGAGACATGCTAATTGCATGACAAAAGCAGTGTGTGCCTGCTTTCATTTTGGTGACCATGTTATCAAGTCAGAGCTCTCAGGCCCCATTTACAATGACAGAAAGGTTTATGCTTTGCGTCCATGTTCATACGGATCAAAGAGAATGACTTTAAACATGGTAGCATACATGCCAGGCCAGTAGTTGGCAGTGTAGGTTTGGAGTGAAACAGCACACGTACGCTTTCTGGTGAACACAAAGGCTGCAGTCGAAAAGTCCTTTTTGCTTGTGAAGGTTCCTAATGGAGTGAAATGAACTGGAAGTAGTTTGTGATTAGAGCTGTTCGAATAGTTTAAATGCATAGGAAAGGAGGCTCAATGTTTCCTTTATTAGCTCCTTTAGCATAGGATACACTGGACCATCCTTTACAACACTCTGTCTGTTTTATCTAATGTGACATGTGCTGCTGCCTGTCTTGGCCAGGTCACCCTTGTGAAAGAGGTCTTGACCTCAATGGGTCTTTTACCTGGTTAAATAAAGGTTAAATAAAATAAAAAGGAGAGGACAATATTCTGTCCCACAATTCTCCGCGGCAAGAGCTTTTCCGAATTCAATCGAATAATAACAACAAATCACACAGACCATTTGAGTTCTCACTGCTGTTCATCCTTTAAAAGTTTACCAAAACCTGCCTTAACTTTCCAGTAGTCTGATTCTCTGAAGAGAGCAGGATATGAGACATTTGAAGTTAATTATGCTTTAAACACGGTTCAATATAAATAATTTTTTGCACTATTAGATTGTGGTCTCAACAATTTATGCCTTTCTTTCATTCAGTTCATTTATTTTCATGCACTGATTGGTGTTCATGTTGATAATGAGAGGGCAGATTTATTTAAATCCTCACTTCCAACATCGGTTATGCAGATGTTATTTTTTATTATTACAACACTGAACACTTTGTAAAGTTCAATGTTGTCTGAAAGAAACATTATCATGATACATGAGCACTTCTATGATGCGTCTTTTGTAGTTCATCTTCAGAAAATTGTATTTTCAACTCGGCAGTAACATCCGCCGTCACATGACGTAGTGTAGGGAAAGTGTAGTTGGATTCTCTCAGCACGCCAGCATTCCTTTCCTAAGTCCTTCTGAATTTTCCTTGCTCCTTTCCTTAACCTCATGACGTTTTCCATCAGGATTAAGGATAAGTAGATAGAAAAGGGCTTAGAAGGTGACTATTCGACCGCAGCCTAACTTTTCACCAATAATAACGGCGAGTGGACGCAAGATGATGTAGGACTTTCTTGTCTGGACAACAAATCTGTCTGGATGTTTTTGTCTGGATAACAAACCGAGCACGGTAAGAAGCACACATGTTGCTTGGTAGACGACTGAAGCTTTTGTTGCTGTTGTTCATAGGTGCCTTCATCTGAAAGAGTACTGCGCATCCCTGAAAATGCTGAGGGAGATGGACAGCTCTGGGTTCAAAAGTTTGTGGATTCAGGAACTCTGGGCAGAAAAACATTTGTTTTTTGGCTGTTTTTGTTGTGTAAATAGGGCCTCAGAGTGCAAGTATGAGCAACACGTCTCAGATGTGTTGACCCACCTAAAATATAAGGCTTGCCTTTTTTTTTCTGCAAGCATCACATGTTTCTTGTTCAAAATAGACAGAAATTATAAATAGAAAGGCCATATTTACCTTTATCCAGCAGGTATGCAGGGTTGGGAGGGTTACTTTAAAAATGTAATCCACTACAATTACAAGTTACCTGTTCAAAAATGTAATCAGTAACTTACCCTAAGTATCACAATATTAAAGTAATGTAACTGATTACTTTTAGTTACTTTTAGATTACTTCAATACCAAACATGAAGGAAAGACAAGAGAGTATGACAGATGTGTCATCTGCTCAGTGTATTTTTTAAGAAAAACATACAAAGCTAATTTGCCTTTTGTACAGGAAACGCCGTTTAACTTGAACACATTTATTGACAAAACAGTTTTTTTTTAAGAAATCAGGTGTCTGAATAGTCTGAATTTAGTAGTTATACAGTACAGTAGTGGCACGAGTAGCAGACTGGTTACTAACAGCTTCGCAAGCTAACAAACCTGAACTGAAGCTTACAGGACGTTAGCAGTTTGTCTTTCGTACCTGTAGATGTTTTTTCAGGTTGGACGTAGAGTCCTTGGATGTTGAAAGTGTTTTGATAGCTGGGAGGCATAATTTGCACTGCACTATTATGTTGCTCCCTTTTTGTGATTTTAATTCAAAATTATAGCGCAGTTTCCAGCGAGTGAACGCACTCTTTTCCCCGGCAGTGGCCATAGCTTAGACAGTTGACTGTACGGCTCGTTGCTATGCGGGTGGTTGCCTCACGTGTTGGTTTGTTGTGGTGTTGCGTCCTTAAGTGTCGCAAATGCCTGCTCACTAAGCATGCGTCTGCTGCATCGTAGTATATCCCATTTGATTTTAAAATGTAATCCTGCTAAGTAATCCCTGTTTTTATCAAATATACCAGTAATCTGATTACACGTTTTTTTTTTCTGTACTGTAATGGATTACAATTACCTTTTTTTGTATCCGGATTACGTAATGCCGTTACATGTAGTCCGTTACTCCCCAAGCCTGCAGGTATGTATGTCCTCCTGTAGATTGACACAGAAAAGATAAAGACATCAGCTGTGACAGCAGGGAGATGAGCTCAGGCTGCAGGACGTTCATGCACCTGGTGTGAAAGCTGTGGCAGCACTTGCTCGAGCTGAAACACACGACAAATATTTGCCGAAAAAAAACAAACTCACGTCACCTGATTAATGTCTGGTGAGTTGCTTAACTCTCTGAGTTGGTTGGGGCCTCTTGGTGTGGAGTTTGCATGTTCTCCTAATATATGCATGTGTTTTGTGTTTTGACCCCTTCACATGCAAACTTTTTTTTTTGAAAATCCTTATGGGGGAAAGCTTTTTCAGAAACCCTGCTTATAGTGTCCCACCATAGACATAGTGTCACCACTTTTATTTACTTCCAGGAGTCAATTTTTACATGATAAAAGATGATTAGCTGTTGTGGTCTTTGCGAAACTTTTGCTCTTCTCACTCCAGCAGTCTGGACTGTTCACTTGATTGCACATGAAATCGGTTAATGCTGCTTAAAACAACACGGAAAACAAATGGTGCCTATGTTTTGGTTAAGATTAGTCTGACTGTTTATCAAGTAACCATGGTGACTGGTGACCCATATATGGTTTGGATGAGGAGATATTGCTAACACCAACTGCTAACACCTGTAAACACTGGTTAGACTTGAGGTTGGAATAGATCTGAAAATGTAGTTGCATGTCACAAACATTGTTATATACTTTTAAAAACATTTATCCGTGCATTTATATTATTATTATATAATTTATATTTTTTTGCATTTTTATGTTTTATAAAAAGTGTGTGGACAGGATTTAAATACAATAAGGAAGAAAGCCTTAAAAAAATAAATAAATAAAAGACCTGTCTACTTGTTGAACATTTAGGGCTCTAATTTCGTAGACCAGGCGCAAGCGCAGGCGCACAGGGTGTGACCGGCACACTTTGCACTCTCTTTTTACAGCAGAGAAAAAGAGAAATAATACATAATCAATAAATTGTCAGGATTACAATTAAAAAAGAATCAATTGTATCCACAACATGTGTAAGATACACACACAAACAGGTCAGGCCAATGAATTAAGGTTGGCAACGGGAACTGGAATAAAAGAAGTTCTGACTCACTTTGTCTTGATTCTGTAATATTTGCCAAAAGGAAGATCAAATTCAAACAAAGGGTGATCAGGACAGTTCACAGTCTGCTATACTAATGATTCGTCTGCTTTACATTTCCTGCAGCTGAGATTGCTGCACTCCAATAAGCCTGAAAATGAACGTATATTATCAATAATTGTTCCAACATATTTGATTGAGCAACAATCTCAACATCCATATCATTAATTATCATTAATGCCAGTGTAACTGACACTACAGACCAACAAATATTTATTTAAAAGCAAAAATAAAAACAATTCCACATACAAAAAGTGCAGGCAAAAACAAAAGTAGATGGATGCCATCAGTGAGACAAAAAATAACCCAATAATAAGGGTGAGTAAGTACGGGTGGATGGTAACAAAGTAGATTTACTTGAGTTCTGTACTTTTACATTTTTTAATATCTGTACTTTACTTGATTATAACTATTTTTGGAAACATATGACTCTTACTCCAAATAATGTACTTTTAACTCCACTACATTTCCATGAAGGGTCTCGTTAATTTTAAGAATAGCTATAAAGTCAGAGGATGAAATCTCGTTTCTTTTTAAAGTGCGATCTGCGTGTGATTTGTTCAAGTGGTGATGCCGTACCTGTACCTCAGGCATGTGCCACTCAGATCAGGTAAATGTTCAGGTAATGTTGCTCAGGTAACGTTTCGTCTTTGCGGTAATGACGCTACAGCAGATACAGATGAGGATTTCACACTCAAGCACCCGAGGCCATATCTGAAGTGCATGTTTGAGAATGTCATGTTGAAGAATGATTCATGTCATTTTAGATGCTCTGTTTACCGTGCAAAAACTTAACCATGGCCTACAAAAACTTGTGTCCACAAAATTGTATTTTTAATAGTTAAGTATTTACAAAGCAGGCCCTCCAGTACTTTAACTTAAGTAAAGACTTCACTTAAAGCTGGGGTTGGCGATTTTGGAAAACTAGCATGAATTTGAAAGTAGCATCTCCGCAGGGCTCCGCCTAGCCCCACCCCCCGCTCACATGCACGCGCGCAGCCGCTATATCCAGAAGGCTGATTCAACTCCAAACCCTCAGCACAACGTGTTTGTTTTACACTACACCAAGTCATGTCTCAGTCAGCACGAAGGAAACACCAAACAAACATGTAAAGTTAGTTAGTACTCACAGCCAATGTTGATCGGGGTATAGGTAATTTCTCTGACATTCTCCACATAGCTGTCAAATCTCCTGTTTTGGCCATGAAACTACCGTATTTTCTCCTCTTTTCTCCCGTCCTCCTGTATCAGTATTGTCCTGTAAATCTCCCGTGTGACGATATAATGATAAAAGCATTCCTCTGCCTCTCCAAACTGAGCTCTGTCTCTAGCCTGAATGGGGCGGTAATGCACCAAAATGATGGATGCCAACCACCGAAGAAGAAGAAGTCTCGCGAGAACTGCCACCTGCAGTAGCATGGATGGCAGTTCTCGCAAGATTAGAGCCAACAGCGGAACAAACTTAGAAAAATAAAGAGTTTATTTTAGATTTCTTGTACATCTGTCTTAAAATGTGAGGGATACTGGAGCTTGGTTGGTGTTGTGGGACAGCTCACAGCGGACTTCCCTTATTTTCAAAGACAAAACTTGAAAGGTAAGTATTCTCCAGCGGAGTCTGTTCCCTACACGCTACATGCTACATGCTACGTGCACTGTCTGTGAACGCCGGGAAAATGCACGCGCAGCAGGCACGCAGAATGGTGACGGGATTTGATTGGTGTAAAAAAAGGTATTCCTGCAAGATTATTGGTTGGTGTTTTCCCTGTTTTACTCCTGCTGTAGATAGCGGATATTTTTCGCTCTGTTTTAAGAACACATCAGGTATTACAAAAAGTGTATCTAAATGAGATTGCCAACCCAAGCTTTAATAGTGATAAGTTGCATTGGAGGAATATTTGACCAGGAGTATACTCTCACTCCAGCAATGGAGCAGAGTGCTTGGTCCACCGCTGGTAGTTAATTAGTTAATAAGTACTAGATTCCCCCCTCATAATGGAGGAAAATTTCTACAACTTGTTGAGCTCCCCGATCGCTGCTGGGACAAAAATGTTCTGTATCTCTTGGTTTTAGAGGGTGGAGCCTCATTCTTACAGCCCTAGGGGAGAACCTGAAATTCAGTATGTAAAGGATGGGATTTGTTTCTTATGACAGAGCAAACTTCTCCGCCACTGTCTGATACACATCAATCATCAATCAATCGATCAATCTTTATTTATATTGTATAGCGCCAATTCAAAACAAGTGTTATCTCAAGACTCTTTACAATAGAGCATAAAGCTCTTGATTTTATGGGTACACATATATGCATAGATTGATATATACATATAAAGATACACATATAAATATATATACAAATATATACATCCAACACCCAACATAAATCCATATAGCCAGTCATGGATCCCTCCATCATGGCGGCAGGAAAAACCTTCTGTTAATCAGCAGGAAATCTTGACTGTGGATCCCAGTCTCATGATGAACAGTAAATCCACACGATGCTGTGTTGGGTGTGAGGGTGAAGGAAGGGAGGTAAGAGGAGACAAGTGGACTAAAGTAAGAACTAAAGTTCGAGACAGATCCATGAACCATAGACCTGTTGTCTGATTTATTAGAGGTTAGCCTCTGGAGATGCTACATCTGGTTTTCAGGAGGGTCCTCATGTCTGAATGGTTGTTGTGATCATTTTATACGAGTATAATCGATGGTAGTCTTACTGAAAACAAGAATTTATGATAGTGATGAACTCATGGTGCCCAGACCACAAGTGCATCCCTACCATATTTGTCTCTGTTAAGTATAAATGTATTAAAGGCCTCTTGAGATGTACCATCCCATTTTCAAGAGGGACCTCATGACTATGTGGTGATAAAAATAGAGAGATCATGCTAATATAACAGCTATAATGATAATGGGAATTGAATGGGTCTAATGAAATGGCCAAATACGTGTCATGTCTGTAATTGTAGTTTTTGAGACTTCGTGACTCCACAGCAGCAGGCAGTCTCCACCAAGGATCCCAGACCACATAAATGAACTCTGGATGAAGCTGTGGCCCTCCAATTCACCTGCTGGGCCATATCATGATCTGGTTAAGGCAATTTCAGTTTTAGAAAAAAGATTGCAGGATCAAAATGACCAAATTCTTTAGTTTTATTGGATTATTAGTTTCACATTAGATATGCCCCTCCTGTCCTCTACCTTTGCTTTGGTTTTAAGCCCCACCTTTTTTGGCCAGGGACTGAACTTTCTTGTTCCCTCTCTCTCCTCTTTCTCTCTCGTTGTCCGTCTGACCTTACAGAGGAGGAGTCATGAGGGAGGATCCCGTCGGAAAGTTCAGCCAAATGTTAGCAGCAGAGGGAGGGATGTTCCTGAAGGGGATCACTCGCTCCCTCACTCTTTGTCAAACACCTCTTTCTCCCCCCTGGCCCCCTCCCTCCCTCCCCCCTCTCCACTCCTTCAGTTTATCACGTCTCCTCTCCCTGCTGAAGCTTGCTGTCTGGCTCCTTGAGGCTGGCGGCCAATAACAGTGGAGTAGTCTGATACCATCGGCTGCTGGAGGGAGCGCAGGCAGCTGAGAGGTTGTCTTGCAAACCCAAACACCTGTATTCTGTCATTCAAGTGATTGTTATCCCTCACCCCCTCCCCATCTCTCCCTCCGCTGCCTCCCTCTCCATCATTCACCCCGCTCTGATCTTCCTGCCTGTCTGTCAGAGGGGATCTGCCAAAATGTCTGCAGCCTGGAGAGGTGTGTGCACGCTGTGTGTATGTCCAGACACTGCATGTGTGTGTTTGAGTGTAAGTTCTTTTTGATGGAGTGAACTGGGAGGTGATTTATAAGCTGAGAAAAAGGGCGCCTCTTCAAAAGTTTGGAAAGGTTTGAAAGAAAATGAGCTGCAGGTCTGGAGAGAGTATGTCGCTGAAGCGTCTGTCCCGTCTCTTTCTGCTTTCCGTCTCTTTTGTTTTCTCATAAAAGTCAAAGAAGAGGAAAATAGCGGAGGAGAGAGCAGACAGTGTGTGATTGAGAAGGAGAAAGTGATAAAAGTTTGGTAGAGGAGATGTAGACTTTTGAGTGGTGTGGTCCAAAAGTCTGTCCCTCACGTTTCTCACTGCTTTATATTTCACATGACTGTGAGCGACAGATGAAACACTTTCTTCAGAGTGTCGCATTTTCCACAAGATCATTTCAATAGAAAGCCAGTGCTCTGATCAGGGTTGCCAGATTATTTTTTACTGACATAAGCATCCACGTGGATAAGACAAGCCCAAAACAAGCAACCTCCAGCATTTTTTAAAGAGTAATCTAAATAAAGTGTGTTTTGATTTTCATCTACATTACATTTTGATTTTACACTGCCATTTTTTTCTTATTTTGCCTTAAATTTACTTTTTCCACATCCCTTATTTCCTGTTGTTTATAACTCTGTTATCACTAAACAGTCTGCATGTAAGCAGCGAGGCAAAAAGTAACATTGAATGACTGTGACCTTTACACTGCGTTAAAACCAACAACATTCTGCTAAGGAAATCACACGGGCTCAGGAACACCTGGACAACCATTGTTACATAACACTGTTAAAACTCTACCATACCATCCATACCAAGCCATACATCAACAACACCCTGAAATGGTTCAGGGTTCTCAGGGCCCGAGCTGGTCTGAGATGGACTGAGGCACAGTGGAAAAGTCTGCTGTGGTCTGAGTCCACATTTCCAACTGTTTTTGGACATCATGGACTAAAGAAGAAAATGACCATCAAGAATGTCATCAGCGTGGGGTGGACATTAGCTCAGTTGGTAGAGCCTCCACCCCATGTACGGGGGCTGCCCACCCCCAGCAGCAGCTGTAGGTTCGAATCCCGGCCTCAGCCCTGTGCTGCATGTCATTCCTCCTCTCTTCACCCGCTTTCCTGTCATCTTCAGCTGTCCTATCAAATAAAGGCCATAAAAAGCCCCAAAAAAATAACTTAAAAAAAAAAACACTGTCATCAGCGCAAAGGTCAAAGTCAGCATCTGTGATGGTGTGGGTATGCAATAGTACCCACTGCATGGGTAACCTGCATATATGTGAGTCACCTTTAATGATGACAGCTGCATACAGATTTTGGAGCATCATGTGCTGCCATCCAGTTAACTTTTGCAGTGATGCTTCTGCTTTTTCATCAAGACAATGTCAAGGCATATTCTGTTTGTGTTACAACAGTGTGGCTTCATAGTAGAAGAGTGCAGGTACTAGGCCGACCCGCTGCAGTCCAGACCTGTCTCCTAATGAAAAAGAAGCACAGGATCCAACAACAGAGACCTTGGACTGTTGAGTAGCTGAAGTCTTACATCAAGTAAAAATGGGGAAAAAATCTATCTAAAAATCAGTGTCCTTAGAGCTCAAATGCTTATTGAGTGTTGTGAAAAAGAATGTTGATGTGGCGTAGTGGTAAACATGCTGCTGTCCCAGATTTTCTGGAGTATGTTGCAGGCACCTAAATGAAAAATATGTGAGCTTTTGCAAATAAATAAAAAAATAAAAAACTAGTCAGTTTGAACATTAAATATCTATTGGCATTGTACTCACTTGGACTTAAAATGTAAATGTCCTTTATTTATACAGCCCTTTACAATAACTATTTCAGTGAACCAAAGTGCTTTACAATAAAATGCAATAAATAAAAACAATTAAAAGCACTAAAAGCAATGAAATTAATAAAAGCAATGAGAGCAATTAATAAAGTAAAATAAAGTAAAAGTGTCACGACTCTACTTAGTATTAAGAGCCATCCTAAATAAATATGGCTTCAGACTAGTTTTGAAAAGGCCCAGGTCAGAAATGAGACGCTTTTCAGTGAGGAGTTTATTTTAGAGCCTGGGAGCAGAAATGGAAAAAGCTCGGTCAACCCAGTGTCTGTGTTTTGACCTGGGAAAAAGTTGGTTGACGACCTCAGAGCTCTACCAGGCTCCCAAATAGTTAAAAGCTCAGTTAAATAGACTGGGGCGAGACCATTAAGAGCTTCAAAAACAAACATTAACATTTAAAATCAATCCCATAAATGGATGGGAAGCCAATGAAGGGGTTTAAGAACAGAAGTGATGTGGTGTCATCTGTTAGTGCTGGTTAAAAGATAGGCCACAGTGTTTTGGACAAGCTGGAGGCGACCAAGAGAAGCCTAGGAGACGCCAGGCGACGTAGGTTTAAAGAGATTCCCATTAAACTGTATTCTGTTTTTATTTATGTTTTTTCCAGCGTCCCATCTTTGTTAGAATTGGGTTTGGAAATGAGACTGATAAAATAGATTCATCAAATATCAACGTTAAATCAAATCTTTTTCAGTCAAAGTTGTGTATTGTTTTATTTTTCTTTTGCTGCTTTGAAGTGTATATATGACTGAAAAAAACTAAACTTCACTAAACTAAACTAAATAACTGACATTTTCAGACTTTGATTTGACTATAGAGAAAACTTTAATTTCAGACCCTTTTTGCTCAGTCTAAGGAAAATAGAGTCAGTGGGAAACACACAAAAAAGACTTACCTGCCCTGGATGCCCTGGTGCTGTCCCTTGGTGCCTTCGGGGGACGGGTCGGTGCACCCTTGGGTCTTGGGGCTATATCTGGGTCCTGTGGCTCTGGCGGCCGTGTGGTGGGTCCCTGGTCCACTGGTGGCTCTGGGGGAGCCCTTGGCTGTGGTCTACCTGGGTATGGGCCGCTTCTTGGGTATTCGGTGACCACCTCACATGCATGTGTGTATAGATACTCAAGCTCCTGTTGAGACTATAAAGAAATAATTGGTCCCGTCAGAATATGCTGAGTTGGGCTCTCCTACACATCTTGTCACGTCTTGTGATGCATGCTCCTCCATATCGCACCCCTGTGGGTCCACCCCCTACTATCAAGTCCCACATCTCTGGTGTCCCTGGTTTCTTGCAGCCTTTACTTCCTGTATGGACTTAGATCAGCACAGCACTTGGACTGCTATCTCAAAATATTTACACTACCTGTTTGTCCTCCTCCCTGTTGTCTTGTCTTGTCCTGTCTGTCACTGTTTCCCTTTCTTTCACACTGTGGTGTGGCACAGCCCTCCCCTTCAGCTCACATCAGGGGTTAAATAAAGTTTGATTTGATGGAGTAGCCTACAGGGAGGGCTGGTGATGGTCACTATAGCAGTGAATCATATTTACTTATCTCTCACTGCTAGAAAAAAATGCATTGGTCTTTCCAACGCTGCCACCGGACACAGTACTCAGCAGAGAAGATAATGCAGACAAGGGAGAAAAATAAATAAATAAATAAAGACTGACATATTTCATATTTAGGTGCTCTTGAGATCCACTGCAGAGTAAGACATTTAAATTCAAGAAATCCTAAAACACACAAAAAGACAAATCAGAGGAGAAGGAACAGAATCTTCACAGTATGTTCCTTTATGGGTTATGGTCCAGACCACCTGTAGCCCCGGGCGGCTTCTTTCTGATCCGTCTCCTGAACAATGACAAACCCTGGTTCCACACTACAAAGCATCACTCTGCCTTTGACAGAACAGATCGAAACAAACAGCCGAAAACAAGAAGCCTTGTTGGTGTTTGACAGCCAGCATAATAGCGCTGCTCGGGGATGTGGGCTCAGTGTCAGAGTGGAAAAATCTTTGGGACATGCGCTGGGGGTGTTGGATAGTGTTCGACATCAGTCACTGCTGTTTGGGGAGTGGGAGTGGGCGGCTGGAGTCATAGATATTAGACAGACGAGTGTTATATATCTCTGGGGGATTGAGATCTAACGAGACGCGCAGGGATGTGTTTTTTTTCTGTCTTTTTATGGCGTCGATGAATACAGCTGGTGATTAAAGCTTGTTTAACTTTGGCAGTGAAGAATGGAAAGAACTACCTTCACCGCTGTCCCTTTATCATCTTTTATGAGCCCCATCATCTTTGCACGAAAATTGAATCCTGCCATGTGAGATAAAGAGATCACTTAAAACCAAAATAAGGATGATGCTCGACACATTTAGAGATGTAGGAGGAAAGTCAGGGAGAATTATGTTTATTTCAGGGGTTGTGATTAAGGCAAGAGTTAGGTATGGAAATCAACTCTCTACACCCTTTGGTTTGATCAAAATACAGCAGCAGTGTACCAGCAGAGTCAATGTGATGGGGTGAAGTGGTTTTCATCTGTGAAAACAAACTTCTGTCCAAGTTTACTTGTTTTTTTTTTATTTAACATCTCATGAAACAGACTGAAATCCAGTGATCGGTAGTTTCAATAAAAAGTGGTGTGGTAGCTTAATCACATCTTTCAGTATCTTCATGTTGCACTGTGTTTTCTGTGTCAAATTGCTCGTCAGCAGTTTAGTTATTTTATTGATAAAATGGTGTAGTAGCATCTGGAACATGCACTTGACCCCCTCGGAGAAGGTGATTTGGTCCTCTGCTTGCTCCATCGAGCCCACTCTCACCAAGAAAAGGAAATCTGTGGCGCCTCCAAAATAAGGTTGCAGGTAACAAAGGTTGTATATGTATATCTGTATATTAAGAAATGGGCACAAAAATGATTGTGCACAAGCAACAATGGGGTGCACAGACACCAGATTTGTCAAACTCTTGTGAATTTTATGAAGAGTATAAAATACTATTTTTATAGAGTTTTTATTTTCTTGTTTTTTGATTGATGTTGTCATTATTTGTGTTCTTTTAAATGATATAGACATCAGTGGCGGCTGCTGGTCAGTCAAGGAGGGGAAGCTCATTTTTTTTCTGGCCTACATCATAAATTTGTTTATTATTTAAATGTAAATTCTAGCCCCCCATTCCTTTTCAAAAAAATGATCTGTGACCCTGTCGTACCAACTAGGTGTCTTTTCCAGGGATTTTACCAGTGTTCTCTCAATGGCCAGCAGAGCTAGACTGCTTAAACGGCCTTGGCCCATTGTGTTGAGGGTGTAAGACTTGAGCCGCTTTAAACAGGCGAAGCTCCTCTCCAGAACAACTGAATGTAAAACTTAGAAGATGCTCCGGTGGAGGGTTATACTTCAAGATCGCTGATTGGCTCATTTCACTGTCAATCAAAAAGGGATTCGCCCTCAGACAGATCATCCAATCATGCAGAAGCCGAGCGTCCAGGCCATCACCACTTTTTTGGGGGACATTTTAGGGGAAGCTGAGCTTGCCTTGCAGTTAGAGCAATCACCACTGGTAGGCATGTATCATACAATTACCCTGATGTATAGACAAATAATTTAATGGTGTAGTTGACAAGATGATTTGTCTGTCATTATTGTTTTGTTTTTAACCATCACTGATGTCTGATTTTTCATAGGTGGTTGGGAGGAGGGAGGGAGACCCACATTGCCGCCAATTTTCGCTGGAAAAGAGATTTAATGTGTTTAAATTTTAAAAATCAATAAAGATGTGTTACAAAAAGAGTATAATATTCTAGGATAACAGGGTTTTTTTATGCATTAAACTACTGTACGTTCACTATGATAAATATTCGTCCTTCAACTTGGTCTAGAAACGTGCGAAAACTTAAGTGTTGGGTCACGAGAGACAATGGACTTAGATGCTGATGAAACAATGGTATGACATCACACTGGTAGATCTATGAGGGGGCAGGGAAACAAGCTGTTTCAGGCAGCACTTGGTGCTGGAAATAGAAGGGAGGAATGAAAGTATCAGCCGTGCAGGGCAGACAGACCTGCCTGATTCATTATTGTCTGGAATCCTACATGTCCGCCTTGCCAACTTCTATTGTCCAACAACGCCACTTGGCTAAATACTGAACAGCCCATCAGTGAAGTGAGGCGGGAGCTGTGGAGGTGACAAACAGGAACAGGAAGTGGTTGCATATTTTAAAACAATGGCGACTTCTGAAGCAGTCTCAATATCTGAGTTCTTATCAAAAATGACTCAATTTAATCTTTAAAAGAGGAGCAAAGAATGTCAATTGAAGCTTTTCTTAAGGGAAATCATATTTTTGCTCTTCTCCTGACCAGGGATCACTGCTGGCAAACTGGGAGAGAACAAAAAAATCCTCCACAGGTCTATGGTCGCCATGGTTACTCAGTGATACTTGGCGAAATATGCTCTCCTCAGAAGTTTACCTGGAAAACTTGGCAGTGATTGTCTTAGATGAGGCTCATGTCACATACAAGTGTTAAATGATAGCTGTGTGGTATAATTTCATGTAAGATATTAGTCTAAGGCAGTTTAGGCTAACGGCTAACAACATCATCATCTTAATCATACGTAGCAGCGCTGCTTGATATGATTGGTCTGTGTGACGAGCATAAGCTGCTGTTTTTTTTTTAAGCTTCTGCCTTTGAAGGCATTTTCGAACGGCTCTTTCCCAGATGGATTAGTGAAATACTTCCATGGCGGATATATGAAACTGTCTGTCTGGCGTGTCAGGTTAGGCTAAGAATGAGTTTAATGGGAAACATCTTTTGTGTCCAAATTTATGATATGTAAATTATTTTTGTCATTACAAGCAATTTATGGCCTTAGTCTTGCCTCTTCCTTGTAGTAAGATATATGTAATAAAGTGTTTCAGATATTTCTGACTTGAAAATAAAAGAACACACATGTGAGATCTTAGTTTGTGTAGATGCTAACGACTTCTGTAGAAGTTTTATCAGAAATGGACATTTCTTTATTCAGTGAAAAACAAACAACAATAAAAGGAATTTTCAACAGAAAATATATTTAAGCCTCATGTCTGACATGTTTTCTGGCAGAGTTTGTTCTGCAAAATGACTCACATGTCAATAGCACCCACCTACTGCATTGTCGGATTGGCCCATAATTAATGTGATTGATGGAACTATCATCCAATCACTTGCTGGATGTGCTTTTGAAAAGTTCTGCCCATTCCAAAACACTTTCTATGTGCTGTTGCTGGGATGGACTAAATAAATATATTGTATGGTCTGTCTACTATGTCAGGTTAGACTCCTGTTTGGCTTCTGTACAAATCAAACAAAGTATTTTCCTCTTTCAGGAGAAGTTGATCATAACAGTATGGTCAGGATAGATTAACGGCAAGCATGCCTGTTTTATGTTTATTTCAAGAAATTAAGCATTTTCATTGCTTAAAGCTCTATTTAAAACTCTCTGCTGTCTGATTTTTTAAATAATAAAACATTTATCTTTGAGATATATCATTTTTCTCTTTCTCCAGAGAAACACCAAGCACATGTGGTCATTTAGTGAGTGTGTGTTTTCCTCTTAAATCCCAGTTCCTCTTGAGTTTTAAACATTGGCTGATGGGGGAGGGGTTGGAAATATTTCCCTGTCCCCCTGTGTGCTCCATGCTGTATTAAAGCCATATTTCGCATCAGACTTGGCAGATATATGGGGTGTCTTAAACAATATGAACTATGTGTTAAGAAATAAATTGCTTACACCACTAGAATTCTTACAGGAACACTTCAATCCAGACCCCCAAGACCATCCAGATCATTATTTCTTGCACATTTTCCCCAGTGCAAGCAGACATGGGTACTGATTGTAATAAAACACACTGTGTCGAGGTAAAAGGGGGTCGTAGAGGAGGGGCTCAGCCATGACAGGGACAGTGCTGTGTGCTGTTTGTATCCTTCATTTTGACTCCAGGTGTCTTTTTTTAATCTGTGAAAATGAAGGATTGTTAATGTTTTTTTTTTTAATCTTCACGCACGTGTTTGCCTGTCTTTTAGTGAGAAGGGGAAAGACTCCAAAGTGGAGAGCTGAGGGAGTGTTTTCTTTGATGGGATACAGGAATTTGTGGGTTTTTTGGACTTTTGACTTGCACATTAAGAAATGCATTTGCAAAAAAAACAAAAAAAATCTGCTAAAATTATCCCTTTAAGGCCCAAGACCATAGATTATAGCCAGAAAATTCTCATTTTTGGGAGCTGAAATGTTTGTTTCACGTTCTGCTAAAATCCATAAAAATCAAAATGTCCATAAAATTCAACATATAGATTTTTCATATCTTATTTGATACATTAGGTGTTTTTGGCAACTGATAACCCATTTGAGGAGATTTTTATCATTTATCTGATTGTATTCAGGTGTTTTTTTTTGTAATTTGTTCATCATATTGAGTAGATAGAGGTATTATAAAAGTATGTATCAAATATGATACAGTTGGCTTTATAGGGTTGAGTTTCCACCTCTTCATTTAGCAACATTTTAGGTTTAATTCCAGATCAACCAATCAGAAGCAGATATGCAGGTCAACTTGCAGGTTAACTTATCTGTTCATTGTTATTGTACACATGGATGGATTTCTTACTTTCCTCAGATTTTTTTTTCTATAGAATTTGTTAGAATAAGCTTAAATCTTGCTCTAACTCTGAGTTTTCAAAAAAATAAAACTGTGCAGCACAGAGTAACTTCTATTTTTTCGATAATTATACAGTATACAATATACACCACTTGAAGCAATGTTCCCAAAAGCTTCCTGGAAACGCTCACATCAAGCATGCCCAAACTAATTTTTTAAGTGATTAACAAGAACAGTTGGAGCTACTCATTACTGAGTCCTACTGAGAAAAAATTTTGGTCTGGTTTGGAGAGTTTTTTGTAATTTTTTGAGCGATGGTCTTAAACTTTTGATCAGCTGATAAACAGCCTATTTCAGTTTACTTGTTGTTTTCAATAAATTAATTTTTCAAAGTGCTTTTATTCACACTCTCCCTCCTTTCTTTTGCAGATTGTACCTCTACTTAAAACCTCATTAAGGTCCAAATGTGCAAAAGGTAAATTCTAGCAATTTTCGAACTGGTCTTAAGATTTTGATCAGGCCTGTATATGTGTAGCTGCACTATAACAAGCGTAACTATCTAAATAGCCGAGTAAGGACAAAAAAAACCTAAGAAAGGTTTACAGAGTTTTAAATATGGCAATATATAACAGGTAGTCACCTGAAATGGTTTCCAACAGTCTTAAAGGAGTTCTCAGAGATGCTGAGCACTTGTTGGCCCTTTTGCCTTCACTCTGCGGTCCAGCTCACCCCAAACCATCTCGACTGGGCTCAGGTCCGGTGACTGTGGAGGCCAGTCATCTGGAGTAGCACTCCATCACACTCCTTCTTGGTCAAATAGTCCTTACACAGCCTGGAGGTGTGTTTGGAGTCATTGTCCTGTTGAAAAATAAATGATGGTCCAACTACATGCAAACCAGATGGGATAGCATGTTGCTGCAGGCTGCTGTGGTAGCCATGCTGGTTCAGTATGTCTTCAATTTTGAAAAAAATCCCCAACAGTATCACCAACAAAGCAGCCCCACACCATCACACCATAGACTCCATGCTTCACAATGGGAACCAGGCATGCAAAATCCATCTGCTCACCTTTTCTGCATGGCACAATTACACAGCGGTTGGAACCAAAGATCTCAAATTTGGACTCATCAGACCAAAGCACAGATTTCCACTGGTCTAATGTCCATTCCTTGTGTTTCTTGACCCAAACACATCTCTCATGCTTGTTGCCTCTCCTCAGCAGCGGTTTCCTAGCAACTATTTGACCATGAAGGCCTGATTCACGCAGTCTCCTCGTAACAGTTGTTGTAGAGATGTGTCTGCTGCTGGGGCTCTGTGTGGTATTCATCTAGTCTCTAATCTGAGCTGCTGTTAACTTGTGATTTCTGAGGCTGGTGACTCAGATGAACTCTTTTTCAGCAGCAGCGGTGACTCTTGGTCTTACTTTCCTCCAGCAGTCCTCATGTGAGCCAGTTTTGTTGTAGCCCTAGATGGTTTTTGCGACTGCCCTTGGGGACACATTCAAAGTTTCTACATTTTTTCTGACTGACTGACCTTCATTTCTTAAAGTAATGATGGCCACTTGTTTCTCTTCTCTTGTATCAGCCTGACTACTGCACAACACAACTGATGGTCCCAACCACATTAATAAGGCAAGAAATTCCATTAATTAACCCTGGCAAGGCACACCAGAGAAGTGAAAACCATTTCAGGTGGCTAACTGTTGAAGCTCATAAAGAGAATGACAAAAGTCTTCAAAGCAGTAATCAGAGCAAAGGGTGGATACTTTGAAGAAACTAGAATAAAAGACATGTTTTCATTTATTTCGCACTTTTTTGTTAAGTACATACTTCCAACATGTGTTCATTCATAGTTTTGATACCTTCAGTGAGAATCTACAATGTAAATAGTGATGAAAATAAAGAAAACACATTGAATGAGAAGGTGTGTCCAAACTTTAGGCCTGTACTGTATATATGTTCATTTTCAAGAATAGGAGTCACATTTTTTAAATATTCCATCCATCTGTAATGCTAATCCCTTCAGAATAGGGGCTGGGGCTGCCCAGCTAACACTGGGCAGGGTAAACTCTAAACCAGTCACCAGCCAATCATCAGAATCAGAAATACTTGATTAATTTCCTAGAGGAAATTTGGTTGTTTCAGTTGCTCATATACACCTTACAGCTTTTGCAATAGGAGACACAGACATTAAAATAGATAAGAGCAAAAACAATTTAAAATAAACATGTTGCAACGTGCAGAATCTTTAAGATATATCAACTTATTTATGAAGGACAAAAATGAATAAAACAGGTAAGTGACACTATGAACTATCACCATCACAGGACCACATACAGCGACAGATGACTGTTCACACAGTCACCAAACTCATAGGCAACTAAAAGTGAAAAATGAACCAAACAAGCTTGTTTTTGGTCTGTGACAGGAAGCTTGAGTGCCAAAAGAAACCCATGCATGTATGGCACATGTTCCACCTGGTGCCATACCAAGCTGCCTGTTTTTAAATAATTAAGATATCAGTTATTGAGAAAATAAAGTCAATTGTAAGGAGCCAACAATTTACAGTAAAAAACACATTTAGAGTTTTTAAAGTCTTTCTGATTCTGACTTTGGGATTTCAGACATTTTATTTTGCATCTGCCCAGAATGCTGCAGTTCTTGTTAGACAACCAGTCTCAGCTTGTCCTGATCTGTGTGTTGTTTTCTTCTAAATGAGCCTTATTTACAGACAATTAGACTGGAGTCATAGGGACTCGGACTCGAGGCGACTTGAGAAGCTAATGAGACAACTTTCAACTCGGAATTGGGAGGTAAAAATTCGAGACTGAACTCGGACTCGAGAGAAAATGTCTCCAGACTCGACCTGACTTGAGACAACATGATTTGGAAAATTGCACACACTCAGGCTTTATATGAAGAGCCAGACAGGAGATATATATATATAGATATATATCTTTCCTTTAGGTTCACTTTATTGATGCTCCATTCACATTACACTTGTCCATCACCTATTATTGTCCCGCACACAACACAGTACTACACACATAGGTTCCTACCACACACCTGCTTCTGCTACAGTGATGATCAGTGGGCAGGGTGCGCGGGACACGGGTTTCAATTTGGCAACCGCTATGTCTTCTGCGCCCAAAGTTATTTTCTTTGCATATAAAGAATTTCAATCAGACGGAAAACGAAGACACGCCAAGTGCATGACCTGCAACGCTTCACTTAGTGAAAAAGAGGACACAACATCGCACTTTATTTGCCACCTGAGGTCACATGAGGCCAAGTTAGTGAAACCTGCAAACGTTAGCCAGGTAGCTAGCGTTCCTGCCGTAGATTAATATGGCAGGAATGCTAGCCCGACCTGTGGTCAATAAAGCTAACATTAGTAAAGAGGGTGTACGTGTGTTGCATGTGTGGGAAGATAAGGTTTCTCTCTTCAAATAAAAATCTGAGTGCCTTTTGGGTGGACTGGGGAACAATGATGAGGGACTCGACTCGACTCGATAAACCTGTGACTTGACTTGACTTGACTTACAAAGCCTGTGACTCGACTCGACTCGACTTGCCCCCAACAGAAAAAACTTGGGACTTGCTTGAGACTCTGATCAAATGACTCAAGACTTGCTGGGGACTCGGATCGGAGGGACTTGGGCAATTGTCTGCTTATTTATCACAACCTCTCATTAACGTGTAATGAGGTGATTTTATATGTTGTTATCTCAACTTATTTTCGTCAGGTTTCTTGTAAATGTGTGCCTTAAGAATGAAAAAAGTGTGGTTCCTTTTGAAAATCTAGACATTGATTTATTGATATTGTTGTTTTTGAGTGATTTTAATGCACTTTGACAGAAATTACTCAGCTACAGGACTTGACTTCGGCCTTTTGGCTCCAGCTGTCACTCAAACAAGACTCACTCCACTAACAGTCTGCAGGTCAATGGTTCTTGCCCTGCTCTTGCTGTAGGATACAGATGTGTTCCAGGGCAGGTCATGTAACCCAAACTGCTTCCCTGCTGCACCAGCGGTGTGTAAATGGGTTTAAAAGGGTGAGGATGTATGAGGTAACACTAATAGACAGCCTGCCTAGAGGCTCCAACCATCAATAAGTGATTGTGAGAGTGAATGGATGAAAATGTTTGGGTGTGACCTGTGGCGTAAAAGTGCTTTGAGTCAGACCAGCAGAGAGCCAACCAAGTTCAAGTCCATTACCATTTCACAAAGACCCAAAGGAGCCTCCCCTCCCAGACTGCCAAAACACCAGATAGAAGTGCATTCAAAGTTCTCTTAAAATTCAACTACATCGTGGAAGTGAGGTCCTGTGAGTGTGTTTTTGTGAGACAGAAAGGTTTTCAGAGAGAGGGACCCATCCTCTCAATCCGAGTCCATGTGGACCGGTCAATAATGGACCTGTGAACCCTGCTTTGGCATCAAGATGAGCCTCCCCCTGGAGACCAGCAGCAGGGAGCCACACAATTGATTTATGAGCGTGTCGGTGTGCTCAGAGAGAGGAATGAAGATGACACTTTCTGAAAGCTAATGGCAATCAAGGAATTCATTTGGACAGTTTTTGGTTTCACTTGTTTGATTAGGTCAGCAGTCTGGGAGGCTGGGAGGCACCTGAAGGAGAGAGGAGCTGCATTCAATTAAGTAAGAATGAATTCTGACCCCCTTTAAATCAGGGGTCGCGAACGTGATGATGGGGATTATTACAGAGAACTACTTGCTTGATTCAATGTTTATAAGTAATAGAAATGTCATAATCTAACAAAGCATAATAAATATGTTTTGATAGACTACTTACAAAACTGTATACTGTACACTATGTACTTTTTACTTTTAATTTTTCCTAACAATTTTTCTTTTACCGCAGATTATCACGTTGTATGAAAACAATGTACAGTATTTCCACAGCAGCATTAAAAAGAAATTGAAACATGCACAATAGGTAGGTTCAAGAATATATTTAAAAATACTAGATGGTATTAAGTAAAAGACAAAGTTTTGCCTTGAAATGGTCTGTATATCAAATTAGATTGAATAGTATTTTAGGTACTATATTGACTTTCTGTTTTGATTTTGCTGTTAGCTGTATCAAACTGTATGATTCGGTGTTTCTTTAAATGCCTGACACTTGAATCTTTTGGATTCATTTTTGGAAATAATGGGGTAGTGGTAGTCCTACGCCCATCTATCTATCTATCTATCTATCTATCTATCTATCTATCTATCTATCTATCTATCTATCTATCTATCTATCTATCTATCTATCTATCTATCTATCTTCTATTGTGTATGTATATATATAGATATAGATATATATATATATATATATATATATATATATATATATATATATATATATATATATATATATATATATATATATATATATATATATATATATATATATATATATATATATATATATATATATATATATATATATATATATATATATATATATATATATATATATATATATATATATACAGTCATGGAATAAATTATTAGACCACCCTTGTTGGCTGGAGTGGGCAGACCACAGAACACTTTTCCACTTTGCATCAGTCCATCTTAGATGAGCTCGGCCCAGCGAAGCCGGTGGTGTTTCTGGGTGTTGTTGATAAATGGCTTTGGCTTTGCATAGTAGAGTTTTAACTTGCACTTACAGATGTAGTGACGAACTGTAGTTACTGACAGTGGTTTTCTGAAGTGTTCCTGAGCCCATGTGGTGATATCCTTTACACAGTGATGCCGGTTTTTGATGCAGTACCGCCTGAGGGATCGAAGGCAGTCAATGTTGGTTTTTCACAAAAACAGCCTAATAGTCTTTATGTGTGTGCATAGAGCAGGTTTATCACTTGAAGGTGAATCACTTACAGCGTGGTTTTGAGGTGCAGCAGGATATCAATGTAAGCAAAATAAATACTGGAGGCTGTTACAAAGGCCTCATTAAGCCATGTGCACTGACACACCTACGACTTTCACCACACTGAACCCTCTCTCCTCTCTCCAGTCTTCATTCAACAGCTGTACGGTTGGATGGGGAGCAGTGGGGTCATGCTTCAGAAAAGAAACAAACATCTTGAGACTGTGGAAATTTTTGAAGTGCAGGTACTAGAAAGTACAAATGTTACTAGAAAGTAAAAATGTTTTGTGTAAGAAGAAGGTTTCTTGAACAGTGGATAAATGAATAAAGTACTCTGATATGAAGTTTTAGCTGCTTGGTACACATGATTATTATCCCTAACAGAAGAATTAGAATCTGGTATATCCTGCTGTCCAGGTTATTGGTGTCTCTGTCAACACAAAAGTTTCCCTTTTGTTCTCAAATCTGAACCCTTCATTCTGCACATTCATCCTGCCATACCCAATCAAAAACTTTCAACCCTTGAAAAATGTTCTTTAGTTATTGTTTTATGCTCTTTAAAGATTGAACGTTCCCAGCAGAGGCATGAAGCACAGAGAGAGGGAGATGAGGGTTGGATAGTTAAAAGATGCAAGGGTGAGTATGGATGGGTGAGGAAGGGGGTGTTTAAAGGCTGGGGGGAGGGCAGAGTAAACAGGCAGTAATTAAGAGCAGAATATTCGCTATCATTGCAGTTTTCCTGCTGCAGAGGCCTGCTTCAGAGGCTGCTTTTTTCTTTCTCTTACACCCAGGGCAAAGTTTCCCACATGTCAGCCACTCTCTGCCACTGTAAAGCAGCACAGCGTCACTGTGTGTATGTATGTGTGTGTGTGTGTGTGCAGAGGCCTTGGGCATCTTTAACGCCAATTAAAAACAGGGGCAAAGACACCAACCCTTGCTGAACTGAGCGCTGAGAGGGGGATATGAGGAGAAGGGTGGAGGAACTAATGTGTATAAAGTATCTGGGTTACATTATCATCATCATTATATATGCTCTTTACAAGAAAAGTCATGTAACAGGGGTGTGGTTGGGTTTTACTCAACAGTTTTCATCTTCTAGGCATTAGGGCTTTTATTAGCCTTTTCCTCAATACATATAGTTTTGTTTCTAAGACGCAACCTTCATGACACTTGACCCACCATTGAGTGAAGTTTACCAGAGACTGTTGTTCAATTGTACTTCATTCTACATCAATGAAATAATGATGCTAGTTTGTCTTTGACTTTTTAAATTTGTGTGTCATTTCATGGTAATAAATAAAAATAGCACTTTTTAAAATGGTCACAGATACCTAAAGTTAGCCTTGCACAGCTGCTGGGTCTGCTCGATACTATAATTAGATAGATCCATCTTGTAAATAATCAGCCTACAATAGTTGTGAGTAGCCCAAAGTGTCATGGTCCAATAAGCATCCTTCAAAGCAGGAGGAAGTGGAAGTTACGAGATTGACAACAGCAGGAAATGACTGCTCATACAGAGATTAGCATCGATTCTAACAGCATCAGTCACATTTATATTAGATCTGGACAATATTTCTTTATTAAATGAAAAACAAACAAACAAAACTGAAACCATTTCCCAATAGACATGATATTTTTCTCAATTTTTGACAGGTATTGGTGAGAATTCTCTACATAATTGCATTTGCTTAGTGTTTTACTCCTTAGCAATAGCTTCCACCTACTAAATTATCTGTTTGGCCCATAATGGACGTGATTGATAAAAGATCGTACAGTAAGCTGCTGGGTGGGCTTCCTTTGAAAGGCTCGTCCTGTTCCCAAACACTTTCTATGGACTGTACACACTAAAAAATGTTGAGTTGTTTTGGTAACCCAATTTATGTGTTGCTAGTGTTGAGTTAATTTTTGGGTTATTTTTATAAAGAGTAATCCATTTTCTGGTTATAGGGCTATTATTTTAACCCAACTATGTCACAACCAGCTTCACACTCACTCTGCGTCAGATCGTCTCTCTCTCATGCCAAGAACTCCAGACCTGTTATCCGGACTGATCACCCGTTGCCGACCTGTTCTGTTCCTGTTTCTGTCTTTATCGGCTGATCCTCGGCTAGACTACAAGGTACCGATCAGTTTCTGTCCTGCGCCTACCTGCCTGCCTGATCCCCAGTTGCTGACCTTGCCTTCTTTTCCTGACGCCGAGTACCTGTTCGTAAATCTTGATCTGTGGTGGCCATCTGTTCTGCAGTATCTGACCCGTCTGCCCGTGTGTGACGCTGAGTACCTGTCTATGAGCCTGAATCAGTGGTGGCAGCCTGATCTCTGGCAATCAGAACCATTTCCTGCTCTGAAAGACAAAGCGAGCCCTAACCTGCTTTACCTTAAAGACTTTGAGTTGCGGTAGGAGTGTGTGGCTCCTGCGTGGCTTAAGTCACTGCCTCATGTTCCAAAGATCGCAGGTTCGATCCCTGCTCTCAACAACTGTTCCTGTGTCTGTTCAATAAAGCTGGTTATTGTGAACTGCAAAAATCTGTGTCACTTCTGGGTCCTAACTGCCTCCATGTCAAACTACTGGGAGCGCTGAATTGCGCAACCCAATAATTGGGTTAGGAATAACTCAACATTGTAGTTAGCATAACCCAACTTTTGTGTTAAATAACACAACCCAATAGTTGGGTTAAAAAAAAGAACCAACCTGTTGGGTTAAAATAACCCAACAAGGGGTTTGTCCTTTTCTGAACCAGCAGTTGGTTTAAAAGTGGGTTAATTTTTAACCCAACTGTCTTTAGTGTGTAGCCAAAATGAACAAGTGAAGCATATCCAGCAGTCCACCTGATCTGTCGGGGGCTTAGATTTACCCTGCTGTATGTTTCCTGTGGGTGCATTACTGTCAACAACTGTGCTGCTCTGTCATGAGTTATTGGACATGGATACATAGATAGAAGACATCACGCCTCATATTTTCTTACAGTTGGTGGTTTAGGATTAAACCGTAATGACCTTGAGGCTTCAAATTTAATTGGCTTTAATTTTGGGCAAATTTCAACCAACAGTAGTTTACAGTGACCTCTTGTGGTTCTACTGTCCAGGTGGTTAAAAGTAATTTGTTGACATGATAACTTAACCGCTTCACATTCTGAGAGAGGAGTGAAATAATGTTAAAACTGTGTAAAAACTCTGCTGACAATGTGTTTGATTCACTCTTCTTCAGCAGAGCAGATCTGATGTTTTTAATTGATTACTGATGGGTATTGTATATGTTCTAACCACTGAGTTGAGTCCTTACACATCAGGAAGTTAAGTGTTTTTCAGTGTCTGTTACACATGTCCTGCAGAGTTAAATATATTTATAACAATGTTAAAAGCACAGGTGAACGAGCACAAGCTTAAACAGTGAGTTTACCTCTGGTTGTACTTTCTTGTTCATCACAGCTGTGACTGAGAAGGGGAAAGTTGTAACTTTTTTTCTCCATGGGCATTACTAATTTATCTGCCCCCTGGTACCAGACCTTGACCCCTCTGCTTTATCCAGTTCAGGTTTGTGGCAGAAGGTGCTCATCAGTCTTGGGTATGGTGAGTTCAAGTCTTCAAAATTCCCTTTTTTTAAAAAAAAAAATTCAATGAATGAAAGAAAAGCGATATAATAGTATGCAAACCATTTAAATAATGTATTGTACTTGCATAGCAAAAGCCAAACACTTGAACATATACATTATTATAGTTTTGCAGATCCTTAAATATTAACATGATGCAAAACTCAGGACAGCCAGGCAGAATAAAGACTTCCAGATGATTGACTGTTAGGTTAGGAAAAAAAAACCCTCTAAAAACAAAATAAAATAAAATAAATGCAAAATGTTACAGTTGGGTTAAAGAGCTTTAATTGGCTTTGCACTCTGGTCATTTGGTTCAGATCTTTAAGCTTCTCTGTCATATCTGTATCAAAATAGTGTGTGTGAAACATCCCAAAGCCCAAGTCTGACTGTACGGTATGCTTTAAGCCTGGTGTGAAATCATTATTTCTTAAAGTTTTGACCTTAGTACCAAAGTCAGGAAGTTATTCATCCTGTATAAAAACACGGCACACCAATCAGTTTAAAGTATAAAGACATGCAACCTACAAAGTTGATGATGTCTATGTAGGTATGTCGTGAAAGTCCATCAGACTGCTTGCAGTCCCAGTGTGTTACCAAACTCAGTTGGACTAAATGTATACAAAGTAACAAAATGTGAATCATGGAGCAAATCCTGGTCTGGACTTTTAGGTGTAAAAACACCCTGAAGTTGTAGCTAGTAGAGGCACACCCATCGACTTCCTCTACAAATCCTCAACCTGGATGAAGAGATGCAGCCGCACATCAGCAAACACTGGCTCTTCATAGAAAGTTACACTCAGCTCAGCCTACGTGCACAACACATATGCCTTCTTACACACACATACAGTTTCCATACAACAGCCTCAGCTGCGCCTTTGTTGCTGCCTCAGTAAAACAGTAGCAGGCACAGTTCAGTGTTGTCCCAGCCTTCAGAACAACGGCTGGAGCAGTAATTAGCTTACTGCAGGTTCTCAGGCTGCACTCATTTGTGTCAGCCGAGCAGTAATTCACCCTGTAATATATCTGCACTGCCCACTGAGTGATGGCAACGAGAGAGAAAGAGGGGAACACAGAGGGAGAGAGTGGTGGGAATGGAAGGCGATTTCTAATGCGCAATCTGCCTTTCATTCACACAGTTCAAAAAATCAGCCACAATCAATTTTTACATTTGAAATAAACATCAATTTGGAGTAAGGAGGTAGTGAGTAAGGAATCAACATCAGCTGAGAGGGAGAAACAATGCATGAGAGACAAGCTGAAAAAGAAAGATCTGGAGCCGTTTCTGCAGCTTCATCAGTATCTTTGGAAAACAGATTAAAACTAATTTACATTGCAAACAAGTGGACATGATTTTGTCCCAAAAGAATTATAATATTTTCACTTTTGTTAGAAAAGACCTCTAAATGTGTTTGTATCATAAATTTAAGACCCAGCTCTAATTTGGTAGACCAGGCGCAAGCGCAGGCGCACCTGCCCTGTGCCGGCCTTCGCCGTGCGCACAGGGTGTGACACAGGGTGTGCGCACTTTGCAAGTTTCCTGCAGTGCCAAGAGAGGCGCACTCAAGGCGCAGAGGAGCGCGTCCACGCCCACGTCTCTGCCCCTCGGCGCAAATGCCAGAGTAGGAGGAGAAAAGCCGTGAGTGGGTTTAACACAGCCGAGCCCTGTCTTCACCAATCAAATGAGCGCCTCTCCTTGCCTTTAAATGCGCTGCGGGCGAGGCACAGCGTCTGATTGGTCTGAATGATCCCCGCTGCTCTGACCGTCTCCGCGGGAGAATGATCTCCAGAGACGGTCAGAGCTGCTGTCACTTCAGCAGCTGGGAGAATGGACTGGTCATCGGGGCGCGCATCTGAGGCCACGAAGCGCGTCACGGTGTGGGCCAGCTCCCGGGACAGATGTAATCTGTTCCTTTGTCATTATAGGAGTAAAAAATTAAGAGACAGTTACACCGCAGCTGGCTTATCCATTTATAATGCTTGTGATCCACCTGCGCTCCTGGTCTGTCATCGCCAAATAGCAGAGCCTTTAGTGATATACTGTATACTCTCCCGGTGTCTCTTCCTCATCCTCCTTACAATAATGTACTCCATCTTTTTAGATCACGTTAAAAATAAAGACTAAAATAGAGGAATATGGGAAATCACAGGTAAATCCTGAGTGATATACATTTATTTTCTCTCTTTTTTCTTCGTCTTTTTTCTCCCTCTTGTCTTTGAATTTAATGAAATGAGAGAAGCCAGATATTTACTCAGTATCAGATGTTAAGGCTGTTTATTGTTGACTTGTAAGATGTGCATCAAACTTCCAGATGCCGTCAGGTTAAGTTTCCATTATGACAAACGGCTTTAATCCGACATCAGATGTGACGGGAAAGTTGATGTAGATAAAAATGTATATGCTGGTTCAGACGGTTACATTAAATTGTGATTGCTGTGATTGTTTATTGCATTAAAATGTGCCTGTCACTCTGGAAACCTTCCTCTGAGGCGTGCGCACATGTATGCCTGTAACCAAATTACAGCTGCGGAGGGTGTGCCTCGCCTTACGCCGAGAATAGACCAGGTTGGAGCTGGCGAGCTTTCAGCGCACTTTCTGAACTGTTTTTGGCACGAAATTATCACTGCGCAAACATGAATCTGCCGACACCTCCCCCGGTGCGCCGTCGACTCCCCCGAAGCGCCGTCACACCCATCTCTGCGCAGACATTCTACCAAATTGTCAAAGTGGCAGCGCACGGAGGTGCACCGGACGAAATTAACACTGCGCGGGGTGCGCCAGGCTTGCACCCCCTGCGCTGCGCCACGAAATTAGAGCCCCCAGTCTTAATATGTTGGGACATTGGTTAAAATGTCAATTAAAGCAGAGTATTGTAAATTTCTGACTAAAGAGCTCCTAAAATCCTTGAGTTTGTTTTTCTTTGCCAAAGCTGTTCCTTGTCATCGACTAAGTTTGTGATTTTAAATCACAGAATCTCATTAACAATCCTGTTTTTCATTCTTTGTTTGTACACTCTTATAGTAACATCTGTAGACCTTCACTGATTCATTTCTCTCTTTTGTTTCAGACAGCTTGTGTCAGAGAAACTCAAGGAAGAGACTTGGTTTGCTAATATGGATGTGTGAGATGATTGTAAATTAAATATTTACAGAATCATTGTTCCTATTTGTAATGTTTTTATTTTATAGCTGCAGGGCACTACCTAAAAGAGACCTCAGTCTCAGTGGGTCCTCCCTGCTTCAATAAAGGTTAAAAAAACAGTCAAAAACATCAAACAACATGGCACTCCTGACATTTAATGCTGTGTTGTGTCCACGTATCTTTCGACACATTTCTGCTGTTTTGCCCTTGCTGGTTGTCGTACAGCTGCAGGCATCATGTGTTGCTTAGTTGGCATCAAACTATACATGCCTTTAACTGCTTTAGGCTAAATACTACCTTCACGTTTTTTTTGTGCTGACTGCATCTGATAAAAGCTTTACGCAAGTATTTGGTACACAGAACTGAAGTAAAAGGCATTGAGTCAGTAAGTTTCTTAACACTTTAAAGCTACGGTCTACGATTTGGAAGCTTTGTACATATTAATAACACCGTTTATAAGGCTGTTATGGTCCTATGGTCCTATCTACACAGTATAAAGACCAAAAAGAATGAAAAAAATCCATTCAGTATATCCGCTGAAAAGCTGCATATTAGCTGACCAATCAAACCTAAGAACCTGCAACTATTAATTGGTCCGTGAGTTGGTCCGTGAGTCCATCCAATCCCCTGTCTCTCTCACTACGCATCGTCATGCGTAGTGCGTCATGGTCCCGTCTCCTCCCCTCTACCTCTGGTGAGCAGCTAGCAGCGTTAGCTACTGAACTATCATGGAGCCGGAAAAGCCTAGCGCCGAGACCGAAGCCGCCTCCCTCTCCCGCGGGGCCCAACGGAGCTCTGCCCGCGGGTTGAGGCCTGTTAGCGGGCTAACGGCTAACGGCTAACGGCTAACGAATAGCCTCAGCCCGCCGTCAGACCTTCAGCATCGACCGTTTCGCCCCTGGTTGATCAGGTAATGGCTTTGTTTACTACAGTGGGAGATGTCTGCTGAATAACTCTGGTTAGTTTGTGCCTGCACGGGCTAATAACTTGTAGGGGAGCGGGTTAGCCTGTTAGCCGCTAATCGTTAGCACTGTAAGCTGAGCTGGGGAGGACAGGCTGAGAAAGATAAATCCTCCCCCACACTCGGCTCCGCTCTGGCGGCGCCAGACCCGCATTGCCGCCGGTCCAATTGAAATGGCTACTGCTGTGTGTTACAAGGGGGATGTCTGTCGTGTTTGATACTTTCAGTTGAGCTGAGCTGTTTTTGATTGAGTTTGCTGCTGATATATTGTGCTAGTCGCTCGTAGCTCAGTCCGAGGGGGCTATATGAGGTGACACGAGCTGGGAGCGGGATCTTGGAAAACGGGGGGAGAGGTGAGGGAAGGGGGGGCAGGCTGCGGTTTCAAATCGTAGACCACAGCTTTAAGGCCCAAGACCATAGATAATAGCCAATAAGAGCTGAAATGTTTGTTTCACTTTCTGCTAAAATCCTACAAAATTCAAAATGTCCATAAAATTCAAGATATAGATTTTTCGTATCTCATTTGATACATTAGGTGTGTTTGGCAACTGATAATCAATTTGAGGACATTTTCATCATTTATCTGTTTGTATTCAGATGTTTTTTTTGTAATTTGTTGATCATATTGAGCAGATAGAGGTCTTATAAAAGTATGTATCAAATATTATACAATTGGCTTTATAGGTTTAAGCGTAAATACAAATGATATAGATTACTCACACTAATTTATTTGGTTTTGGCTTTAACTCTTTTCTGTAACGTACACTCATACCACTCAGGGCAAATACGTGTGTTCAGTAAGTCATTATCGACATTATTTTCAACTCCTTTGGCTTGATTTTTTCAACTAAATTAGTCCAAATAATAAATATCAAATATTCTTTGTTTTCAAAATATTTTAATCTTTTCAATGCCATATTTATGTCATAATGCCACCATGTTTATACACAAAAAACAAACAAAACATCAACAAAATCAATCAAAAAAGGTTTAATGCAGCCTGAGATACAGCATGTCAATAATTTGCACCAACAATTTTTACAAACACTCACATTCTTATCAGTCAGTGCAAAAATGTGCTTTTACTATGGAAGCCATAAAAAATATTAAACATTGATATTATTTGGAACTTTTTTAGGCTTGACTTCTTCAGCCTCCTACTGTATATTTAACTTGATTGACTTGACCTCTTAAGTGTTTTTGATTTTTTAAAGGTCTTTTGCTTCACAGGTCCCGTTTACCCATTCAACACCCATGTTTGCTCTCAGTCACTTACACCCCTTTCCCACTGGCCCAAAAACCCATTTTAACCTTTAAAAATTGGCTCCTGTAGGCAGTGGGAAAGGATCTAATCCTTTTAGAACTGGGTTGACTGACCCTGCAAGCGACAGATTTTTATCAACGTCACACCCAGGTCATCTCGCTAATTTATGGGATGACGTTGGAATGACCTGCCCAATGCATAATATTCCACACATATATCCCCCTCTGTCTGACACTATTTAACTATTTACCACTGCTGTTGTTCAGTCTGTGCTGAGTTTGTATGTTTTTAAAGAGGGACAAAAGTACAGGGTATGGAAAAAGCTGAACACCTTGTCCTGGCTTCCATGCTCCATTCCATTGTTTACAAGGACGTGTTTTGGCATCAACGTGATGACATCAGTTTGATGCACCAGAGGAAAACAAACAGCCACACAGCTGGTCTGCTGGTGTTTAGACCTGGGTCTCCTGAAAGTGGGAAAGGAGTCACTAGCCGATTGTCAGTGGATTAACCTGTGTTGGAAAAACTTGTAACTTTAACTGCTAATTTTAGTGGGAAAACAGGATTACTGATTCTTCTGTTTCACACAAGTTTTCCATCAATATAAGCAAACATATACACTCCCTTTCATGCACTTTTACACACTGCTGATGCAGCACTGGGATCAATTTAGTGTTAAGTTACTTGCCCAAGGACACATCAACATGTGACAGCCAAACCCTTGACCTTCTAATCAATGGTAGAGCATACTAACATCCTAGGCCACTGGCTTCAAACTAAGACTCCCAGAAGGCACTGGAGTGGTTTGCCACTGAGACGTTAGTAGATGGGTTTGATCCACCAAGTCCAAGGCCATGGTTCCTGTGGGTGTGAGCAACAGTCTTTCCCTCTTGCCAGAAAGATCATATATGTTTGGGTGGTCACCAGTGAGGATAAAATGTATCATAAGAGGCAGACAGATTGTCAAAGCTGTCAGATGTTTGTGGAAGTGCATGAATTTGTCAGCTGACACTGATGGACAACCTAAATCCATCTACAGCCATCAGCGAGTCGATGTGAGGGTGGCTGACTGTTTGGGTGGGTGTCTGAAGCACTGTTCAGGAAGAGAAGGAAAGTTCTAAACAAACCCAAGTTTGTTTTCCTGTAGTCATGAGCTCTGGGCAGCAACTAAAGAATGTTACTGGAGAAACAAGCCTCTTAAATGAGTCTCCTCTAAAGGGTGGTCTGAGCCATTCTTTGGAGCTCTGATGGGAAGAAAGGATCCAGATAAGCTGGTTTGGGCATCCTCTCAGATTCTTCTTGGCTGCCTCTCCTGCTGTGGTCTGGACATTATCTTGGAGGAGACCACAGGGTAGAAACAGAACTTTCTGTTTGGATTATTTACTCCTCCAGGTATCTGATGCCTCAGAATTCCACTCGAGGAGCAAGCAAGTGGTGCTAAAGAGAGGGAGACTGGACTGAGCAGCCTTGGATAAGCTAAGGAAAATGGTTGGGCAAGGGACTGGATGCACATTGATGCAAACAACCCCTTTGGACTTGGACTTCATTTTTAATCTATTATCTGTGAGTACTCATCCTTCGCTAAGATGCAAACAAAGTTACAATGATACTGTGTGGTTAGCAGCTGTCCAAGAATTAAGCTTCAAAAGATCTTTAAGCCTCTGATGTCAATTAAAATGTCACACAGTGCCTATTAACAAAAATGTCCATTCCCAAAAAGATACATACAAATTAATAAAATAATATTGACCCCACACATTTTTGTGCTTTCAGTTTTTGGGGAGTGGATATTTTGTCTTTAATGGGCTATAATTTTTTTACAGTTTGTTTTATAATCGATAGAAAATTGAAATATGTATTTCATTTTCGAGGCAGCTATCTACATCCAAAATAATTGACCATACCATGGACATAATCACTGCCAGAATCACTTACAATTTGAGCACCCTATTTTATGACCTGCACAAAGTGGTTTAGCTTGAAAGGCAGTTGTCATTTTTACGCTGAATGCCCACACTGGTGAAATACATCAGCATGCACCTACATTTGCATCCAAAGGTGTCCAAAAAGAGGGGTGGTTAGACATAAATCTAGTGTGTTGCTAACTTGAGAGCGCAGAAATACACTGTGCTTTAAAGCTCCACATACCTGGTCTAGAAACCTAATGTCTATGGCGCAGTGTTTCTGCTATTTTGAGGAATCCAATATAGGTTGGCAAACATCTGCAAGATCCAAATTCGCTCTTTACTGAGCTTAATTCTCACATAGCATGCACATCAGCTCACCGTTACCATTAAATACAAGAGGATTAGTCGGAAAATTCAGTTTTAAGTTCACAAAAGGATGGAAAACTGAGTGACAGTTTGTCTTTTTCTATGATCCTTGATACAAGTAATGGTAATGGTACGATGGGAAAAATGAGAAAATAAATTTCTTAACGCACACAGTTATTTTATGCACGGTAAACGGGTTTATCATAAACATATAAAATAAAAGCATGATCCTGTCCGTTTCAACAGGTGGTTTTAATAATTAATGAGGTTTCTTGACACAGAAGTTTCCATCTCGTCTTTTGGATCGTTTCTGATGATCTGGATGTCCCAGTGTATTCTGATACCTCATATTATCCCATAGCTAAACACTTGAACTTGACTATCGTATTGATGGATAACTTCAGCACTGTACAGATGTGGAGTGACTTTAAAAGAGCACTTGCACTCTTACTTAATGAAGATAGCAATAAGAAATCAAGCTGTCATCGTAGTAATCACTATCACATGAAATCAAACAAAGTTTTCTTACTTAACCTCTGCAGACCCACATTTTTTTAAATGTCACTGGTTCCCAACAAAAAACAAAATGGAAAAAAAACAGTTGTTTTCCAACTTGTGTTTTGACTAGTATTTTTTCAAGTCCATTTTAAAAGATGCCATGACGAGCTGGGCATAAAGTGTCATAAAAAAGCAGGAAAATAAGGCTAAGTTTTTCCAGATAGTAACCAATCAGATATGGCCTAAACATCTGGAACTGGATGTTTGCATGATTTTTGCCTGCAAAAACTGAGGGAAATGTGGGGTGCTGGTTTGGCAGAGTGGTTGGCGGCCGGGCGCCCCATGTGCTTGCTTCTGGCAGTCCAAGTTCGGGACCCGCCTGTGGCTGGTTTGTGGGGTGTCTTCCCTTGCTCTCTCATCCCTTTTCACGGGCCTGTCCACTGTCTCTCTCCTATCAATGAAGGCACAAAATGCCAAAAACATACTTTAAAAAAACAAAAAAACATTAGGGCTGGGACGATATGGTTTTCTCCCGATCAATTTTTATATGATTTTTTAGGTGCCGATATGATTTAAATTGTGATTCTATGATGTTGGCGATTTTTGCAATCTTTAGTTAGCTTTTTTAACACCAGCTAAAAAGATGAACAATGACGATGCCTTCAGATCATATCAGGAAAAATACACATCACATGTGAGTTTTTAGGATTTATTCTACAATATATTTTAACCAGCTGTTTATACTCTCTCTTCAAAAGCCTGGATTGCACTTAAAAATGCCTTATTAACAAAGACTAAAATAGAGCATTTACATTTGGAAAAAAAAAAAGACTTTTGGAACAAAAAAATCGATTTAAAAATCATCAAACAAAAAATCCTGATACTTATGTGAATCGATTTTTTCTCACCCCAACTGAACATACACACAAACACAATAGGTGTATGACTGCAGAGAGCAGCCTTGAAGCAGTTTAGTTGTGGCACCATAAGTGCTCATTATTTGTCATGTAGTCAACCATGTCACCTGCACTTTAGGTAGAGGCCTTACATCCTGAACTGGTCTGTGAACTGGTCTGCAGGGCACATGCTATCGTTCTGGAAACACACTTTGCTGCCACTGTTTTACGGACTCTCACTAGACGCTGGATCACATTCATCCTGAAATGGAGGAAATCCTGGATGGTCTGGATATTGGTCCTCTTGGCATCCAGCCCGTACTCCAACGTGCTGTTGATCAAAGTGACGTCAAAAGCTTGTGTGATCATTCTCAGGGTCCATTTTTCTGACTGAAATGTTGTACTTTACAGACTGACAAGTTGATCAAGCGTTTTTGCCCATAGCGTCATTGTTTAGCTTCATAATTTCTAGACACAAGTTCCTTGATAAATGTTCAAAATAATTTAAAATAGTGTCGCTTGTAATTGTTAAAATTATACTATGAGCAGGTTTGTTTGTAAATAGGCATGGCATGATTGTGTTTGGATAATCAGGATCCAATCAGTAACCAGCAGCATTGACATCATCGATTTACAGAGTATCTATTGATGTAGAGACAGAAATATGTCATCTCCATTCACTGCACCTTACACAGGTGGATGGCACTGGATAGAAAACGTCTTCTGTCTAAGCTATTCTAAAAGAAAATGGCTTCCTCAGCGTAGGAGCTATTGATCACATGACAAGCAATCATGTGGGTCATGAGATGCAATGAACATAAGACTATATAACAATACATAAGTAACAAAAGCAAGCTGTGTTCCAATGACAAAATATACAGGATATTAAACAACAAAACATGTTACAGTACACACTGAAAGGCAAAAACGTGAATATAAGTATTAACATATATCATACAGTGTTGTGTGTTTGTTCTTAAAGTAAAGTGGCACAATAACAGGAGAGGAATTAAAAAATCTGTACAAAACTCTGACAACACAACTGTTGTAAATAGTGGGAGACCACCTGCTAACACACTGATGTAAAGGGAGTGGACTGACTGGTTTAATCTGAAATGCCAAAACACCCATGTACTGTATAATCAAGGCACATAATTCATCCATCGTGCATGCAACCTCAAAATAACAAAGAAAACACATTATCAAAATAGAGCTCTTAGAGTTAAAAATGTGGATTACTGAACCGAAATGTACGTAGTGATACCAAAGATTAAACCCTAACCAAAAAGACATTTATGACTTTGATTTTAAGAAGCTGTACATGTGTTTTTAAATTCAAAATTCATGTTAGAATTACAGGCTCATGGCCGTTCCCTCCTCCAGTCCATTATTTACTTCTTTATCTTTGGAGTTTGACTTGGTTGCGCTCATTGAATTCAAGTAAAAAGAGAAGTAAAGGCAGAAATCCCAGAGCTCAGCGATTCATATTGCATAATTTTTCTGGGGTATTTGCCCTGCAGTCTTTGAAAAGCTGCGGCCTTGTAAGACAGCAGAGAGTGGTGCAGTATCTTGGCAGTCCATGCCAGGTTGTCTCTTTGTAATTGTTTGTAACGTCACGCATGATTTTTGAAAAGGTTAGTCTTCTCCCACTGTGTGTGTGTGTGTGTGTGTGTGTGTGTGTGTGTGAGTGAGTGCGTTCTGATTGCTTGGCTGCAGGGTACGGTCTTAGTGTGTCTTGCTCTTGTCGGTGTAAGAACAGATGCTGGAGGCGAGCCCCTGGGCTGCCCTCAGGGCTTCATATACTCTGGAGATACACTCAGCTGACATGCAGCCATGAGCGCAGCAGGCACACGCATGCACACTCACACTCACACTCAGAAGAAAGCAAATACAAATCATGTTAATGCTCCTATTTACATAGGACCTTCTGATCAATGTCATGTGGAATAATGCCTATTCTTTGGGACACACACACACACAAGTACACATGAAGGCAACAAAAGGCAAGTTTATTTAGAGCAGTATTCACACAAAAAGATGCTAAAAGTGCTTTATAAGGCTAAAAACCAACAACATTTATAATATTAAGAACATTAAAATACGTAAAACCAACATTATAATGGAAAAAATATTGAACTGAAATTATTAGAAAATGAAATTCACCAAAAAAAAGCTCATACCGCATACTCCATCTGTGGGCACAGCTCTGTCCAAACTTTATGCTCTATGACTTCAAAGACTGTTATTTATAGTAAAAACGTGAAATATAAATGTTTTAAATGTGTTCTATCAATACACCTTTTTATATTGCACATTCTACTGCAAAAATAATCAAGTTTATGAAGGTGCTGCACAATGCCTACTGAGGAGAAAGTAAACAAAATAAAATACTCTGTATTTCCTGCATTTTATAAGCACATAAAATGCAGGAAAATATTGAAAAAATAAACAGGTAAAAATTTACTTCATTTTAATTAGCCTTTATTTAACCAGGTTTGTTCCACTGAGATCAACAGATCTCTATTGCGAGAGAGACCTGAACTTTACACGCAAAGCAAAGACCACTTAATTTTGAGACTGGATTTAAAAGCAGGTCCTTAAACCACCTTTTGATTCCGAGAGGTGGTTTAAGTACCACTTCAGTTTGTCCCTACAAGAATACATGTTTTAACCCTTTGAGGTGAAGATACAGCAATCTGTTGGTGTGTATGTTCTTACAAATAGTCTTAAGTATCTTGCAAAACTTATTCTGGGTAGAGAAAATGGTCTAAAGTGTCTGTTGGGAAGTTAATGTCCTTGCCCAATACCTTCACCTCCACCCTTTTGCCATTTAATCGGTCCACCAACAAGTAAGACATTGTGTTGTCAGTGTTTTCTATTATCCCTGCATTATGCTACTTTGGTGCCAGTGTTAGCTAGCTGTTAGCAGCCATTAACAACATCCCAGAGAACAGCATACACTTGGATGTAGGGGACTTCTGCCCACTGCCATCATGTATGCTAGCTGATTTTGTGGAACAAGATTACACAAATGAAGAGGAGGCTAATGAAGAAAAACAAAACCGTGCATGTTTTTGAGCCGGTGGCAGATCAAGCCAACAGCAGAGCTGCTAACAGCCATGCTCAAGCTCATCCCTGAGCTGAGGCATCAGAATTATTAGTGGACAAAAGAGGTGATTTTACAGGGGTAAGTGATTAGACACCTCCTATCAGCCTAGCCAATATCAGAGAGGTTGCTCTGTTCACATTAAGCTTCATATCACAGGCTCAAACCCTACAGCCCCCCTCACTCACAGTTTCCCCATTTTCTGTTTTTCAGTCTTCAAAAAGCTGCACCTAACCTGCTGCATTATGACTGTACCTGTGATGCAGAAAGGTAGCTGTTAGTTCTACCTAAACACTGATTACCTGGCATAGTAGGTTCAATCTAATTACCTGATTGAGTTTCCTACATGGATTTCTCCTCCGTCTGTCAGCATGCTTGGAGCAAGCCGCTCATTATCACAGTCAGAGCGCCTTTAGCTAAAGGTTGTGTTTTACTTTCAACACCCTGAGGTGTCATTATGGCTGTCACTGACACTCAAGTAGGTGACACACAGGCATATGGTGGACGCACACACATCCTCTAAAGCAGCAGGCAGTATCAGGTATGCAAATTAAAGGCACAGTCACTTATCTGTTTCTGAAAGTTAGCATCTGCTGCTATACCTGCTGACAACACAGCATATTACTGAACTTTTGTCTGAGCAGCTGAGGCCATGACCACTTCAGTCTATTTGTGGAGATTTTTGCAAGATTCAGCATTTGGCAAAATATAGGCCCTCATTTCAGTAAGTGGGATTTGTGTGTTGCTACACCAATGACATCAAATTTGCCCACAGCCTACTCCTAACATTTTAGGTATTTTTTGGGCATTTCTATAGTCGGACTGAAAACAGGGTAGTGTATCAATCAAACAATCACAATTTGTAACGCGCCAATTCAAAACAAGTGTTATCTCAAGACACTTATGATAGAGCAGGCTGAAGACAAACTCTTCCATTTATGGATACACATATATATGCATGGATACATAAATATATCTAAAATACACATATACACATAAACAAATATATATTTATCCAACGACCAACATGAATCCAGATAGCCAATCATGAATCCCTTCATCATGGCTCGAAAAAAAAAACTTCTGTTAAGCAGCAGGAAATCTTGAATGTGAACCCCAGTCTCATGATGAACAGCAAATCCACATGATGCTGTGTTGGGTGTGAGGGTGAAGGAAGGGAGGTAAGAGGAGACAAGTGGACTAAAATAAGAACTAAAGCTAGTAACAGGTCCATGGGCCAGTCATAGAATATCTTCATCATATCTGCCTCTGTTGAATATAAATGTATCAAGGGTTTGCCCTTGAGATACATCTCGTTTTCAGAAGGGTCCTCATGTCACTATGATTGTAGTACATATCAGAGGTGGGAGAAAGTCTTTGTTTTGCAAGTCTCAAGTAAGTCTCGAGTCGAGTCTCGAGTAAAGAGAAGACAAGTCAAATCAAGTCTGAAGTCATAGGCTTAAAATTTTCGAGTCCTTTCAAGTCATAAGCATTTTTTTACCAAATAATATGTAATTGCAACAAATAATCTATAAAATTTGACCAGTACCACTAATGTATTTTTGAGGTGCTTTATTTTTCAGATTAAATGTGACCAGTGTTGATGACGGAAAGAGTGCTAACATAGCATTCAGAAAACAATGAGTGCTAAGCGCTGCAACAACAAATGAACTTTTGAAAATGTGGTCATTTTGTGATGTGATAAGTCATTTTAACTAATCTAATGTGTGTGTGTGCTGAGTGTGTGTATATATGCAGGGTGTGTGAGTGGATATATAGGGTTGGTGTGTGTAAGTGAAGACGTTGAACTGGTTAACATTAGGTTTGAGGTGTTATTACCAGTCCTTAACCTCAAGTTATGTGTTAAAGTTTTAAGACCTCAAGTTTTGGGCATACAATGACTGCCCCCCAGTGAACAAACAAAAGAAAACAACAGGACCTGAGTGAATTTTTTCACATGAATACGATATGAAGCAAATGGTCTTCATTCAATGTATACATCGACTCTTACTAACATTTTGTAGAACACGAACAGTTGAAAAACAGAAATGCACTGATATTTTCTTTCCTTAATTTAAGTTTTTTTCTGTTCTCTTTCTATGATGCATTACATTTGCAAAATATCAAATTAGCCAACAGTGTGTCAGTCATTTGTGCTCGGCGGGGCCGTAGTATGATGCCACCATGGCTGAAAACTCACTGGAGCACTGGAGGCAGGCACAGCCAAAACCCTTTCCGCCACTCGGAACAGTGAAGGAAGAGTTTTCATGTTCATTGCCCAGAACAACAGGCAGTTCTGTCCCTCACACATGTCAAGGTAGTGACTTAGCTGTACTGCTGGAGTGGTCCCAACAGCCTTCTTCTGCTTCTTGTGGTATGCAGCGAACAGCCCCTCATCATGTCCACAGTCCTCCTGCTGCTCCACATCAACACAAGGAATATGTTGCTCAGGATCTGTAGCATCTTGCAGGATGAGGCCTGGTAAAAAATGTGAAAATGGCAGAAACAGCCCATACTACAGTCAGTGTTGGTGATACGGTGGATTAAACAAAAAAAGTATTTCTGTTACAGTCAAATGGATAAAGAGAAGAAAATATGTACCTTTCACTTGTTGTTCCACCTCTGCCTTAACCTCAGGACTGACCAGCACATGGTGCTCCACCCATAGCAGTGAAAAGGCTGGATCCAACACTGCTGCTTTGAGGTAGACTGGATCTGAAAAGGGGGCAGTAACGCCATCTTTTCTGGCCATTTTCACGTTGATGAATATTCCAAGAAATCTTCTGTTGAGGGATGCCTGAAGACTTCTGACTAGGCTGCTCAGGAAACAGACTCGAGGCTTCAGCTTCTCAAGGTTGTGATTGAGGGACAGAACAGAGGGAACGACAGAACTTATTGTGACCACCTTCTCTCCTTGTGTCAAATCTGTTGCCTCTCCAAAAGAATGTCCACCAACTCTTTCAATAGATTCCACTCACGTGATGTGAACAACAACTCCTTGTGTCCGGACTGGTCTAGAACTTGACAGAGTTTCAGATGTTCACACTGGAGAACTGCTTTCGCTTGCCTCAGTGTTGAGTTCCATCTTGTGTTTACAGAAGCAGGGATGCCTCGATGTTCCCCAAACTCCGCATCAAACAGATCCATGAATGTTGAACTTGTGTGCAGCAGTGAGCTGAGCTTTGACAGTTTAGAAAGAGAAGGAGTTGCCACTTTAGCCTCTTTCAAACCATCTGCCACAACCAGTTGGAGAGTGTGGGCAAAACACTGCAAGCGCTGTTTTTTTCCCATTACAGCATCCACCATTTCCTGATCCTCCAGGGTAAGGTCATGCCAGAGCTCGGGGTCATCAAGGTAATCTTCATCATGGACATCATTCTCTTGTTCGGCAGGAAAGCACACAGTAAATGCTTTGCGCATGTTGGCTGCATTGTCACTGATAATGTAGTTCAACTTTTTTTAAATTTCGTATTCCTCACATATGGCTTCAAATTGCTCCCAGATTTTTTCAGCAGTGTGTGAGCCCTTGAACCTTTTACATGACAAGAGATTTGACTTCAGCAGTATCCTCTCCTCATCTGTCTATCCAGTGCACAGTTACACCAAGGAACCCTCTCATTTTTCTGTCTGACCAAATGTCTACAGTTGCTGATACGTAGTTGGTGTTGCTCAGCTGTGTTTTTAATTTGGAACGGCGCTGTGCAGTCAGGTTCTCTGCTTTTGTTGTTAACGTTCTGCGGCAAACTGGACTGTACTTGCTGTCAACAACTGATAGAAAATGACGAAAACTCTTGTTTTCAGTGATTGAAAGTGGCATGTTGCAATCTATGATCAAGTCAGACAGTATAGCATTTGTTATGGCTTTCTGCTGTGGATGACTTGCGCTGTAATGTCCTGGATGAGTGTCAAGGAACTGCGAGATTGAAGGCTGTTGAGAGTCATTTGGGAGGCTTCTAAGCTGCTTGTATTCCTCAAACCTGCAAGTGGTAAATACACAAACATTTGTCAGAATTGTCTGTCTCGCAACATATGCAGGTGACATAAGATAAAGTTAACCTGAAAAAATGTGACTTGAAGTTAGCTTTAATTATATGTATCATGTATCATACTGCTTTCTTGTTGTATTAATGTTATTAGTTAGTTTTTCTGACATGTTTATGTCTGTCTTCCTTTTCTAGATGGTGGACAGTAAAGTAATTGGTTTCACCTTTTAGAAATATTCATAATATACTGGGGATTTTTTGTCATAATGCACTTTACAACATAGGACTCCTCCATAATAAAGCTGATTATTGTTTCAATACTACAACATAATGCATACAGTGATGGGAAAAATACTTAAAAATGTCAATGTAAGCCACTAAAATATATCAAAAGACACAAAAGCAACACCAAGGAGAGTTAAAATTAGAAAGCTTGGTAAAACTAAGCTAATTCAATATATTACATAAGTTTGGGACAAAAGAACAACAGTAAAAATCTATTGCTAATGCTATTACAATTGCTTTAAAAAAATTATTACTTTTTATGTTTATTTAGTTTACCTATTTTGGTTTATCTGTGTCTGTTTACATTTAAGTATCAAACATTTTTACCCCTTAGTTGTGGTCCACTTTGTGGCATGTGCTTTTAAAGGTCCAGTGTGTAGTTTTTAGCGACATCTAAAGGTGAGGTTTGAGATTGCAGCACTCCGGCGATCCCCCCTCCCTTTGGGAGAAGCCCTGAGCTACGGTGGCCCTCCAAGCACTAAAAGCGTTTTTCAACATGGCGTCGTCAACGAGTGTTTCCAGCTGCCAAGCTATCAAATATCTCTGTTGATTCACCACATTTGAAAGTTCAGAGAGCATTTTAGGCGAGAAAGTCACCACGTAGAATACCAAAATGTGGTCATTTGAGCCATAAAACGCACAGATACAAATTTCATTTCGGTATTTCGGACATTCTGTTAAGCGGGCCATTATGCCATCGAAGAAACTTCCGGTCGGCTCCAAAACAAGAGTGTAATTTACAAAAGCGTTAAAGAACTAATAGGAGATAATGAAGAAAGCTTTTATTTTGAAAATGGGAAGTTTGCTAGTAGCTGATTTTTAGCTGAATGCCGTCTCAAGACGACTTGACATGTATGATATGATGATTATGATATTGTTACGACCTGAGGCTGTTTTTTATTTGAGTCCGTTTTTCCAGTATTTTATCTGATGACTTTCATTTTGAAGCCTGAGGCAGTATTATCTGACGGAGGTTTTATTGAGGGGGGTTTTTCTGATGCAGTTTGGTCTGAGAAATGACACAGAGGTTTTCCTGAGACCGAAGTATCCTAAAAAGTACACCTTACCAATGTGTACCTGTGCTCCTAAATAACAAATTAGGAGCAAACAATAAAATTAAGGAGGACGGTGAAAATCTTTATCTTTGTCTCATCAACAGCGCTATATAGCTTAGTTATCAGCCTATGTTTTCTGTCCACAGAAAGTTGCTTGTGGCCGTGAAATAAGCCTCTCATAGCAAATACATTCTCTGCGTCTTACTCTGACTTCTCCCGAAAGTAAACAAATAAATTCGGCTCCATATGAGAGTACAATTCGACACTTAGTCTTACCTGTCCAGCAAAAAACAGGCAACTTCTGCGTCTGTCTGCAAACTTATCCTTCAATGACTTCCATCTGGGAAAGGCAGCGCCGATGTTGACCCTGTTTTTTATGTCTCAGTCTGTCCCGATTGCGTTTGGCTTCATCCCGTTTTCGTTTCTTTGACAAAGTTTCACGCTCCTCTGCTGGCAAATTGTACGTGTGGTCCTCCATGTTTGTTTGTATTAGCACAGCTGCTTGGTAATCACTCTCTTCTTCTTCGTCTATTTCACAACTGTGCATTTCCGGTAGGGGTGGAAAAAAAAAGCGAAAGCGTATTTTTGTCCGTTCTGGGTTACGGTGGAGAAGATGGCGACGCAAGATGGAGCCCCCATAAACGGGCGACCCACTCCTAGATTGATATAAATGACTTTTTCTAAGGTAACGAAAACAAAACATTAATTATTTAAGGCTGATTAGAAACTACTTTAAATATACTTTAAAATAATATATTCCATTTTTACCAAGTCTGTTATTTTATATTTTTTTGTTTAGCATTTAATAATACACACTGGACCTTTAAAGAAAAAAATTCAAAAAAGTCTAGCTCATCTTAAATTAATTTCTTTAATACAAAATAGGTACATTCGTTTGTTCAGAAAACCAAACTATACACCTGCAACACACTCATGCAACATTACATACATCACCCTTAACTTATGGGGACCACATTTTGATGACAGAAAAGCAGGACACTCAGCCCGGCAAAGAGATACTCAAATTATACTCAAATCTTACTCAAAGATGCCTTACAAATCAATCACATAGTAATATTTTACAACTTACTGTTTGTTTGTCCTTGTCTAACAAAAAAATGCACCAAAAAGGTGGAGAAAATGATCAAAAAAATAATTAAAATTAGCCAAAAGCCAGCAAAAAGGTAGCCTGAAATGGGTGAATAACTACTTGAATTGACAAGAGCGGCATAAAAGAGATGGAAGAGGAGTAAATATAACTAAAAATGGCAAAAAATATGAAAAAAGGTGTTGGAGAATAGGTGGAAAATTACTAATATTAGCAAAATACATAAAAAACAGTGAGAAAAATGGGTGAAACTAACTAGAAATGACAAAAGTGACAAGAAGGTGGTGGAAAACCAGTGAAAAATATGGAAAACTGGGAAAAAGCTGCAAACAGATGGGGAAATGGGCGACAAATTACATTTGCCATTAACATTGATAAAAAGTGGCAGAAAAGGTGGGGGAAAGAGGGGACAAATAACCAGAACTGGCAAAAAAGGTTGTTAAAATGCGTGGAAAATAACTTTAATTGAGGAAAAAGGTGGGGTGAATGTGTGTAAGGGTGCGGGTCAATTAAGTGGTGGCCTAATGGGAGAAAAAATAAAAACCAGGACATTTTCGTCACTTTATTAAAACAACCAGGACGGCCAGGACAGGACATGAACACAAATTGTGAAAAAACAGGACGCTTAAGTTATCAGTTAATTTCAGCTAACGTCAGTCTCAGTTTCTCGCCACGGCGAACATATATTATTGCTGCATATAACGGATGCTTAGCTTAAGTTACTCAAAGCTATCTTACAACAGGTACCAGACCAACTTACCTTTCTTTGTGCAGCTTCAGGTCGTCACCTCTCCGTCGGTTATTTTCACGCTGCAGGTTTTGCACACAGCAATTCGCTTTTTGTTAATGACCTGGTACTTTGTGAATGCAAACGATATTATCCTTGGCAGCATGGTTCCCCGCACTCCTGCACTCTTGCGCTCAAGGAAAGAAACCGTAATCCACATCCTCTTTGTTTGTTCTTCTTAACCCTGATTGGACGTTAATAGATGCATTCAATGGGGCAGATCCCATGGGAAAAAATAATGTCTTGCTGGAAATGATGAAATAACCGTCACCTTAGTGGAATATTTTTTTACTTGACAGTCTTACTGAAAATTTCAAGTATTTTCAATTCATCAGGCTAAAGTCAGAGTCAAGTCCCAAGTCATTGATGTCAAAGTCCAAGTCGAGTTGCAAGTCTTTGATGATATTGTCAAGTCGAGTCCAAAGTCATCAAAATTGTGACTTGAGTCTGACTCGAGTCTAAGTCACATAGAGTCCACACCTCCGGTACATATACAAGGTCTGTAAATGAAACTGTAATAGGGCTGCAAACATACACTGCAATTGGCAAATATGACACGCAGCTTGAAAATACAAAATGAGAATAGTAAAGAAACACTAGCATCCTGTTGTTGCTCACAGTGTTTGTCGACATGCTCAGTAGCATCTGCAGCACAAACAAGACACTGCATCCTCATTGTTTTCGGCATTGTCAGGGTTCAGACATACAGTTAAAGGACATTATATATGTGTGTGTGTGTATGTATATATATATATATATATATATATATATATATATATATATATATATATATATATATATATGAAGTGTTTTTTGATCTGCACTGGAGATGAGATGTGCTCTTTCTAGATAGATAGATGGATAGATAGATAGATAGATAGATAGATAGATAGATAGATAGATAGATAGATAGATAGATAGATAGACAAATGCAGTGGCCCTGATGCTCTTCTCTATTATGATAACAAGGGGGTAAGATGGAGAATGTAGAAATGTGGCTCCTGTGCTGCCAGTAGGTGATTACTGCTCTGTACATTGTCCTGTCACTCAAATAAATGAAAAAAAGAGGTCAAAAAATGTTCTGTTGCTTGGAACATTCTCCCTTTGGGCAGCATTGGAGCTAACAAAAAATGTTGAAGGTCAAGCATCATTGAGCAAACTGCTCAAGTCAGTGGCACCACCCACAACATTAATGTATCTTAAAATAAGGACCAAACCATGTCAAGAAGATGGGTTAACAAATTAAAAGAGGTTATGACAGGTTTAGTAAATGATTTTGGAGAGTTTAGAATAGACCATTTCCCTTCCAACTAACCTTCATTATGTACATGTGTGACCCCCATGGGGTTCAAATAAAAACGATCCAACTCTGTGCAGTATTCATAAACACCAAATTTATGTCTGTACATGGTCGACCATTCTACCGCCATGTTATATACAAAGTGAGAAACTCTGTTGTTCATCTGAGAGGATAGCTACAAGCCAGAGTCGCAGGACAATTAAATACTCGAGAAATATATGTTCTTTTTTATGTTCTATTTTATTTTATTCCATTCCAGAAGTGTTTTTGATCTGCACTGGAGGTGAGATGTGCTCTTCCTAGTTTCCTTGTATGCCAGCTGTACAATAACAATAAACAGCTACTCTGTGCATGTGCTCCAATGTGTGTCTGGGTCCCAGAAAGCCTTTATAAGCAGCCTTGGATCGGGCACCTCCTGTTCTGCGTTGTGTGTAATACAACCAGTGAGTCCAAATTAAAGAGCTTTCCGCCCTCTGGGTTTCAAAACTCATGAATGGATAATCAGGAACAGTTTTCTAATCAGTTAAACTTTTGCCTAGTTGAGTCCTACCTTCAGATCTAGAGAGCACACAATGGAGACTGCTAGATGTGTCAGCAGATCTCCACATACTATGGAAATGTCTCCTTTAGCATCAGACATAAACTCACATAAAACAAAAAAAACAAGAATAGTCAGAACATACCAGTGTCCACTGCTCAAAGTTTTTTGGTTTGGTTTGGAAATCTTGGTTTTCAAATTCCATTGTTAGAAATAGAAGGAGAGATTATTGTGGTGCTGAAGGCTAATTCAGAGCAGTTATGAGTTACTTAAATAAGCAACATTTTATCCTTAAACAGTTTCCTTACATTACATTTGTGGTCCCATGATCTGAAGTGTTTTGACTTTTGGATGCTTTTAAAGCAAATTTTTTATTTAGGTTGGATAAAAGTGTTCAATGTCATCTCTGTAAGTGATCATGTGCCACTCTTTTCCCCTCCCCTTTAGAAACACTCAGATGTGAGGCAACAGGGTGGGCACAGAAGACTATGATAAACAGCTCTGTGCGGATTGGCTGCTCAGTGTCTGATAGGAGATGGAGAGAGGGCTTATAAGTCATGGGACAGACTCTCAAAACAGTCATGGTGTCTGCCAAGTAGAAAACACACATGTAGGTGGAGGCTGCAAAGATCTTCCATCATAATCACCATGGAGTTAAAAACAGTCTATGAGGGGCATTTTCTCTGAAGGAGAAAAAAAAAAGACATCTTAACATATTCGTCTTCTCTCTGTGCCCCATCTGACAAAATTAAAAGCCAAGAAAAATGATTTTGCAAAACATGGACCTTTAAGCAGAAAATCCTTGATGTTTTTATGAAATAAAATGTGAAAAACTGAAACAATATAACATTAAAAGTGGTTTCAGCTCTTATTGAACATCAGTCATTGATATTCTATTTCTTTAATTAAGCTGTTTGCTCACATAATTGAAATATCACAGATCAGAGGTCATACTGAACCATGGACCTCGTACAAAACAGTTTGGAAGCAGTGTTAATTTTATTGACGATAATTATTTCCTTCTTAGTTTTTGTCAACAACCTTTTTCCCCTGATGAAACCAGATAGTGGTGAATAAAAACATGTGCACATGGACAAAACATCAAAATTAGACTTTGACATTTTCATCAGCAAATAAATACTAGACAAAAATGTCTGAGAGAGACTTAATCCAATCAGACCTAATTTGGTCATGTAGAAAGTAGAGACAAGTTAGGAATCTACCCAATCACAGCTACTTTGGCTGTGTTAAAGGTTGGATGAGTTCAGAGGGACATCCAATCACAGCTGCCGTGGCTTGGTGGTGGTGGGATAAGTTGTGGAGCGATCCAATCAGAGCTGCTCTCTTTATGAATTGATATATTCATGTAGAGCAGGTTCACTGTTTGTTGTCAGTTCTGGTGTTGTAACTGAGATGCTCTGCCAGGTAGCCTAAATAAAGAAGACTGCATTTCACACAAGAGTTAGATTTGTTTCTGTTCATTTAGACGTTCAAATTTTACTAACATTTAATAAAGGGTTATTAGATGTTTAATTTTATTCAAGTGTAAACATGACTTCAGAAATAAAAAATCCTTACTTTTTGCACTTCTTTTGTAGTCGACTAAATTTTTTTTTGATTTCATAGACTAAAATGTTGTAAATGTTCTTCAGTCATCAACTAAAACTAGTCCAAAATTAATACAATTTATTGCTGTCCAAATTTACACTGTTTGGAACATGACTGTGTTACAACTTTAAATTAAAAGGATATCTTTGGTATAAATACTCAAGGGAATGTTGGATGTGTATAAGCTAAATAATCTTACTCAGGGAATTTAAATAAGTTCTTTTTATTAATGATTTAGACACTGAAATTTCCCATATTTTTGAAACTTTCTGTATTACATCTTTGACCATGCAACATTTTTGTTCCCAGTATACCCAGAACAAAAACACTTGCTTATTATTTCCAGTCAAAAGTCTTTTTCTAAAATGTCTGAGGTTAAGGAAATACAGGAAGAGCAGAGACGAAAAGGACAAATGAAAGGAGAAAAGAGGAGATGGGGGTGCAGAGACGAAGCGACGGGAGGAATGACGGCGGTGTGCGGCGGAGGCATATGTCACATCCTATCAGGCGACAGGACGAGTGAAAGATACAGTATTGCCTCTGCCGTGTTAGGAAACCACGGTCGCAGCAGCACACACACATGTACACGTACACAAACACAATGCAGGCCCGACCAAGCTTATCTGGCTCTCCACGGCTGCGCGGCCTCCATGCAGAGCAGCCGGAGCTGTCGGCACAGGCCCGGATCATTTTGGACAGTATCATTAAATGCCATGTCATTACCCGTTATGGAGTAGTGCTCTCACTCCCTGCTTCTCTCCTGGGATAGTGGAGCCCATCTGATAGGTATGGAGAGGTGTGTGTTTGCATGCATGTCAGTGCATGTCTGCGCTGCCCGATGTGTTTGTGTCTGGTGAACGGAGTTTGATGAAGGCAGGCAGAGACGGAGGCGGAGGGTACGGTGTCGGCTCTGGAAATGGGATGGACGGGGTTGAGAGATGGAATTGGCATTAAATTTCCGACGTGGCACGAGGATTGACTTTGACTGGAGCGCAAGGGGGCTATTAGCTTATCTTTAAGGCCGTGTTTGTCACAGCGCTGAGGGCAGCTCCGCTAGACAGGCCGGGAGAGAGAGGGAGGAAGTGCCGAGTGGAGCCGAGCGTGGGCTGAACGATATGGATAGGTGAAGGCTCCCGGTGGGACTCACTGCCTGAGCCGACGAGCTGCACAGGGGAAGGAGAGGAGGAGAGCGGCTAAATTGAAGGTTTATTTATCCAATTCGCTGTCAAGGTCGGCTTGTCGGCGAGCTGTCCTGTGTGTGTTCACAAAATGCCAAAATCTGGATGAATTGTTTAAAAAAAGAGAGCACGCGTTTGAGGAGAGGGGAATCAATGACCTTTGGTTGCGTCAAGCTTCAAGCTGCCAGCAGCTCTTAAGGCTGTCCTTACCGGCCATTATGGTTGCCTTTTAAAAACAAGGGAGCGGAGAGAGGAGCTGTCGAGCCAGAGGAGTCCAACATTGACACAAACATACACACACAGATACAGGAAGAAGCACACACACATATTACCTGCATGTACTACTTGAACAGCAGCTTCTTCAGATGAAGAAACCGGAGAACATTACTGCTCTAGTTGGATTATCAAGTTATTTAACCTTATGTTGTTATGTGATTTGCCTTAACTTTCTGGAGCATCTGCATGGTCAAGCTTTACAAAGCAACCCTTGGGAACGAGGGTGGGTGTACCTGAAGACCCAGAAGAGCTTTGGTTCACAGATCTTTGGATTACTGTTGAATGTGAAAAAAGACTGAAAAGATAAATGAAAATAAGATGCACATATTTTTCAAGATAATCCTTGCAAATAAAAACACTACTATGATAATTCTGGTGGCAGCACAGTGGTACAGAACATTGTGTGCATGCCTCACAGTCAGAGGACTGCTGGTTCAAATCTTGAGTTTGCATGTGTGGATTCTCCAGCTTTCTCCCACAGACCTATAACATGCTAAATTGAATTATGCCTCCCAACTGCCCTTAGCTGTGAAAGTGAGAGTGAGTGGTTGTCTGTCTCTCTATGTGGCCCTGCAATTGGTAGATGACCTGTTCATGGAGTTCCCTGCCTCTTGTCTATTGTCAGCTGAGGTAGGCTTCAGCCCTCATGCAAAGGGATAAGCCTTTTTTTTTATATTACTGTGATATGATGATTGTGATAATGATAATTGTTTCGTAGCAGGTTTGATTATTTGAATGGTGAATGAATTGACTATTGATTAATGATTATTTTCATTTATTTCAATTTTAAATTTTTTGCAATTACCTTTGTTAAGATTTATTATCAGTTAATATTTGCTTTATTGCAGATATTCAATTTGGCAGTATGGCTCTGATGCAGTGGTGATTGCTCTAAGACTGCAAGGGAAGCTCAGCTTCCCCTAAAATGTCCCCAAAAACGTGGTGATATGTCCTGCTGTGTGTACATTTCATTGACTAAATATGCGCTAGAATACCTTCATCTTTTGTTCAGAATCAGCTACTTATCACAGGTAACTGGTGTGACTTTCTTCTCATTCATCTCCGCAGCGTCTCAGCGCTTTCACACAGTCGGACGCTGAGCGTCTTCTGACTTCGATGGGGAAGCGTAGAGTGGGTTGTTCCACTGTGGAAACTGGACGGCCATTGGATAAACGCTGGGCTTTGTCCTGCCCATCGGACACTCAGCGTCTCTCAGGGTCTATGAGGCAGTGGGCTGGCCTGGACGCTCGGCTTCTGTATGATGATTGGAAGATCTAGCTGAGGCCGAATCCCTTTTTGATTGACAGTGAAATGAGCCAATCAGCGATCTTGAAGTATAACCCTCCACCGGAGCATCTTCAAAGTTTTACATTCAGTTGTTTTGGAGAGGAGCTTCTCCTGTTTAAAGCGGCTCAAGTCTTACACCCACAACACAATGGCCCAATGCCGTTTAAGCAGTCTAGCTCTGCTGGCCATTGAGAGAACACTGGTAAGATCCCTGGAAAAGACACCTAGTTGGTACGACAGGGTCACAGATCATTTTCTTGAAAAGGAATGGAGGGTGGAATTTACATTTAAATAAATAAACAAATTTATGATGTAGGCCGGAAAAAAATGAACTTCCCCTCCTTGACTGACCAGCAGCCGCTGCTGCTCTGATGGGAGTCTCCCTGCCTTTCTATAGGCTGACTGAAGAAGGCTTAAGCTGAAACAGCACACACTCCTGCTTGCCTTTTGCCTACAAGGAAAACATGAAGCAGGGAGAAGACGCAGAAAATCCATCCAGAGTGAGCAATACTGTAAGCTTAAAGGCCACTTGAAAACAAACACTTATTTGACTCAAGAAAGGTTTTATTTGAGGACTTTTGAATGTGTTACGTCTTTAAGTTATATGTTAAAATCTCTAACACTGTGTTCCACTGACTGTCCCAAAACTGAATACAAAGTTTTCAATTTTATACCAGATATTTGACCCTGTTTACCATTGTCAGTGAATACAGAAGATGTAATTGCAATTTTTCTTTCCATCTGAGCTATCCTAAAGTCCGATAGACTGAAAATGGAAGTCCTGAGAGGCTGTAGTTTTAGATAAGTAACAACAGAAAATCATATTGAAACCAAATCTTACATTTTAAAAGTAAAAGTGAGATATAAAGGTGGAAAATCCATCCTTCCATTCAGTTTATATATCTGGTTTGCATGGGTCCTGTCCGTGGTGTCAATTGTTGAGAGATAGGGTACACTCTGTACTGTCAATTACAGGGCTGTCAGTGAGTGACAAACAGCTTGTCTGTGGCGTGAAAAGACATTTATAGAGTTTATTGTAAATCTGGCACAAGCTCAAACTCAGCAATGACTTGGTTTCACTTGTGTTTGGATTGTACTTGCAGCAGTAAACAGTCTCTTTCCATCTGCAAACATGATGCAGTTGCCATAAAAAGGACATCTGGCTATGGCATTCAGCTGGTTTTACTTGATTGGATGGAGAAGCAGCATCAGAAGGGAACCTTAGTGGTGCTCATCAGTGATAATCAGTCTATCCTGTTACATCTCAATGAATAAGTCGGGTGTGTAGAGCGTCAGAGCTGATGGGCCTCCCTGGTTCAGCATGACTTCCTCGGGAAATGCAGGTTGAATAGGAAAAAGGAGTTTTGATACAGAGCATTAATCAGTTTGGCTTCACTTAGAGCTGCAGTGTATCAGCAGTATCCTTTAGAGGGACCCCCTCGTCAGAGTTTTGGAGGGCCTCTGTCAACGTGAAAAGAACATGACCTTTAAGATTGTATCAGCATGTTTGCTGGTGCATACACAGCCAAGGAAAGGGTTCAGTGGCCCATCAGAAACAGGAGTGCAAAAAAACAAGTGAAAAAAAAAAGACAGGAAAAGAGGAGAAAATTGTAATTCACTCACAGAGGGCTTTTTGAAAGAGCGGTTTGCTGACACTGAAGAGTGAGCAGCGTTAATGCCACGGAGGGAAGCAGGAAAATAAAGAGGAAAACGACCTCTGTGAGCACAAGCATTTGTTTCCCTGATTGTTTTTTTTTTGTTTTTTTTTCGTCATTGAGATCAAGTTTGCCAGAGTTCATGGTAGAGTTGGAGCCTGGACAACAACCCAAGAAGAGCAGAAGCCCTAAATAGTGATGTCTCTAAGTAATGCTGCATTCACACCGCAAGCGACCCAGCTACCAAAATCGAATCGCCCACTGACGTAGCGTCGCGCGTCGATAAATACCTCATTTTGGTCACTGTTGCCGTCGGCCGTCGCTCGGTGACGTCATGTCCGCTCGAGTTTCACTGCGATCATATCATATATCATATAATAGGGTGTGTAAGGGGACATTATTCCAGCTGTATCCTTTTCATTCACTTATCAACCACAAAACACTGCAGCTGATGCCCTGCAGCAGCATTATCTGTGAGTTTCCCGCGGTCCGTCTAGGCGGAACTAATCCTCACTGACTAATGTTTCCCACAAAAATTGTTCCTCTGTAGTCCGGATGAATTACTGTCTGTCACGGGCACCGTCGCACACACACACACCGGTGATTGGCTGTTGCCGCACAGCCACATACGACATCGCCTGAAAATATCAACTTTTTTTACTTTGACATCGTGCAACAAGCTATGTGGTAGTGTGAAAAGCGGCTGTCGCATCGTGGGAGGGTTAGCCCCAACAGATATCCAACATTGTCCAAATTGCAGCTGAACTATTTCAGATTCTTGGAGATTACTCAACTCTTCACTAAAAGTGTAGTAGTAAGGGTCCTTTCACACTGGAAGCATTTGACCATGCTGGCCTTTCTCAATTTTGGAATGCTAGCCAAAACGGACAGAAAATAACAAACAGAAAGACATTACCGTAATATGTAGGTATGTCCAAAGTGGTAGAACAGGTCACAGAAAAGGTAGACAACATCCAATCAATTCCTCTTCATGTCTGTGCCTCTGGATCATGATTTAGAGATAGCTTGAATATGTTAATATACAATTACATCTGTAAAAGCAGTAGCTTAAAGGTTAAGTTCGATTTCTACAGCTTTCACATTGTTTATAGAATGAAGCAGAACAATATACTCACCCAGAAGGCTTTCCTGATCCAAACAGTGCGTCAGGAGATATTTAGATCCAAAATCGAGCGGCGGACAGCCGTATAATGGTAGCACACGGAGCATGTATAGCGCCGCTCCTAAAACTGCATTAATCATCAAAAAACTCATTCGTTTCACCAATAATTCATCATGGTCCGCTCGGGCTACTCCTCCACGAGTCTGTGTCACTCCAGACATGTTTTTGTGACTGTGCCGACCTCTGAACTGAAGACTTTGTTTACGTTTGCCTCCGCGCATGCGCAGTACGGCTCATTGTCTTAAGGGGAAGACCGCCGGCTACCCAACGACTTTCTTCTTCCAGTTTTGCGCAAAATGGATGCATATATATCAGGAGAAGATGTTGTGGAGGAGAACTTTGAATATGGTGGGTGTCTTAACAGTTTAGAGCCAGAATTTACAGATGAGGAGCTCATCGAAAGGAGGACGCAGAGGCAAAGAGAAGACCAGCTGGCCAGAGAGCTGTTTTCAGTTCAGAGGTCAGCACAGTCGCAAAACATGTCTGGAGTGACACAGACTGTAATGGAGGAGTAGCGCGAGCGGACCATGACGAAATATTAGTGAAACTAATGAGTTTTTGGACGATTAATGCACTTTTAGGAGCGGCGCTTACATGCCCCATGTGCTACCATTATACGGATGTCCGACACTCGATTTTGGATCTAAATATCTCCTGAAGCACTGTTTGGATCAGGAAAGCCTTCTGGGTGAGTATATTGTTCTACTTCATTCTATAAACAATGTAAAAGCTGTAGAAACCAAACTTATCCTTTGAAGCAATAGCTGATTATGCTATGCCGCGACAGGCCGAGCAAAACCATCATACAGGCCGAGCAAAACCATCATAGACTGGAGCTTGTCAAGATGAATCTGCCTGATCACAGACATTAAATTTGGCTAATCCAGTACAAGGTTAATGTTTAGCAGCTTAAATGTGTTTGTCTGACCATGGTGGGACTTTTGGGGAGCTCCACCCTGTAATTACTGTTTGTGTGTGTGTGTGTGTGTGTGTGTGTGTGTGTGTGTGTGTGCGTGTGTGTGTGTGTGTGTATGGACTGTGTGTGTCCTTATTAAGTCTTATGAAGAGCTGATAGTGATGTGATGGAGGTCATCCGTCACCTCCCACAGCCTGTCAGTGGACTGCCTGCTCACTATCTGCTCTGTCACACACAAACACGCTCAGGCTCACAAACACAAACCAAATCTACCTACAGACTTCAACCTTTGTAGGTCTTCTTTTTAAACATATTTTGGTTCCATGTTATGAAAATGTACCTCCAGCTTCCCATCATACCTGCACGTGTGCTAGTGGACTCATTTTGACAGACATGGCTCAGAAAACAAGAACAAAACTGAAGTCTAGAGTGCTTAAAGTTGATTTGACTCATAATCTTGTGTCAAATCATATGCATAAATGCTTTAAATTTATGGAGAGCTTCAGTTATTTCAACCTTGGAAATATTTCCGAACACATTCATACTTATGTACACAGCTCTGACGCTGCAATGGGAGTAACTAGAGATTAAGTGTTTTTCTGAAGGACATCTCTACATGTCACCCAGAGCTGGGCTTGCACCTACAACCCCCTAAACACTGACAAAGCGTACTACCAAACTGTGCCACCAATAGTGTAGAAGTTAATTGTATTACATATACAGTATTTGTCATTTACTCTAACCAAATGTGCGGTCACATCAATCAATGCTGGCTTTGTCGTAGGCAGATGTGACAACAGCTGAAGCTAAAGCTGCAAAACCTTGCCCGTGATAAAGAGCACTTTTAAAAATATGACCATTCTAGAAAAATCCTGGCCTAATCTCCTGTTTAGGTTTTGTGAAATGCACAGTGGTAATATGCATCGGTGCTAGACGCATAGACTGGAAACTCTGTTTTGAACTGCAGACGTGCTGACATTTGAATCACAAACAACCCAGGTGCAGAGTCAACCAGGTAGACTGGGCTTTTACTCAGTATATGAGTTGGACAAACCCAAATCCACTATAAACAACCTATAATAGTTTAGACATTTCAATTTAATTACATTCCCCGCTGCTGAGTAGATGAAATAACCCAGCTGTTTTTAGTGTAGTAGAAGCTGTAGCTCTAATTTGGTGAGAGATTCACAATACATTAATTTATGTGCCCTAAAAGTGGTGTTATTATTGTAATGTACATTAGTGCGGCATTAGCTCATATTATAAAATGTTTTAAATTGATAAAGATCCATTTAATACACAGGATTTCAATGAAAACAGGCCATGGTGCTTGAGTTTATCATTTTATACTAGCATCCTTTTGTATGAAACTCTACCCTGGGCTTTATTTGTGCAAACTGTGGATGGATGAAGTATTCAATCAATTTAATACACAGGATTTCAAATGAAAACAGGCCATGGTGCTTGAGTTTATCATTTTATACTAGCATCCTTTTGTATGAAACTCTACCCTGGGCTTTATTTGTGCAAACTGTGGATGGATGAAGTATTCAATCAATCAATATAACCCAGTCAATGGTCAATCAAAAAATAAAGTATTAAAGCAAGCTTCATTGTTTTATAGCTTTACATTGTTTATAGAATGAGAAACTCACCCAGAAGGGCCCAAAGCGGTGATGAGGAGATATTTAGATCAGAAATCGCAGCGATATAATGGTAGCCTGTAGGGCATAGATCGCCGCTCCTAAAACTGCATTAATCGTCCAAAAACTCATGTTTTTCACCAATATTCCATCATGATCCGTTCCGGATGGTCCACCATTGCAGTCTGTGTCACTCCACACAGCGCTGTGTGGCTGTACTAACCTCTGAACTGACGAGTTTGTTTACGTGCCCTTCGCGCATGCGCAGTGCGGCTCATTGTTTCAGGGGAAGACCGGCAGCTACAAATCGACTTTCTTCTTCCAGTTTTGGGCAAAATGGACGAATATCTATCGGATGAAGATGTTGTGGGGGAGAACTTTGAATATGATGGATGTCCTTACAGTTTCGAGCCAGAGTTTACAGATAAGGAGCTCATAGAAAGGAGGAAGCGAAGGCAACGTTCCAGAGAGTACTGCGCGTGCGCGAAGGGCACATAAACAAACTCGTCAGTTCAGAGGTTAGTCCAGCCACACAGCGCTGTGTGGAGAGACACAGACTGCAATGGAGGACCATCCGGAACGGATCATGATGGAAGATTGGTGAAAAACATGAGTTTTTGGACGATTAATGCAGTTTTTAGGAGCGGCGATCTATGCCCTACGGGCTACCATTATATCGGTGTCCGCTGCTCGATTTTGGATCTAAATATCTCCCGAAGCACTGTTTGGATCAGGAAAGCCTTCTGGGTGAGTATATTGTTGTTCTTCGTTATATAAACAATGTGAAAGCTGCAGGAACCGAACTTTTCCTTTAATTGAAAAGACCCACAAAGACATGTAACTCAACATATATAATCCAGGAACTGCGCTGAAGAAATAACCCAAGGATTTTTTGACAATACTTTCTTTAAAGGGACTGTGAGGAGTTTCTAAGTACTTACAAAAAAGTCTCACTTTTAGATATATGCCTGATCCAAATACAGACTTTAAGATCAGTTTTATAGCATCAAAATAGGTTCTCTATAAATGCTATTCCTTAGTTTCGGGTCAGTCAGGGCTGGACTGGCCTGGATACTCAACTTCGGGAACAAGACAATTAAAACTAGAGCAAATTTATATTATTTGGACACGTCTTAGAGCACCGGGCTGTAAGAAGCGATATATAGCTGGCTACAAAACTAAGAAAATAAGTTTTTCAAAAATTGCTTGTTGTCACACATCAAAAACTAACGCTACGTAACCAGAAAGAGATACATTACCTCGTCACTTTGCATCCTGTAAGTTGTTGAAAAAAGAAGTTGTAAAGCAATGCAGAGTTCTGAGGAAGGTCCGAGCTGCATTCATTAGCATCACAACAAACACACGCTTTGGCTTGGGTCACATCTTTTGGTGCGTTCCAGTTGTAGTCAGAAGTAGGAATTTCCGAGTTCCGAGTAGGAAACTGCAACTGGAACGCCCCCTGAAGTCGGAATTTCCTACTGGGAACTCAGTGAAACCTCGCCACCCCCGAGTTGACAATCGAACATGGATGCCCCCAGTGTGAACAGTTATTTAGCTCCTAGAATAATCAATTTATTTGCACTTCTGACTGGGGTGTGTCGCTCTAGATCAGCTGTATACATAGTATTGTTACATATTTACAAAAATGCTGCCATAGTGATAATCACATTCTTCATGTGAACAACAACGCAGGGCGTGCTAACAACAGCTAACAATAGCCTGGTAGATCTGCATGTTTTTTTCCGACATCAACTGGAACGCTGATAAGTTGGAGATGATGTCACTCCCAGTTCCGAGGTTACTGGAACGCAGCATTACTACAGTCACCGTGCGTGTTCACTGGTAGCAGAGTCTTAATGTCGCCAGTGATAGATTCTCCTCATAGAACCTTTAAATCAGCAGTATTGATTTATTTTGGTGGGTGTTTGGTTGCAGTAATCACAAAAACATCAAAAAAGGCGTTATTTCCTTTTATGATAAGCAAAAAGTAATCAGCATTTTGACATCCATCCCTGTAGATGTTTATAAATATTCTTGAGGATGTTCAATGCTCAGTCTCTCTGAAACATCTCAGTGCCATGAGGGAAAAACTTGAAATACCGTAAACAAAGAAAGAAAAGTGGTAAAACTTTTCAAATCTGTGATTTCTGAGATCCTTTTATGCACCTTTATATTGATGACACAGCTTTGTATTCCTTTGTTGTAAATCCTGATGTATTTCATGTTCCTGGAATGAGCCTAATTCCAAATCCCTGTTTCCATCATGTTATACCAGCAGAACAGAGTCTGAAACGGCACATCCAGTCAGCCTGTGTGCAGCGTATCCCCTCGGCATTAGAGATTAAGCTGCATTAACACATTGTTCCTGTGGTCTCAAGGTACATGGTCTGATTACTTAAAGTGCAATGCTAGTTTCTCTTTAGGTTTCCACAAAGAGAAGTCTCTGGACGTAATGGACCTTTTTCTTTTTTCTGTTGAACCGCCTGCATTTCCCTCAAGCATTCTGTGATTACAATTTCCATTTTTCCCCCAGCCTTCTCCCTTTTTCTCTGTCACAGTTAAGGAGAGATCACACAATATCTACAGAGGAAATTTTCCTGGGATAAATATCCCTGGGCAGTACAATCAACGCCTTTTCTTAAACTCACCATATCTATGATTTGCACAGCATGTTGAAAAACAGAAGAATAAAAAATAGAGAGTAGTCGTGTCTGCCTCACAAGACATGTATCCAAGGAGCCAGTTTATGATAAAGATCCATGTAAGGTTGATTCTGCCTGCAACAAAAAAGGCCTGTACCATGTAGCACTTGATGACGTACATCTTTCACTGGACCAACACTGACATGGGACTACAGGAGCTGGACATAAAACCCCTGACCATGCACATGAAAATTAACATATTATTACAGAGTCACAGAGAAGGGAGAACAACAATATCCAGATAATAAAAATCACTAAGAAAGTCATGAAAGACTCTGTCTCTATCAAACTATCTATTAATATGAACACTTTAACGGGCCTGATATCTGAAATGAATACTTGACTGTTCTAAGGTAAAAAGTGTTTTCTGTGACTGCTGCCTTTCCATAATCTCAGACTATATTTTCCCCTGATCTCCTGCATCAACAAGGCCTTTGGTGCCTAGAGAAATGCTACTCACTGGAGGTTTTCTCTTTTAAGACCATTCTCAGTAAAGCTTAAGACTCTTTGTGCATGAAAATCCCAGTGGGTCAACAGATGCTGGAATACTTGGATGAGCATCTCCAGCATCAACAACCAAGCCATGTTTAAATCACTTTTCTGAAGTTTGGTTTGAGCTACAGCAGGCCGTCTTGATCATGTCCAAATGTCTAAATGCATTGAGTTGCTGCTACACGATTGGTTTTTACAGCTAATTGAATTCACATACAGTTCAACAAACAAAGTAGCATGTCTGTGTGCATGTCTCTAAGTTTAACCATAAAAGATTGAATCCAGGCCTTGACTTGTTTGAGGTTGTGTTGGTTTAACATTAAAGGGAAATGAGAAAAGAAAAATGGTGTGATGTGAGCTGTGCCAGCCTGGAAATCTGAAAAACAACCCAGGAAAGACGTGACAGACAATGAAAAATGAGGAGAGAGAGACGAATATCAGGGATTAGTTTGATAAATGAGAAAATAATCAAAGGTTGACATTGTGAGATAGGACCATGGATCTGCTTCAGTGATCATCACCTTACAGCTCCCGGCCACATTGAGCTCCACTTAGCTTTTCATCTGGCATCCAAAATGTTACAAAACTCAACCAGAGGTGCACCAAGAGCACAAACCTGTACCAAGGCATTTTCGCAGATGTAGAGCAAGCTATCTTAAAGAAGGGGAAAACTGCTTATCTCATACTGTAAGCAAATCTGTGTTAAAGAATTGTGGATCCACATTCAGATTCAGAACACCACCAAAATGTAAACACTTCTTTGTTGTACCAAGATCACAATACTGAGTTAGTTGTGAACCTTTTGAGTGATTAGCAAAAACGTGAAATACTGACCTCTCTCTAAATGTAAAAAAAAAAATGTTTTATAAACTTCCTGGATCACATCCAGATTTAGATTCCCTTCACTTCACCCTGAAAATGTCATTGAACTCTGTTGTGAACTTGTTTAGTTACTGTGTTTACAAACAAACAAACTAACAAATGAAGGCAAAAACAAAACCATTTTCTTGGGTGTATTTATTTATTTAGTTAGTTAAACTACGAAACCAATAGAAGTGAAACAATTAGGTGAAGGTTACCACAGCTGTGTTAAGCATGTCTTTGTTTCATCATTTTTTTTTAAATCTCAGCCATTATGGGCCTATTTTTAAATATACTATTCTTTCATATGAGTGTCAGGCACTGGCATGCCCTGAAAGAAAAAGACAAACATCTCATTGTGAATGTTATCAATGTGGGCCAAACTCCAACGGTGAATGTAAGAGATAAAAACTGGCAATTTGACATAAATTGGCAACCAGCAGGGGGTTAAGGGTACACAGGGTAGATAGAGTCTTATCTCACTTTTAAAGGCCAAGAATTGTACATGTCTATAATCTGGCAGTGCTGCTGGATCCACCTGATTCAAACTACAAACTAGGACAATCATGCATGATCTGCAGGGACACTGGATAAACAGAGAGGCAGGAGCAATGACAGGAGAAATGACTAAAGCTGTGTTCACACCAAATGCATGTTGAGCTTTCATGTGACTAAATATCGCAGATATTTGTGTGTGGAAATAAATCGTATAGGGGAGAGTGGGGTAAGATGAGCCATTTTATACTTTCGTTGTCACTGAGGCAAGGAAAAATGCAACAGAGGTAAAATGAAAACATAAACTCTTATTTAAGAATGTTTGCTATCAACTGAAATTGTATGGACATGTCAATGAGTAAGAGCCTGGTATCTGTGACCTTTTAAAATAAAGTGATCCTGTGGCTCAACTTACACCAAGTCATGGGTAAATTAAGTCAAGTCTGTGGGTAAGTTGACCATGTGACTTCATAACTTTAGATCTAAGAATTATTAAAAGATTATGTATTGTTGTCAAAGAGTCATTTCACAAGAAATTGTTCACTTCACAAATAGACACATTTATTTGCTTAAAACTAACTTAAACAACCCCGAAAAAAAAAACAGTAATTTAAAAAATTTAATGCTCTGAATGGACACATTTTTAACTTGTTGGGAAAATCAGATACTCATATAAAGTAAAATGAGAGCCAACCAAGCTTTGAACAACAAACAAAAACAAAATCAGTTCTTGGCAGAAAGAGAACTTTTATTCCTTCTTGAAAAGTTGCATTTACTCGTATCCTTTAAAGATTTTACAAGTTCAGACTTGCTAAAACAAGCAAGTTCAGACATCCCTCTTCTTCATTTACCTCTGCAGGACTGACCTGTCAGTATTTCACTTCTTTGCAACGGATCTGATCGACTTTTCACTCAAAACTTTCTTCATTACTTTCTTAATCTCAGCAAGTGTGTTGAGCCCGTTGGTTTGCCTGTTGTTCACTCTTAGCATGATTTTCTTCTGTTTAATATTTTATCAGACAAGTCAGTTTGTTAACACAACATTAAATAGTATTTTATGATTCAGCACATTAATATTACTTTTCAATTTTTGGAGGTATAAAAGGAACCAATGGCTGAATTTACCACACAACATGTGGCTCACTTTGCCCCAAAGCTAACATTTTGGAAAAATGTTGCTAACTCTGCTCCTCAGGCTCATCTGTAACCAAATGACTCACATAGTTTTATACATTGGTAAATAACATATATGTATAATACACCATTTTAGATCTGGATAATTGGATTTGATAAAAAGCTCAATATACCTGACATGCTGAAACACACGAAAAAGAGTTTTTTTTTGTTAAAAAGTACCAACCGTTTACGCCAGGTGCCCCTTTTCAACAGAGGCAGGGAGAAGTGATAGGGGCTTTCTGAAATTAGGGCCACATGACAAGAATTGTTTGCTATTTCCCAGAAACAGGGGGTGGGTCAACTTACCCACTGGCTCAGTTTACCCCACTCTCCCCTACAGGCACATTTTTGTCCCTCAGACAGGAAGGCTGTCTCTCAGCTACAAAGTGTGTTGTGGGCAAAAGAGGCAAATATTGCTTTGCTCGTGTAAGAATTTGCATCAGTTCACACCAAACATTTTGTCAAAAATGTCGTGGCTTCCTGTTCACTTTCAATGTATTTGTGTCATTTGACAAACTGAAATTGCATTTGGTGTAAACACACGGTGAGTCTGTAAACAAGGGCTGCCTGTACATATTTTAGAGGAGATGCTTTAGTAGCTGTTTTTACAGAATTTGACAGCACATCTTCCTTAAACAGGGAAACAAAGAACACTGGAACTGGTGGACTAGTGAAATATGTTCTTCCTTCGCAGGAAGAAAATAATAACATCAACAAAGTATTGTATTACAAGAAAATAATGTGAAATTGAGACAGATTTTCATGCACCTCTGACAATATTCAATGTTTTACGTAATATATATCTAGCTTCAGATGTATTTGATTTAGGTGTATAAGAGTTATGTTGGGTAAACAGACAAATGTAGAAAATGTAAAACTGGGACCACATTGGAGTCCAATCCAAAACCTTGAGGCCTTAAACAGATTTTACAAGAGGTACCTGTGTGTCATGTCAAAATTTGATTGGTTGGTTTCTGGTGCAGGCTGCATGATGGATAAGCAGAAAGTGCTCATGCCCCAAAGCTAAAAGCTTGCTGGGTGAACTCCCCCATCAGATGTAGTCTTTCTGTGTAATTTTCACAATGCTCCCCATGTATGTGTGGGTTTACTTGAGGTGCTCCAGTTTCCCAACCTAAAGACAGGGACACAGACTTAGAGTCACTGTCCTAGACTGAGTCTTGACTGGTCTATGACCTGTCCTGACCTAAGGGCAAAGGTTGAGGCCCACTGAATGTGTTCTTGTGACAGAATCATGATCTGTGACTTCATGAATAGGTCTGCTCTCATGGAGAATTCAGGCACACCAAGGAGAGGGTGGGGTCCTCCCAGTGGCTGGTGATTGGCTGGAACTCAGCTGGTACTCAGTTGGATGAGGAAAATGGAAGTAGCTGCATCAATAACACCCATGAAGAGTGTTCACTATGAGGTATACACACTAAATTTGTGTCAGTGTTTCGGGAGAGCAGACACTTTTATAAACATATTTGGAAGGTTTTCATTTTTGACAATCACTCTGTCAATCATATTCATCATAGGCCAATAAAGTGATAGAAAAGGTGGGCACTACTGCCGCAAACGTAATCACATAATGACAACAAACTCTCTCTAACCTATTAGGAAAGGAGCAAACATATTATTTGCATCAAGAAATGTGTTCAGTGTGTTGTAATATGGTCTTCATTTGGTGCTAAAATGTTAATACCCGATGAAAATGTTAGTTAAGACACAGAAATGCATCTGTGCTAATCTTTGTTGGAGCAGCCATATTATTCAGGCTTGGAGCTGCTAGACAAGCTGGTCAAGAAGGCGAGTCGGTGCTGGGAAGGAGCCAAGTCCCACTGGGGACTGTGGTGGAAAAGCGCATAATGAGCAAGTTGCTGGCCATCATGGACACCACCAACCACGCTCTCCACTGCATCCTGGCAGAGCTGATGTGCAGCCACAGTGGGCGGTTTATCTATCTGAGCTTCCTTCATCTCCACAGGCATCATTCTGTTCAACAACTCAGGAGAGGGTGGAGGATGTCGCTGACCCCCAACACCACATGAGCCTGTCCAATAATAGTTTGAAGACTTTTTAATTTATTTTATTTATTAGATATTGTTGCTTTTGTTTTCTGCATTTCTGTCTGTATTTTCACATCCATTGTTTATCATGACCTATGAGCTAACATCTATCTATATATCATCTTATTTAATGATTTGTCTTGTGTTTCCTGTTTTATTTTTGTTTGTCTCCACAGGTTTTGGTTCCTGTCTGGTCCTGTCACATCTAATCCTTGATTGTGCATTCCCCAGCTGTGTCTCATTACCCCTCATTATCTCGTGTATTTAAACCTACGGGCCTGATACACTAAGATAAAAAATATCGGGCTGAATTGTGTTTGAAAACAAAAATTGCTCGTGCTATAATTGGGCTTGTTGTGGGTGATCTACAATCACCGCGTGCACAATTGATAACAGGAGCAAAAGTGGTGTGAACCGCCCCCTTTAAAGAGGATTTTGCGTGTGCTACCGGCTGTCACCATGGAGAGTTTGGGAGAGCAGAGTGGCCATAAATGAAAAATAAAGTTTGAAGCCATGGAAATCGAGGCAAAAACACTTGTGGTAATTTATTCCCCACATGTCATTTTGACGGACACGATAGTTACTTTTCCCTCATGCCATATTTCTATCCGTTATTTTAAATTTTCCTTTTCTGATTGCAATGAAATATAATCTAAGTGGCAGCATTAACATTGTTGTACAGCTTCTTCATAAATAACCTCTTATGTGAAGAGCAGTCTTACAGTTACGCACACAGACCGCGCAGGTAACTGCTGCCTTTTACGTACTGACTCCAGCACACTCTCCACACACTGACACTCTCTAAGCTCGCTGTCAGTGTGCGGAGAGTGTGATGCAGTCAGCTCTGAGTGATAAACAGAGTGATTATGGCTGTGAAGGTTTTTCTCATTTTAACTTGGATTAAATGACCTCCTCCATGACGTAGAGCGCAAAGAAGAGAGGGTTTAATTTACTCATACATCTTCATGACACACTGGATCATCCCTCTTTTTCAAGTCTTTCAAAATGACTGACAGTCCCCAAGTCTTCCTGTTTTTCATCAAAAATACAGTCGGTGATGGAAATTATTTGGTCTATGTGACTCCTGTTTGCCACCATGATCACAGCTCTCCGTTTGTGACACTGTGCCTTTTCTGCACCTGCTTTTCAAACGTACTAAATTCAGACACAAAAACACTGCTCACAATCAGTTGCAAGTTTGATAAATCACATTGCGGGTGCTAAATGATAACATTTGCATCTCCTCCTCTCAGTATTTTGCATGCTCTGATGATCTGCATGTATCCTGCATATTCATGAGAGCAAACACGCTAAATGGACTGTCGTGCTATTTTTCTCATCTGACAGACTCGATCCGCAGTGCACTCTGCTAGTAGATCAGCTTTGTGCGTGCTATTAAGTTTGAAAGTGTTTTAATACACGCGAACCTTCAGTAGATCAGGCCCTATGTCTTTCACTGTCTCGTTGCCAGATTGTTGTAGTCATTGTCTTCGTTCCAGTGATCATAGTTTAGACTGGTCATGTTCTTCTTGCCTCTTTTTCTGACCATGGTTATTGTTTCAATTTTTTTAGCTTGTTCGCTTGGATCTACAGTGGCGTAGCAGGCAGTGCACTTGCCTCACAACAAGCAGGTTCCTGGTTCGATTCCCGGGTCAGACAGGGGCCTGTGTGAAGTTTGCATGTTCTTCCTGTGCATGTGTGGGTTCTCTCCGGCACTCCGACTTCCTCCCACAGACCAAAAACATGCTCGTTAGGTTATTTGGTCATTCTAAGTTGCCCTTAGGTATGAGTGTGAGCGTGAATGGTTGTCTGTCTCTCTATGTTGCCCTGCGATTGATTGCCCACCAGTTCAGTGTGTACCCTGCCTTTCGCCCAATGACAGCTTGGATAGGCTCCAGCCCCCCGACCAAAGGGACAAAGGGATATAGATAATGAGTGAATGCCTTGATTTGTTTTTGTGTGAATGTGTGCGTGTGTGTGTGTGCATCTGTGTGTGTATCTATCTATCCATCCATCCATCCATCCATCCATCTATCTATCTATCTATCCTTACTGCCTCCTCAAAGGTCACTGATTGGTCAGTGCCTCTGCTTTCCGATCTCAACTCTTCCAGCTTGGAGCTGTTTCAGATCGATCTACTTGATTACAGTCATGGAAGCCAGCCGGTCTTGCTCAAAGGTTACCAGATTCCTGCCACAGACCAAAAACATTTCATGCCATGCTCCGACTTCTGAGACCCCTTCCTCCAGCCTGGTCTTACATTGCAAGATTCTTATTTAAATGGGAAGGGTCTCGTAGCCCAACCTAAAGTCTTAAAGAGATTCTTAAAGGATAAGTTCGGTTTCTACAGCTTTCACATTGTTTATAGAATGACGTAGAACAATATACTCACCCAGAAGGCTTTCCTGATCCAAACAGTGCTTCAGGAGATATTTAGATCCAAAATTGAGCAGCAGACATCCGTATAATGGTAGCACACGGGGCATGTTAGCGCCGCTCCTAAAACTGCATTAATCGTCCAAAAACTCATGTTTTTCACCAATATTTCATTATGGTCCGCTCACGCTATTACTCCAATACAGTCTGTGTCGCCCCAGACGTGTTTTGTGGCTCTGCTGACCTCTGAACTGAAGAAGAAGAACGTTTGCCTCCACGCATGCGCAGTACTCTCTGGAGAGCTGTTCTTCTCTTTGCCTCCGCTTCCTCCTTTCGATGAGCTCCTCATCTGTAAACTCTGGCTCGAAACTGTAAGGACACCCATCATATTCAAAGTTCTCCTCTATAACATCTTCATCTGATAGATATTCATCCATTTTGCACAAAACTGGAAGAAGAAAGTCGTTGTGTAGCCGGCGGTCTTCCCCTGAAACAATGAGCCGTACTGTGCAGGCACGGAGGCAAACCTTCTTCTTCTTCAGTTCAGAGGTCGGTACAGCCACAAAAACATGTCTGGAGTGACACAGACTTGTGGAGGAGTAGCGTGAGCAGACCATGATGAAATATTGGTGAAACTAATGAGTTTTTGGACGATTAATGCACTTTTAGGAGTGGCGCTGTACATACCCCGTGTGCTACCATTATATGGATGTCCGCCGCTCAATTTTGGATCTAAATATCTCCTGAAGCACTGTTTGGATCAGGAAAGCCTTCTGGGTGAGTATATTGTTCTACTTCATTCTATAAACAATGTGAAAGCTGTAGAAACCGAACTTATCCTTTAAGAGTGCAAAAGTGAATATGACTTAAGTAGGATTCTGTGACCTGCAGTCCTGTATTTCAAACCTTAGACCCACTCAGCTGCACCACACCATGCTTGACCTCATCTCCCCTTTGGCCTCTCAACACAGAGCACCCTGCACTGTGTGTGTGTGTTGAGCTATGTTTGGGTGTGTATGTGTGTATATGTTGGTTCAGCACTGGAGTGATGGTAAAACTGGGAGGAGGAGGGGTGACTTTAATCCTCACCTTTCCACCCCCGAGGTAAGACTGAAAGGATGATAGGAGAATGTAGCCGGGCCCATGAGTGTGTAGTAACTATCGGTGTGTAAGTGTGTGTGCTCCCATATCTGTGTGATTCTCGGCCTCGGCCATAGAGAATGAATGGGTTTAGTGCCGCGGCCGGACAGAAAAATCAATGCTTCATATGAGGAGGCTGCGGGGGTTAGGCCTCCGTGTTCATGTCAACAAGGCTATTGGTTTTCTTAATACTCCAAAGTTGGCGTTTCCCCGCTTCGGGAGGGCCGCCGAGGTGACTTGTGTGGTCAAAGCTTAACAAAGGGATCCTGCCTTCTAGCCTTTGCTGTACTCCTTGGCCGAGGGAAGCCGGGCCAGGATTAATTACCAAGTGTGCGGGCTGGATATTAGTTGTTGTTTTCTCCCATTGTCACACCATTGGACTGGGGCTATTGGAGGCAGCTTGTGTGCTGCAGACTGTGGGCTAACACTGTTAGATGGAGTAACACAGTTAGATGTAATAGTGCCGTGATTCTGGTGTGGCAATCATGCTGCCTCTCAGAGCAGCTTTAAGAGAATAATCAATGGTGATAGTGATGCCAGAAAGTGATTATTCAACAAGAAAAACAGACGTTTCTTTGATAACTACAAGCACAGGAATATAAAAACAGCACATTTTATACAATCATGGACCATTTAAATAATTTATTTGCTTTCAGCATCAGTTTGAATACAGCCTACGCCATCAAGGAGCTGTGCATGCATTTTGGGAGCGGAAGTACTGGCTGTATTTCCGCTGTTGGAGGCAGGACGATGATATTACGACATTAAGTAAAGAAAAAATGCTAAACAGCCTGCACCATGACATCAGGTTGTTGCATTTACTGTTGTATGAACCGATATTCCCAGCAGTGACTTAAGTCCTACTGCATACCAAGGGGCTCTTGGCCGTTGCAGAGCCACTGAAGGCTGCTGTGGTTGCAGGCTATCAAGCAGGTGGACTGGACTGAGGACACTAAATAAAATACACACATCTGCGGTACCACTTTTATATCAGGTAGGTGTGGTTTTCATAAAAAAAAAAAAGCTGGAAAAGCATTGATAATTTAATGCAGTCTAATCTGGATAAATAACTGTGTGATGGACTGGTGTAGCCCAGATTTGGTGCTTTCAGTCTTTGTTTACACTACACAAAAACAAGGACCCCAAGGCACAGATGGAGAGGTGAGGATAAATAGCCATGGCCCCTCTTGGCTTTTTTTTTCTTTAGCATTAACAACCAGCTCAACTGTTTGGCAGAGGTCATCAGTGAATTCAGCTATATTCAATGTTTTTTAAAAAATCAAATCAAATCATTTAAACAACCATTAACATTTCAGGGAACATAGAAAATTACAAACATAACCAGATATTCTCTTAAACTGGGATTTAAAGGTCTGAAAGCTAACAGTTAATCACTTAATAACTTAAGAAATGTGCAAATATTTGGAAAAGTCAATTAGAAAGGACATAAATTATTATATAGCAGGAAAAACAGAATAGATTATATTGAATTTGACAAACAAAAAAATGTTTTTTGATAAATAACAGATTATCTATATCTATATGTCTATTTGTTTATATATTCATATAGGCACAAATATGTGTGTGTTTGTGTGTGGGAAGGTATATGTGTGTGTGTGTGTGTGTAACATACTGATTAATGCTTAAAATCAATGGTAGGGATCCCATGTTTACAATTTCCAGAAAAAGTTATCAAATTATGAACAAAATTCCACGTCTACAAATGGTTAGGTGTTATTGAAGGTTTAGTAAAAGTTGTATACTGTTAATGGCTCCTGTTTTCTTTCTTACTCCTTTAGTCCAGTTTTTCTCCTGCACTGTGGTCCAGTGTTCCTACAGCCATAGCTTTTTCATAAGCAGGAAACATTTTTAGTGTCTTAATACATCTTTGTCAGATGGAGCATCTCTCAGTTACAAGGATGTCCACATGTATTCTGGACACATTTTGCAGTATTTAAGTCCGCATGGTTTCTGGCTCGTCTGACACTCCCTGTAAGAGCTAAAGATTCATCATGTGACTGATCAGTTGTGAGAGACCGGACCAGTCACAGCTCATGAACTGTGCATTGACGTATGTCCCCATTTTACTTAGAGTAGGCATATTATATGTAACAGCTGATACTTCATTTTGATACTCAATGCTTTTTTTGGTGCATGTGCTAACTGTTCCCTTTTTTAAATTAAACACAAGACGATATCCCAGTCCAGAGGAGTGAATATGATGATCTTAACCTGGAGCACCGTCAACTTCAGGATGAACATGTCAACCTGCAGCAGGAGTTTGACACTCTACAGGCTGAGAAATGGAAAATATAAAAAGGGAACTGGAAAAATCAAGGTTGGCCTGTACAACTCTGAGGCGCGACATTGGATTTTTTTTCACAGGACTTGTATCTGCTATTTTTGAATGGCTATGTACAGCGTTGATTAAAAAGTTAAATGTCTTGATTCACTAAAGTACATCATTATGAAGACAGGTTTGAATCACAAATAAACAGTGTTAATAGAAGTAGTGCTATACCACAATATGATATAAACATAAAAGTGATTTTATTTTAGGAAATCAAAATTTAGAAGATCACAATTTAATGGATAAAGATATATAACAGAACTTCTAAAACAACCAGGCAAGTCCACAACATAATTTATGCCAAAGATTTAACTGGTTACTTTGTTGTTTTCATCGTAGTCAGTCATACATCGTAGTCTTTTGCCCTTGTTTTTTTTTTTTGAGACTTTAGGACACTAAACTCATCATTAATGTCGTGGTAATTCAAATCTTGTTCATGTCTGCACAATACATAATCATACGAAACAAGAGATTTGTGTGGTCGTAGCTTTTCTCTTCTATAAACACTAGGTTTTTAAACCAAACGCAAGTCGGGCCACTTGCTAACGTCATGATCCCAGTCAGTTATTATAACGGAGGATTAGGGCCACGTTGGAAACCAAAAAAAAGTAAGGTTACAAGAATAAAGTCGTAAAGATACAAGACTAATCTCATAAATTACGAGAAAAAAGTCACAAAGTTATGAGAATAATCTCATAAATTTATGAGAGTAAAGTCAGAGTTTTAGATCAAACTAGGAAACATCCCTTTGGGTATACTTAGAAAGATATTCACAGATTCAGACTTTGCGGCTCAATAACTCATCAACAAAAGAACGTATTTCCAAACCCGACCACTCTTTTTGATCACTGTAATGAAGACTGTGAGCTACAAGCTTGTTTTCCTCCAAACAAGCCGTCATGTTTTATTTATTTTTATTTATTTAACCTTTATTTAACCAGGTAAAAGACCCATTGAGGTCAAGACCTCTTTCACTAGGGCGACCTGGCTAAGAGAGGCAGCAACACATGTCACAGTAGACAAAACAGACAGAGTACAGCAACAGAGATTAAAATACAAACAATAAAATGCAGGAGTTATTTTAAGAAACAATTTAAGAACACAGGCACTGTTGGATGGATTCACGTTGTCGGTTTCTCAGGGTAGAGCGGAAAACTTCCAAAGAAACAAGTTCAGTCAGTTTCAGTTCAGATTGCAGGGCATTCCAAGTAGAAGGAGCAGAGTAACTAAAAGCTTTTTTTCCTGTTTCAGTTTGTACACGTGGAACAGAAAGATACAAGATGTCATTTGACCGTAAAGCATAATGGCTTTCATTTCTCCCAAGAAAAGTGCTTAAATAGCAAGGACCCAGTCCAAGAACAGCTTTATAAACCAGAGTCATCCAGTGCGTATATCGCCGTATATCCAAAGAGGGCATGCCAGTTTTAGCATACAGTTCACAGTGGTGGGTGAGGCGACTACAACCTGTGATAAACCTCAGAGCACACTGGTAGACTGGAGTCAAGGACTGAAGGCAGGTGGTTGAAGCAGACAAATATACAACATCACCATAATCAAGAACAGGCAAAAAAGTAGCCGACACCAAAAGCTCTGAGAGAGAAACACGACTTGTAGAAGAAACCGAGTTTCGCCCTAAGTTTAGAAAGTAGATTTTTCACATGCACTTTGAAAGAAAGGTCCCCATCAATAGTTAATCCAAGGTACTTATAACTGGTGACCAGCTCTAGGGTTTTACCTTGGAAAGTTCTAATTGAGGGGATTTCCTCCAGGGCAACAGATGCCTTTGAAAAAAAGCATTATTTTAGATTTATCGGCATTTAAAACCATTTTCAAGTTTGCCAGACGAATCTGCACAACATCAAAAGCTGTTTGCAAGAATTCAACGCAACTGAGTGTGAACAGCAGTAAATTACAGAATTGTCAGCATAAAAATGATGTGACGCATTTGGCAAGTTTGCACACAAATCATTGATATAAATTGTGAACAGAATGGGTCCTAAGACTGAGCCTTGTGGCACGCCTTTTGTGATCTCAAGAAAGGAAGAACTAACTCCAGCCATCTGAACACACTGTAACCTATTTACTAAGTAGTCGGCAAACCAAGCGACTGCTTGTTTAGAAATTCCAATCTTAAAGAGAATTTTTAAAAGTAGATTGTGATCCACAGTGTCAAATGCCTTTGATAGGTCAAGAAACAGTGCAACACAAAACCTTTGACCATATGAGCCATGGCCAATTGGCCTCAATACACTGAAGCTGATGGCTCGACGGCTTCGGGACCATTGGCAAATTTCCATATTGGAGGAATGGTGTGAAAGAAAATTCAATAACTTCCCCACACTGAGAAGTAAAGTCTTCAAAATCACAGCAAATACAAAGGATCCTATGTTAATCATACTACGGGTCATATTTTCTTGAAGTCTTATAAATTAAACTATTTTACAGGACTTTCTGATTGAAAATAAATCAAATACCATCAAAGTAATGACATCTACCAACCAAGTCATAATAAAACATGAATGGCGATCTCCTCTGCTTTGAACTACAGCTCTTTGTTCAGTAGAGCTAGTTTGATTTGATTTAAATTATGTTTTGTATATTTAATTGTGTTAATTAATGTTTTTGGAAAATAATAACTGCAATGATAATAACTGCAGCGATTTTATTGCTGCTTACTGTAGTGACATTAAAGCAATACTAATGATCAAACATCTTTTCAATATTATAGCAAATGCTGTATGTCCCTTTATTAAACATTTGTTGTACTCTTTTGGAAATGTCTGCCGCTTTCTAAACACTTTCGATATTTTCTTTATAACAGAAATTTTCAGTATTACAAATTAATCTATCCATCTTTTGCACTTTTTCACAATTTTTTTCTGATTTTTGCCCACATGATTTAACAATGATGACAAAAAGACAAAAACAGCAGGAAAAATCAATAACTATACAATTTTAGGCCTATTTAGGAAGCTTAACTCCAGTGGAGTAGTTTTGAAAACATTAAAGTAATACCAACTCATTTAAATATTTTAAGCATATATTACTGTCCTGACATCATGCAAACATAACTTTTCTTTATCTTGATGTAAATAAACTAATGGCTAACATGGCATGTGCCTCTCAGACTGTATGGAGCATCATCAAGTTCAAACTCTAAAACAGTTGCTGCAGGCGAACTTTCATCTCTTTTTTCCGAACCTTTCATCTCCATTTTATCACAGTGTTTGTAATTTGAATCAGATATCAGAGTTGACTGGGCAGAAGATTTTTGGTTTGTCTTCTCATCCTGGGCCTCCCCTAAATTCCTCTTGCTTCCCCCAGAGGCCTGCCCCACACTTTATTAACCACTGTTAGAGCTAGCTACTTTTATGAGGTTGGCTTTAAAATGTTGAGACCACAAGAAATGTTATTCTCCTTTAAGAACCCAATGAGATATTTAAGTGTTTCATGAAATAAAGCACAATACTTGTATTGTTGGTAATGTCCTGATATCTCCTAATTAAGTCAGTGTTACCCAAAAAGTGTTCTCTGATTTAAGGTGAAGTCTTTTCATCACTATTTCATTGTTCATCTTTTAGTTAGTGATCTTTGATGCCTTATCTAACATTGCCTACTTGTCACGTTTGACATGTTAATAAAGCTATTGAAGTTAATTTTGCACATTTTAATGATTTAGGGCATGCAGTGAAATAAGGATGACCGCTGTGTGTGCACATTCTGTTATCATAATAAAAATAAATTAAAATATCTAAGTTTGATGGACCACTTGAGAAACTTTCTAACAATAAGGCATAAGTTCATTTGAAGAATTTAAGATTGCCTTGTTAACCCAGCTTTCTTGAGTTTTATATGCCCTTTAGTGAGTTTAACATGTCTGCTCCAGGTGACAGAGTGAGACAAGACTTCCCTTCTCCCCTTTTGCATCGTGCCAGTAGCTGCCTGAAAGCAGCATGCTACTCCAGACCAGTTAACATCCTGCCATTGTTTCATCAGTGATGAGAAGTCTATTGGCTGTGGGGTCACAAGCCCAGTGTAAAACAGGGGCAGCAGGATTGACCTTTCACTAAGTCCCTCCCACAAACAGCTACTGTCCAATCCCACTTAACAACCAGTATGCCTGAGCGGTGTGCATAAAGGACGAGAGAGTCAGACAGTTGATATCCGAGAAGTTTGGAGGTTGGTGTTGATTTTTCTGTCTTCTCCAAGCCCAATACGCAAGCAGAAAGATGCTGTGTGGAGAAAGCAAAAGGACATCTACATTTGTTCTAAAGTAAGGTGCTAACTAACGTTAGCTAACCATAGCTCTGTGTGCTGGGTAAGACAACATTAGCAAACAAAGAGGTCTCAGTAGTAGGTTAATTCTGTTAAACCTGAGCCACTGGGTAATATTTAGGCAAAAGAAATACAAGTTACAGCAGAGACAATTTCTGACACACTGCATCTGTTAGGAATTTTGTGAACAGATGCCCGAGAAAAGAGCAGACACAGTGATAACGATAACAATGTTCATTTCAATTTAAACAATATCGACTTACCTTGCTGGACAAGAATGTTGTTCTTGTTCTTGTATGTGATTGTTTTTAGAGTGAAGTACGAACACACTGGCTGCTTGACACTTGCATTGAGATCTGTGAGCTTTCCCCTCTATTTTAATGTCCTCTACATTTGAACTCTGACATTTGATTTGGTGAATGTATCTCTCAAAAGCATACTGGAGATCTTTCTGTTCCCTTCTTTCTGATATCTGAAGAAAAGTTCCAGAAATTTGCAGATATTTCCTCAGGAATATCAGTCATTGGTGCTGCTAAAAACTCCATATTTCTCATTCTATGAGAGAAAGCTTGACAGGCGTAGCAACAGTAACCGGGGGGGTGGGGCCTCAGAGCTCTAATCACCTCAGAGCAGACCATAGACTGTAAAAAACATGGACGCCATGATGCTAGGCTAAAATTGAAGCTGCCGCAAAAACTGCTCCGCCTGGTGACTGGCTGCAGTAAAGGTCAAATCTCTGTCTCCCCCATTCATCTGAATGGGCCGTAGCGAAACTTCAAAAAATGAATACACCTCTTAGAAATATTTCTCCTATCTGTATGCTGTGGTGATATGAAAGTATTACTGGGCTGCGTTTTTTCTAAGGCCTTTTTTTTTCTGAAAAGTTTCTTTTTCATCAGTTATTAGAGTTTAAAAAATAACCGCAATTTAAGGCAGCTTCACAATGATTGTGTACGGCGTATGCTGCGGAGTGTTGCAACCATTTACGACAGCTGCGTCCGGATTATGGCCCAAATTCTCTACTGGTTGCACAATGGCAGCGCCCTGACAGGGGATTTTCTGGCTTCAAATCCGTTACATGGTGGAAGGCGTAGCCACGCTATCCAGTTCTTATAATACATCCATGGAGCAGACCAGTCAACCAATCAGAGTGTACTTAGCCCATGTGGAGTAAGGGGCCTTAAAGTGACAGGAGCTCTGAGAGATCATCCAAACGGGGAAGAGTTTAAGAGAATCAGCTAAAGTTTTTTTATCTTATGAACATCCCGTAAATTGCTATATTTTACCCATAGACTGTAAAAAGAAGTGTGATTTTGACTGGTCAGTCCCAGTCAACATTCTCCTGCAGTTTAGTAGCCTTATTTTTCTGCTTGTATTTTTTCAATCTTGTACATGTTTTTGACATGGGGTCCATGTCTTCTTTTGTTTTGGTGAATGTTTATGGCAGCATTACATCTCCTCTTATAAGCCTGTTATATCTTTTTATATATTATATGGTTTTCAATGTTTTTGTGTGGACAGACACATTTTTCGAATTTAGCAGTTTTGAACATACCCTAGTAGTCCTTGTTATAAGGTATAAGGTAAGGTATAAGGTATAAGCATGAGTTCAGACAGTATGAGGCAAATATCAGATATATGGACACCACATCTATATTTCAGCAGTCCTACATCTGTGCTGGTGGAAAAAAAATGTATCTTACCAAAGGATGTTGGTGTGAGGACCCACACAAAATAAATCCTGCTAATATTATTTTCCAGCAAAACTCTCTTTGGGCAGTCATGGTTGTTTCTGACTGTGTAATTAGTTGTAGAACTAATTTTCAACAGTGCAGTCAAATAAACACTGTTATAACATTTATTGAAGATAAATTTGACAACACTGGTGGCTGATTTAAAACACTTGCTCCCAAATCCAGGCAGGACCTCTCCGCGAGGAGTTTGGATGGTCTCTACTTACACATTTGGGTTTTCTGCAGGAAAAAGCTCAACCTGCCACACTGCATGGCTGCCCCAATTTTAATGACCCTTCAATGTTTTATAGACTTCTGGGTAAGTTCACTCTTAAGGCCTGTGCACACACGACCAATGCAAAAAGCAGCAAGAGGGTTATATTTTTTACTTGATCACCTGTTTACATTATAATTGATGCATACTTGAATGATTATTGTGTATAGTCTAAATAGTGCCACATTGAGCAGACACTAAACAGACACATCTGATGGTGTCAAAGAAAGGAGAACTTGGTGTGTTTCACTCAGGAGCTTGAACTACTTCAGTTTCTTCTGGACCATAGTAGAAGCTTTAGTATACACTCAAAAATCATATACCTGCCTTCACTTGATGGATTCGCTTCAAATTGTACATGATTATATTTATCATATGACTCTATAAACCGTCAATTCCATCTGGATCCCATCCAGATTGATGTCACAAAAATCATTGAAGTTTATAATTGCAAATTATTTCTTATATATTAATTGTATATTAATCATTAACTGATTAGATCTATAACATTTTTTTTAATTTGTCATTGGCTGCTGCATTATCTAAATTATAGTTTGTATGCTAACTCAAACTGACTTTTTTACGCCTATATCACATTACCCAGCTTCCCTTGCAATGCCTGCAGAGGATTTTTCCACAAGGACAGACATGAGCGGAGACTCGTGCATGATATTGGAATGTGTGGTGATCCAGAATTGTATCTTGGCGGAGGTCTGTGCTCTTCGAGTGCTTTTCTACTTGTCATTTTAATGACTCTGGTCAAATCAAACTAGCTGCTGTCGCTGCCAGTGTTTGAATGTTTTGAGCGACTGTGGCATACATGCCAACAATGAGTCCCTTCATTGTTTAGATTTGGGCTTACAGAAGCAACAGTTTAAAAATATTGACTTCAGTACAAAGAAATAAGAGCCACTCTAGCTTCACTGGCTAGCTGTGATTAATATGTATATATATATATATATATATATATATATATATATATATATATATATATATATATATATATGTGTGTGTATATGTATATATGTATATATATATATATATATATATATATATATATATATAGATATACATATAAATAGATAGATAGATAGATAGATAGATAGATAGATAGATAGATAGATAGATAGATAGATAGATAGATAGATAGATAGATAGATAGATAGATAGATAGATAGATAGATATATGTATGAGAAACATCCAACTTGTGTTTCGAGGCTTTTAATCAGAGGGATGATATTTACTGGGTATTTGGTGATTTGTTGAGTACAGTGGTGAAGAAGGTTAGTGCGCTTGCCTTGCAGCAATAAGGTAGTTAGTTGGCCTATGTAGGCCGGGGTCTTCCTGTGTATGGACCGAAAAGATGCTTATTTGGTTGACTGGTGACTCTAAAATGCCCAGTGGTTTGAGTGAGTGTGTGAATGGTTGTTTGACTCTCTATGGCACTGCGATCCGTTGGTGACCTAGGGTGTACCTCACCTCTTATCCACTGTCAGCTGCTCCAGCCGCCTGCAACCTTGAAAGAGAAGTGGATGAAAGGATGGATGGATGACTTCGGTCTGATTTCTCAATATAGCTTGTTTGCAGGCTATCAAATGTTTTGTCCATTTAAAAAAACACTTTGCAAAGTTACGTTCCAGCTAAAAAAAAATCTTTACCAATCTTTTGCTAGTCAGAGGGTGGGTGGGAGTGTACACACTTGACATTATCGTTATTATTATGTTTACACTTTACATTTACATTATTTATTATTTTAGCCTTACATTGTCTTGGACAAACTGCTTTTTTCACGACAGACACTCACATCTCATTTTGCATTCAGTTTGATATGAGAAGGGGAAATTCCATAGTTTATCAGGCTGGTAAGAATATTACGTATTTCTTTATTTCTGCATATCAATATTTGCCACCATATCTTCTCTGGTTTATTTGTCTTCCTTCGGGAGCCTCACTGTGCTGCTGCACCTTTGCTCAAACACACACTCATACAAACTCACACAAATGCACAGAAGTGGTCGTTAGCGACACCCTGCTATAGACAGCAAACCTTTAGGGAGGGGTCTGGGGGTCGGCGGAGGCAGGGCCGACCCAGCCGTTGAACATTGCTCACCCAGAGCAATCGGATGAAAACGCAGTGCAGATGTAATTTGTTTTCAATGGCTAAAACTGTGAATGGAGACCTGGGAGAGAGTGTGTGTGGTTGTTAAGAAAGACTTGTAGGCACTAAGAGAGGGCAGGAAATACAACGCTGCAGACCCAAATACAATAAAAATGGATTGTGTGTGTGTGTGTGTGTGTGTGTGTGTGTGTGTGTGTTTGTAGGGATATTTGCAGGTCTGGTAACCATCACTGGGCTCTGGACATCATTGGAAGGATTACTAAATGTGTCCTATGGGTTAGCTATAGGCTACTACTCTCTCTCTGCCTCAGTTTGCCTTTCTTCCTGCTGTTCTTTGGAGAGAAAACACAGACTAGCCCTCAATAAACTCACTTAAAATGAAACACAGCTCAGGGAGAGAGAGGGTCAGGCTAAAACTGTGAATGGAGACCTGGGAGAGAGTGTGTGTGTGGTTGTTAAGGAAGACTTTGCATGCAGGAGCTGCACATATCACCAGTCATTTGAACATTTACAAAATTTATTCTGTAGACTTCAGATTGTTTTATAATTGTGATTATTTTAATGAGGATGCATAATTCAGAGATTAAAGACATGATATGTCAAATTTGGCCACCAGAGAAATAAAACAACATTAATTAATTGAGATGTAACAAGTCACTCCATCCTGCTTTCACTGTTTCCTTCATCTGAGGACTTGATTCAGTAAAATGTCACTCCATAAAGGTGTGTTTACTCAGCAGAGAAGCAATGTTTCAGTTTTGAGGAAAAACTTCACATAATGAGAGTATAATGTTTTAAAAAGTAATCCTGGTTCACATTTGTAGTTCACAGTAGGAACTCCCAAAGCATCCTGGGACGAGCTTTGAAAGAATCAGGAAGTCACTTTCAAAGATATTCATTTCCCTCATTATATGAAATGATCACCTTGCAGCACAGCTTGACCGGCCTGATTCAATGTCTATAAACATGGTGATCCATCTTCTCAAGCTTCAATGTACAAGGACTGTGAGTTTCCATAAGCAGCATGGACCAATCAGCATCCTTGAGAGCAGGAAGAGGTGGGAGCTACACGGGAGACAACTACAGGAAGTGACTGCTTGTAGAGAGATCAGCATAGATGCTAACAGCTTCAGTCATAGTTTTAGCAGATCTGGACTACATTTCTGTATTCAATGAAAAACAAACAACATTGAAAGCATTTCTTAAAATAAATCATATTTAATTTAAAGGACTTTCTAAGGGGGCTGCTAATTTGAGGGAGATTTTAATGATGCCCTAAAAGTTGTTCTACACTCTGCTTGTGATTTGATGTTGATCATTTTAACAAGGAAGTCAAGGCAGCACTTGGTATTGTTGCACCAATAAAAATGAAAAAGAGTAAAGGTTTAAATTTCTCTTAGAACTAATTTTCAGGTTGTTTTATTGATTTTTCATTAGAATGTTTTTTTTTAATGTTCTTTGTTCTGCTACTTCATCTCGTGTTATTTTACCATATAGCCCCACCTTTCCCTGAAACTGCACATGTGAACCCCGGCAGAGACAGAAATAGTGGTGGGATGTGGTGTTGAGCACCACCTACTACACCATCTGGCCTGTGATGAAAGTGACTGACAAGAACAATCGTCCAGTCACCTGCTGGATATGCTCTTAAAGGTTCTGCCCATTCCTCCTTTGACTCACATTTTAACTTGTCTTTTATTTGATCATCAACACTATACCTCCTATCTGAAAGTCTGCCGATGTCCATCCTCAGCTCAAAGGGGTGACCCCTTGATTTTAACAAATACAGGCCCATGTCAAAGCTGTCTGCTGTGGCCAAAGCTCTCGAGTTCCTGGTTAGACTAATGATTCCCTTTCTTTTTCAGTTCATTTCAGCAGCTTGTTAAAAAAACAAAACTGAAGTTAGGTTTTTTCTTTAGACTTAAGTCCTGTCTCTTTTATGAATCTATGAGACTGAGTTCTTTTTGTAAGTTTGTGCTAGACAGTGGTGATGTTTTGTACATGCACACCTCCTCCTAAAGATTACAATTCCTGGATACTGTATATCACTGGTTTCAAATTGTTGTATGCTCGGATTGAAAGCTTTCTCTTTCTGCATACAGACTCAATTAATGAAATTTTCTTATTTCTAAATGTATTATTGGTCTGCTCCCATCCTACCTTCTGACCTACATCAGTCAGAGGAGCACAGGGCTTCATAATCTTCTGTCTCAGGATCTTTTCTTGTTGTCTGTTCCAAAAGTAAAAAGTGAGCTGGAAAAAGGCATTCAGGTTTGCAGCTTCACTTGGAATGTACTACAGAAAGACCTGAAACTTAAAGATTTGGTTTCACTGGTTACTTTTAAAACAATGTTGAGCGACTTGGAGGTGAACACATCTGGCTGGAGATGTTTTCTCTGATGCACTTTATCTTTCCCATGTGGACATCCAAGCAACTTTTTAGTGACTTCTCTTTCTTAATGTGTTGAATTCCTGTTTCATGGGTTTGATGACTGCATGTGTTTGTGTAAAACTGTTAAATGTGCTTCTGTCTTGGCCAGGTCACTCTTGCAAAAGCGATTGTTGGTCTCAATGAGGCTTTGCTTCCTTGTTTAAAAAAGATTAAATAAATAATTAAAATTCTAAAAAATGTGTACTGAGCTCATACAGATGGACTGGTATGTATGGAGCAGAAATTAATCTGTGAAACAGAAATATTCACATTATGGAGTGATGTTTTTTTTAACAAAAAAGTCTTCACCTTTAAAAGAGAAGTAATGCTGATGACAGAAGGAGACAGCAGTTTAGTTCTTTACGTGTGTAAGCTAACACACAAACACGTCTGTTTCTCTAGTCGCTCAAAAATGTCTCTCTGCTGTAGTCCATTGACAACCAGCAGTGCTTCCCCCATCCACTGAACATGCAAGTCACTTGTCTGTAAATGGTCAATATCTATACTTTGATATACTTTGAACGTGGTCAGATCGTCGAGCTGCAAAAGCACGGCCTCTCGCAGCGTGCCATTGCTGCTGAGGTTGGACGCAGTAAGACAGTCATTCTACATTTTTTGAAAGATCCTGAGCATTATGGAACAAAAAAGTCAAGTGGTAGACCCAAAAAAATTACACCTGCGCTGAGCCGGAGGATCTGATTGGCTGTCCGTCAAGACACAGGGCGGTCCTCGACCCAAATTAAGGCCCTTACTGGTGCCGACTGCAGCGCAATAACCATCAGACGACATCTGTGGGAAAAGGGTTTCAAAAACAAATTATGAATTCAAAGACCTCGACTCTTTCCACGCCACAAAACTGCCCGTTTAGACTTTGCCAGGGAGCATCAAACATGGGACATTGAAAGGTGGAAAAAAGTTTTATTCTCTGATGAGAAAAAATGTAACCTTGACGGTCCAGATGGCTTCAACTTTACTGGCATGACAAGGAGATCCCACCTGAGATGTTTTCTACCCGGCACAATGGAGGGGGGTCCATCATGATCTGGGCTACTTTTTCATTCAGTGAACACTGGAGCTTCAGGTGGTGCAGGGTGCTCGCTTGAACAAGGACTTCTTCAGGGAGAATAACATGACTCTTTTGGACCATCCTGCATGTTCCGCTGATTTAAATCCCATAGAGAACATTTGGGGATGAATGGCAAGGGAAGTTTATAAAAATGGCCGTCAGTTCCACACAGTTGATGCCCTTCGTGAAACCATCTTCACCACTTGGAGCAATATTCCCAAAAGCTTCCTTGAAACACTCTCATCAAGCATGCCCAAACTAATTTTTGAAGTGATCAACAAGAAAGGTGGAGCTACTCATTACTGAGTCCTACTGCGAAAAAAATTTTGTTCTGGTTTGGAGAGTTTTTTTTGTAATTTTTGAGCTATGGTCTTAAACTTTTGATCAGCTGATAAACAGACTATTTCAGTTTATTTGTTGTCTTCAATAAATTACTTTTTCAAAGTGCTTTTTGTCACACTCCCTCTTCTTGCTTTTGCATATTGTAGCTCTATTTAAAACCTCTTTAAGGTCCAAATGTGCGAAATGCATATTCTAGCAATTTTTCAACTGGTCTTAAGATTTTGATCAGGTCTGTATTTGCATTAACTGTTTATCTTTGTAATCTACCCCTATGTATTTCCACTGTAACACCCAAGATGGATTACATCACTGCATTCATGTTGTTTACATTTCTAAATACATTTCTGTAATGATAAAGACGTATACCCAGGCAACGAACCCCCACACTCTGCTTAATGTACAATTATATATAATAGATTAAAGTATGTTTTTATTGGGCTATAACTTTATTTGTGCTGCTATAATGAGGTCAGAGTTTTCTGTATACATGCCTCGGAGTGTTTGATGCGAATTGGCAATCATTTCTGAACACACTGTAAAACTGCTTCTCCTCGAGATCGACCTCGTGATTGGCCCCCATAATGCCGCTCTCTATCCTCTGGTTAGTTAGCGGACTCTCTAACTTGTGAATGGGCTAATTTGTCCCCGACTTCCCCTTTGTCCTTCTCTGATCTCCTCCTCAGGCTCATCTCTATATGGCCTCTCTGTTTCCACATAATGGACATTTTGACCATTTGCCAAATCCGACGCTGTTTTCCTGGGCGATGGAGTCAGGGCAATTCTAATTCTTCACCAGAGGAGGAGGTGTGTGTGGACATGGCTGGGTTCATCGAGGGGGTGGGATTGTGTGGCATGAAATGAGTGAAGGTAGATTTAGACGGCACGCTGGGGCCAGATGGAGAGGGACATACAGTAAAAGGACATTATTCCCCTCTTGTCCGGACCCTCGCTGACACTCTCGTGCCCCCCCTCCCTCGCCCTCCATCTTTCTGCACGATTCCCTTGCTGAGGGTGGTCACCAGAGACCAGACCGGGGCTGATTTATTCTCCCCCTCTCCTGTCCTCTGCCTGACTGCCTCTGCAATGGAGAAATTTCCCCTCTCTCTCGCTCTCTCTCTCTTCAGTGGTACTAAAGGCAGAGGAAGCAGAGGAATGAGAATAGGGGGGCTAACATTAGAACATCTCTCTAATACACTCTCCCACTCTGTCTACTCCCGCTTTCACACCCCTCAGGTTTCCCTCAACGACTCTGTCTTCCTCTCAGCCCATCTGTATGTAGCAGGTATGAACACGTTAGGCTGGGACTTTATGGTTTTCCTGCACGGACCAGGTCAGAGTGTCTCCTCTGTTCAGGCAACTCATGCTGTTTTAATTAATTTACCACTCCGTCTCATATAGACCGGCTGTTTTTGTCTATTCCTGAAAAATCTGTACTGTAAACTAAACAGTCTACCACGCACATACAGTACGGACTGATTCAGCTTGAATCTGCTTTGCAGGATAGAGACAAAGTAACAATCTACAGTTTGCCAAAAGTTTAACATGATCTACTAGAACCTTCTCTGTCTTCAACGTCTTTAGACAAATTAATCTGCCAACAGATGAGGGGCTGAAAAAGACACCAGCAGCAGCATTGGTGCTGAGTTTTGTGTCCTCATCCACTGTTTATCTAACATTTTGGTATGTGTTCTGAGAGATACACGTTGACTTTTATTTTGAAGCGTATGTAACTTCCTGTCAACGTGTTGATTGTTCATTCACTTTACGGCACTTGATGTTACGTGCACATGGTTTTACGTCCCTTGCTGAACTGATGAAGCGGGAAAAAGGACAGGAACGTGTTTATCTATTCTTTGTAATTATCTATAGCCACTGAAGTGACGATGTGCCAGTGACTATAGTGGATATGAAGAATAAAGTTACAACTGAAGATATCAAGTATCGTCTTCAATGACATGGCTGATGAAGCAGCAAACGCAACAATTGGGCAATGGCAGCATTTGCAATACTAGAAAAGCACTTGGAGAGTGCAGACCTCCACCAGCAGCTCAGTTCTCTCCCATATTGTGATTTTTTTACCATAAAAATTAGTCCTACCTTTATTTCATGTAAATATTTAGATTCCTTGACCATGAAAACATACCATTAGCAATTGGTTTCATAATGATATCTATTTTAGTTCAGTAGTTATTCACGAAAATCACATTTTTCGCCATGGAGGATCCAGACGGTGATCCAGATTAACACCAAAATTGAATCAGTTCTTCTTTTTCCCATGCTGAACATTTCCTGAAAATTTCATCAAAATCCATCCATAACTTTTTGAGTTATTTTGTTCACAGACAGACAGATAAACAAACTCTCCCAAAAACATTACCTCCTTTGAGGAGGTAATAAGCATTTGCAGTATAAGCATGACCATAGGTGGGTGCCATACTGTTGTTGAGTTGAACATTAGCCGAGCATCTGTTTACTTCATTTCCAAGACCAGAGATCATCTTCACTTGCCCAGCAGAATGCCAGGCGGCTGTAAACAGAGACCCAAGTGGAAGTGCTAAAAGCTCCAATACTCCAAGTGTCCACTTTTATTAGACCGCCACCTGATGCAAGGCTGTCCTATATTAACAGCATAGGTATTTATCAAAATTATTATCATATTATTGTCATGCTTAGAGGATCTCTTTGTCGAAGTGTTTTCATTGAAATATATCTCAATTGAACCTGTTGTTATTCATGTGTTTCAAAGTTACTGTTTTAAAAAAAGACCAGATATTATAATTTTCTTGAAGAAGATGTCAAATGATATTTATTTACTTGCATTCATGACAAAATGGTTTAAGTGGTTGAATGTTGTGCTTGATTAGTTTCTGACCTTTCAGAGACCACGGAGCTGGCCAAAATTTGGGTGTAAAATACCAAATTCACTTAGAAATTCTTAATTTCTCTTCAATGTGTGTGTCTAGTAATAAAAACACTGGAAAAAAGGACAATCACAACCTATAAAATTCTTAATAACCAACTAAAAAATTGGCATATTTGATCAAATTCTAACAACCACTTTGCTGTTATTCAAGTAGTATTTCAGAAAATGTGTAGGAACAATAAAAAATCTACTTAAGGTCCAGCATTAGTGTTCAAAAATACAACACAAAAAGAAGCACACATGTGCCAAATTAAAAGCTCAAGGGAAAGTCTTTCCCATTTTTTGTTACTGTATTTCTAAAGAAGTACACCCAGGTCTTGTTTTTTGTCGTTTGTGTCGTTAAACAGTCCAAACAGGGGCATCTTCAAAGTTTGTAGTTTTGACATGTCTGACTTTTTCCAAGCACAGAAAAAAAATCCCTTACATTATGCAGTACACCACAGAAAAAAAAAAAAAGTATGCTTTAAAATTTGTAGCTACTCAAACTTTATATTTTTATTAGTTGAAGCTGGAGCTGACACAAGTGGACAAGGGTTTAAATTTAAGTGGCTCCATCAGCTTGCTCTTTTGTCATATGAAATTCTGATTCTGTGATGGATCACAAACACTTCTTCTTAATCTTAAACGTGCAGTTTTCCTGAGGCTTATTCAGCGAGCTTAGGACACAGCAGGCAGTGAGCGTGAGCCATGCGTGACACTCGTTACATCAGCCAGCGTTTGGCTAATTGCCGGTGGGATGAAATAATTCTGCCCATGCTGACAGGTGAGAGGGAGCTCAACCGTGACCACAGAAGTATTTCTCCAGTGGTCTGAATGCGAGGGGGACTAAAGCGTGCTCTCTGCAGCTCACAATATGCAAACAGATGCATTCAAATTGAAGCAATAAGGCAGGAACAAGCATCCTTTAGGGGTTCACATGAATATGTATAATTCACGTTTATGGTTCCATCTCTATCTTGGCACCTTTTTTTCTGTCTTTTTTTCATTAATATCTTTTTTATTAATATGTCAGTTAGTTCCAGTGTTGAATGTAAACATTTCCTTTTAAATATCATCCAATTTAAAAAATAATAATAAGTGAATAAGTGGAGAATGCTAATACAATGTGCACCCTCGTAAATATTACTGAGTGTTGTACACAAAGTCATATTTGTTGATATATAGGCCTAAAATATCTATACACTCACATACCATTATGAACAAATAACATAAGTAAGGCTAGCTGGGGCATGAGGAGAAAAGATACATTAAAATCAGATAAAGAAATGAGCCAGAAATGAGCCAGAGTACTCCCGTGCACAAGACAAAAAGTCTTTCCCTCTCCCCCCGTGAACTCCAGTGGCTGAAACAGCTCATCCCCCTCTGATTGGTCCAACAGTGTTATACCCTACCATTGTTTTAACAACAGTTTAAGCCCATTGGCAAAGGCTGGCAATGCCAGTTAAGATGGGGGTATTGGTGTAAATGCAGTCACTATTTTAGATTATTTTGTACTTACTATTCTTTGTTAACAGCTCGTATTGTGGATCTTATGTTTTCAAGGTTTAATTAGACTTTTTTGTGTTGACCATGCACTTTTCAAGAATCACAGTTCAAACTGTCAGCTTTTTGGTGTAATTACAGCTTTTGACCACTTCTCTTGGGGGGGCTCTAATTTCTTTGTCAGTTTAAGCTTGTTGTCTTGCAGTTTCAGCGTCTTTTTCCTGTTTCGGTTTCACATGCTGGCAGCCAGTGTCGAGCAAGTTACTTTAAAAAAGTAATTAGTTATAGTTACTAGTTACTTTCTCAAAAAAGTAATTGAATTACTAACTGATTTACTCCTTTATAAATGTAATTAGTTAGTTAAAGTAACTGATGCGTTACTTTTTTGAAAAAGCTTTTGCTGCTTGAACTGTGTGGCTACATCTCTATGTCCTTCCTTGTTGTTACCTGCTGCAGCAACTCTGACATCATCAGTTCTCCAGCATGGCCCGATCGCGCCTGGCAAGCGAAATGCTCCGCCGAAGTATGTTTTAAAAATTTTGACCAGCTCTCACGTTGATGAAGCGTGGCCCAGCGTAAAGGCACTAAATTTTCTGCTGTGGCGCTTCAAGCTCCATCGAAATTCACTGTGTTCTGTAAGAAAGCACCAGACAGGAAGTCAACGTGTGGAGTATACAGAAGTTTCAAAATAAAACAGGATGCACAGACTCTCGAACGTACATTGCTCAATTGTTTGTCACTATGTCAAAACCGGAGGCACGAGCATCAGATCAGCAGTCAGTCAGAGGGTCTCAGAGACAACACGACACCATGGACGAAGAAAAGTGAATCTTAGCGGTACAGAAATATATAAGATTGTATACATGACAACAAACATCTTTTCTACAAGGATATAGACAGATAGAAGTTGAATAAATCATGAAGCTGTGTGGTTGAGACCTGCAAAAGAACCTTAGAGAAGAGAAGTGAGGTGTTGTTTATTTCTTTTCTCAGTCTATAACATGCTTTATGAGCGTGTGACATCGCTATTCTCATGAGAGCCTGTGGCTCTCCGGGGATCAGCCCTCCCCTACGGGGCTGCACACCGTGGTGCTCCTCGGTGTGCAGCTTTCAGTGGGTTTTGTCTGTCAGAGCAAGACCGTGGTGCAGCGCTTCAGCGTGCCGTGGAATTTGGGGGCGAGGCAGGTTGGATAACAGCTGTTTGACATCGGTGCAAAGTAACGCGTCACATTGCACTGTCAGTAACGGTAATGGCGTTGTAACACATGAAAAAGTAATTCATTAGATTACCCATTACTGGGAAAGCATAATGGCGTTGGTTATGCTGTTAAATCTAATGCCATTACTCCCAACAATGCTGGCAGCACACTCCGATTTTCTGCCAGAAGCAGTTAGAAGTTTATGGTTGAAGAACTGTGTGCTTTGTAACAGTGTGCTTTGTAACAGTAAAGCAGTAAAGCTCTGTAGAGCCAGAGCTGCAGCGGAGGCTCTGCAGCCACAGCTGTGGCTCTTCCGCGGAGGCCGTTTCACAGCGCTGTGAGAACTAGAGCCTTATTTAGCGGTGTTTTTGTGTGAAAGTAACGCACTGAAAATTCTCTAAATAAAGCGTGAATGCAGACCGATATCAGATTTTTTCGGTGGGAGTCCGTTAATGTGTGTTTTTGGTCAAGTAAAATATGGCCCCGTCTGAGTGCAGAGGGATCGGCAGACGAGCAGGACCGGAGCAGGGAGGGGGGGTTTAGTGCGGATGCCCTGGGCTTCTGCTGCACAGAAACACCGCTATAGGGGTAATTTCTGCCCTAAACCTTGTTATAGGACCCAAGTTGTTCCATCCCGGAATATCGCTTTAAGCATTCTAGATGTGTTTTCTTTGAGCTAAGACAGACAGAACTCTTTGATGGCCCAATAAAGAAGGGACACAGTTAAAAGCCTGGATAGGTACATCAGTAGAACATCAGACCTCTTAAGGTGAGGGTCCAGGTCCCTCTCAGTGCCCAAGTATTTGTGATAGCAGTGGCTCAGTCCAGATGGATTTTGGTCAAACCAAGTCATGTTTGGATGTTGCTGTGGTAGCTGGAGGAGTGTCAGCTGACTTCTTGAGGACTCAAGAGCCATTGAGCAAGGTATTGAGCTCAAAAACTGGTTTGTAGCTCTTCTACACAGGCAGCAAGCGACCACTCTGGCATCTATTCATTACTGCATGATCATGTGTCATGTGTTTTTCTACCTGTGTTTGTGTGCCATGTCTCAACAACAGAGTGTAAAAAAAGGTCCAGATGAGAGATAAGTAAAGTAAGTCTTCTTCTTCAATGATCCCTTTGTCAAACAGGTCAAAGCCCATGAGCCTTGGATGTGCATGACCACACTCTTCATACCAAAACACAAGCAAAAATAATGCCCACCTCTTTGGTCCGGGACAGGCTGTCCCTGGACACCCCTCACTGGTCAGACACACATTATTGATTTTCATTTAGATAACTTAAGGATCCCTGACGAATCGCATCCTCTACATCACAGACAACCCAACCCCAACTTAGATGTACGAGCTCTGCTGTAATCTGCCACCATATCTCTTCTCTCGCACTCTCCTTCTGTCTCTGTTCTCTCAGATTCATTTTTACTAAACTTAACCAATTTCGAATAAGCGGGATATAAATGGACAGCATATGCTGCATCCATCAATCAGACTTCACCCAAATGCACACACATACAGGGCGAATACATTTCCCACCAGCAGTTTTCCTTTCTCCACCCCCAACATCCCATTACCTCCGGGTAGTAGGCCAGTCAAACAGGAATAAAAATTGCACCCCAAACATCATACGTTAAGGCTGATTTGTCGAGCGGGAAGCCTGACAATTCCCAGAGACTTACAAGCCCACGCTGGTGCTGGAAATCAGGCCTGTTATGGCGGCCACACGTCTATAAAGATTGTTCATTTGGTGGAAAACAGCTACCTGGGCAGGGACAAGGAGAGCGATGCAGAAAGTGTTGTAAATACACAGGAAGATATATGGGACCTGCTGACCCAGACTGGGACTATGCAGCTGTGGGCATGAATCCAATGAAATAGTCTCAGTGAAGGGTCTTTATGGGGAATGGAGGGGTTTTCTTGTTAAATAAAAGTGCAACTTGCCATGAACAAACATTATTTCAGTAGGCAAATAAAAGCAGGCAGGACTGTAGAAAGTGAAAGCAAATGAATCTTGATCTGCAGACTGTGCTGAAATAAAGAAAACACAAAGTAATGGCTCCAATGTTTCTTTATAACAAGACCAAGCAGAGACTTATAGGTCCTGTCCTCTGTTCTGGGAAACTGGTGCTCGGTTTAAAGACTGAACAGAAGCACTTCAACATTTTGGACTCTTTTAGAGCATTACATTAAAAGATTGATACTATTTCTTCTAGAAGTGAGGCCATAATGTTTGGAGTTAAGCACCAAAACTTTGCCAACAACTTTGTAAATGCATAAAAATATTGTATTTTAGTGGGAAACAACAACTTCTGGGTTTACTTATACTTCATTTAGATGAAAATTTTGTAAGTTTAGAGAGGTATTTGTTCTGAACTTTTATCACTGTCACCTTGTAGCAGCTCACAGAAGGTCAGTTTTGCATTACTAAGTCAGCAAAGAATGAATTTGTGTCATAGCTGTAAAGTTGTTTAGTACACAAACATACAGAAGAGAAAAAAGTTCTTCAACTCCCTTAAAATGTTACACATCTCCATGGAAGATCGGCATTGATACCATGGAATATGGTATCAATGGTGGGTTCCTTGGTTTAGCCAAAGCACGGCAATAAAATAAGTGTCTTAAAAAAAGTTGGACCTTGGTCATTAGTTGATAAGTGGCACCAAAATCACACAATACCCAAATTCTCCAAGGGGAATGATTTCTTGTTTATAAAAAAAACCCTCAATGGTCTCTTCCTCCCAGTCGTCCACGTTGCTAATCAATTTTTAGTTTATTATGGCTTTTATGACTTGTTTAGTGTTTTGATCATTACTGTACCAAGAGAAATTGCATTTGTGGACTCAAGAGTGATTCCTAATACTCTATCTCACAAATGCATGGGGTGTGCTGTATTGTTGGATCACTGCTGCATGTCAACTGCAAGAGGTCATTTGCTGAATTCCTTTCTCAAGTCCCAAAGCAAACAAACAACAAATAGCCAGGAGACTATGAGATATAACTCACATGTTAGCTCTTTTATCAGTGATACTGGCAGATGATGATTCAGTACATTTTTTGCATTTTCTTTTACATACCTACGCCTGTTTCACACTGGAAGCATTTTGCTGTGGTCCTCTCGTAATGTCAGCTGGGAAGGCTCAAACCCCCACGACCTTGAAAGGGAAAAAGCTGTTTTGGTAATGGCTCTTTGGGTCCCTGGTTATCTAATGTTTTTCTTCTGGGCTGTTGGAAACATATTGTAAGCCTTGTTTCCACTGAGTGGCCTGGTATGGCTCAGTACAGTTTGGTGACATTAGCCTTGATCTTGTTGCATTTCCGCGGTCAGCTTTACCCTCACATGAGATTTGGGATGTGATTAAATGCATAATATCAAAGAGGTGCATGACTTCCAGCACTCCAGTACTCAATGGTGTTAACACGAAATATGTCAACAAATGCTTTAAATCCAGCACTTGTCTAAACATGGCGATTAATGTATTTTCACATTAGCCATTGTGCCATGGGAACTGACAATTTTTTTGGCCAATCAACGGGTTGCTTTCTCTCTTTAGGCTTGGTTTGGTGCCCTCACCAACCCTTTGAAGGGTGCCTGAAGTGGAACAGCACTGGTTGGTTATTTGGGAACCATTTCCCTTCATTTTCAAGTGGAAATACTTGGACCAAGTCAAGACTCAATGGTAAGAATGCTAACCCTGCTCAGCAGAAATCTCTGCAATCGGGCAGATCTGTCTTGCAAAGCTCCAATCAACAGCAGTTGTTAGCAGCCCAAAGCAGGACGGACCAATCAGAGTTCTTCAAAGCAGAAAGAGGTGGGAGCTATGAGCAAGACAACAGCAGGAGGTGACTGCACAGTTTTTGACGAGTATAGCGGCTTCCTTTGTCACTATCAGCGCACAGTGGTTTAAAGGGCTTAAACGCGTCCTGTGTGTAAGTGTGCCAACAAAAAAACAACAAACCTAGCAAACGTCCACACTTTAGTCCTTTGTGCTTATTTATTTTAAGACACAGTATTCCATAAATCCATCGAACACAAACCACGGCACGGTCAAAAACCGTTTTGCTTCCCCATTGTGCGCACCTGCGCTGATTAACCCACCTGACTATATAGACAAAGGACACGAGCCTAAACTGGCGCCTACTGGCACAAAATCATATTACACCTAAAACAAAAATGGGAATTCTGGCTCCTACAATTAGCATCGATGCTATCAGCTTCAGTAGCAGTTCCATCAGATCTGGACAAACATATGCCAACAAACTTCTCTACAGTAAGAATATTTTCACTTCAGTTCTGACATGATTTGACGAGAGTTTGTTAAAAATATTGGCTCACATTCTGCAGTGCAGTATTACCTGCACACTGTCGTCTGATTGGCCCATAATAAATGTGACTGAAGGAACGATCGTCCAATAACCTGTTCGATTTGCTTATGAAAGGCTGTGCCCTCTCTAAACACTTCCTTTGGGCTTGTCCACAGGTAGAGTAGTGAAATATATTGAATAGTCCATACTTCGTACCTCTGACATGGAGGCAGTAAGGATCCAGACTCGGGACAGATTTTGCAGTTCACAATAACCAGCTTTATTTAGCAGACACAGGATTGTAGCAGATGAGGTGTAGGTGTGAGCAGGAGCGCAGGTGACAGGAGTTGAGCCGATAGGCTGAGACTGGAGTGTGGCAGGCTGAGACTGAGGCCCTCCTCACACAAGGACGGCCCCGTATTGTCTTGCTGTCGGCATCAAAACGTGTATCGCTGTTTACACATCGTATTGTACATAGGCTTGTGCATTTACATGACAACGCAAAATCGTCGAGTTGCCCGTCTGGTTCTGCTCCGAGGTGGATTCCACATTAACAAGTGCTCATGCGCGCGTAACATGCTGCGTCTCTGCATGAACACTTCTTGCCGTTGTTGCCGTAGCTGGTGTTGTTGGTGTTCTGTGGGTAAATGTTGGTATAAAAGTCGTAGCAATATTTGTAGCTGCTGGAACAAGATCAGAATCAGCCCGGCTGCCGCCACTGTTGTTGTTGTCGGTGTGTGTGACAGTGTGGGTTGGGGGGCGGGGAGGAGGAGGGGTGCTATGAGGTCACCGTCTTTCTCGGACTTATCTATTTATACCAACTACGGCATGAAGGCGAATATGCAGATATCCACTTGCAGACCTGTTTTCAAAAAGATGTGGAGTCATGGACAAATATGCGTCTCCGTGTGTCAATATCACCAGATCGATAGTTTATTTTACCGGAGTCTTACAAATTCATACTCGTGTAAAGCCCACCTGAGACTGAAGCTGTGACAACCTCAGCAAATCATTTAATAAAAGCTTACTGAAAAATACACCTTCATAATCATTACCAAATCAATAATTAACCATTTAATCAATCTGAACTTGGGTGGTGTTTCAGACAACTGAACTTTAATTTAGTGAACAAACTCCAGTGTGGATGAAAACATAACTGCAGCTCATTTGCTGCTCTGCATTTATCAGCGGTATTACCCTGATGTCCTGTTGGTTCACTCACTTAACTCTGTAAAGCCCCCCCCCCTGCCTTTTTTCAGCCCGTCTCTTTCATCTGTCTCCCAGCTGTCCCCTGAGGTGAAGGACGCCCGCAGATGAAAGAATGAAAGAAGATGAGTAACACTGAGGACAGCTCCTGCTGCGCCCAGGCCACCACGCCGCACACTGCCTGACTGGGCACTGCTCAGGAGCTCAGCACACACACACACACACACACACACAAAGTCACTTCTCCGGCCTGTCACCTTATGTTCTATCACTGCTCATTGCCATTATCTCCAGGGGACGTTAACTGAGTCAAACTGGCGGCGGACGGAGGCCGAGGTGACAGAAAAGAACATCAAGGAAGTGGAGACGCCGACACAGACCAAAAGACATCGTGAGCGCAGGAAGTAAAAAAAAGCTGACGCGAGAAGCAGCGGCATTTTGACACGCATTAAAGGGTCATGACAGGAAACATCAAAACAGAGTAAAGAGAGAAGGCCGGGTCATCATGGATATGACAGCAGGACTGGAGTTCCTTCAGACGACACTTCCTGATGGACAGGTGAGCTAAATGGACCCTCTTAGTGCCGGCCGCTGGAGCTGTCCCTGTGATTGGAGGGCAGAGGAGATGACTAGTTTGATTCAAAAGGAAGTTAATGTAACAGGCTAAAGAGTTAAGGATTGCACTGTTATATTCCTGCTTAATGTTAAAATGATCTTAATGTCAGGCCTTACCTGTGCCTACCACAGAGCCGTGTTCAGTGGAGGCTTTGAGACTTTAAACTGGGATTTCTGCCCCGAGCTCTGAAACATTCCCATTCATTTACCAGGTCAGAGTTTGGTATTTTTTAATCAACCAATCAATCAAATTTTATTTGTATTGCACTTCTCATGCAAAATCTTGAAGCAAAAACTGCTAAACAAAAATTTAAAAATGTGAAATTTAAGAAAATAAAAAGGAGATCGAATATAATGAAAATACAAGACGCTCCTAACTCTCTCTATCCACATGCAGAACACTCATGCAAGCTCACAAAAACATGAAGAAGAGATTCAAACAGAAAACAGAATAAGAGGATTGTGGAAACACTATCTTGAATTAAAAATGAGGAAACACAGGAGCTATGACTCAAACAACAAAACAGTAAATCAATGAGAAATGAGATAAAAACACTAAAGGGAAAATTAAATTAATAAAAAAATAAATATAATTCAAAATAATTCTATGGTAAAGTAAGGTAGCCAAACACCAAACACATAAAGAAAATCTTGGATAATGAAAAGAAAACTAATTAACAGAGGAAAAATTCCAAAACAATAAATCTGAACAGAAATTGAAAATAAAACAGATTTAAAGGACAACAATGATACATAAGATAAAATAATAATAGTAATCATAAATGTAATCAGCTAACAGCCAGAATGAAAAGGTAAGTTTTGCATTTAAGAGACATGTTAACATCAGCCACATAAGGTGGTGGTTTGCATGTTCCTTAAATATTAATCCTTTGGATAACTGGTTCACAAATGTTTTTGGCCTGGAAACCAAATGAGAAGTTTTCTTTCTCTCTGAGATCCAATCCGACAAAAATGCATGATGTAATTCAGACTTAAGGTTTGGGATCATAAGGGACTATTTGAATTATTGGTTCCTTGAACAAATATTTTGACTTGGGTATGGCAGAGTTTATTATACATGTTTTGTTTATTTTAGTAATAATGTCATCCAATATCAAATAGCCATGTTTCAAATATTCTCCATCGAAAGGTGTTTTAGATGTGTTTTTTTTTTCAATGACAATGATTAAATAGAATTCTATGTTATGTTTAACTGATCTGATTTATTTATATGTGTAAATGTCGCCTTAAAAAGGATAAACTATCCTGCTTATATGGGCTGGACTTGGAATCTAAAAAAGTTTTTAAATCCAGCAGTCTTGTTAATTTCACTGATAAAAATAATACTAATAATACTAATAATAATAATAATAATACATTTTATTTAAAAGCGCCTTTCTAAGCACTCAAGGACACTTTACAAATACATCATAAAAACAGTGCATTAAAATCACAATAAAAATAAATAAAAACAACATACAAGAGTGGCACAGTTACATGACGGTGGAAAATTAAAGGGAATAGGCAGTTTGAAACAGGTGGGTTTTGAGTTTTGATTTGAAGTGGGGAAGGGAGTCGATGTTTCTGAGGTCCGGGGGGAGAGAGTTCCAGAGTTTGGGAGCAGAGCGGCTGAAAGCTCTGCTACCCATGGTGCTGAGCAGGCGGAGGCACAGAGAGATGGAGGGAGGAGGACGACCTGAGGGAGCGAGAGGCGGTGGCGATGTGGAGGAGATCAGACAGGTAGGGGGGGGTAAGGTTGTGGATGGCCTTGAAAGTGTACAGCAGGATTTTGAAATGAATTCTGAACTTCGTGGGGAGCCAGTGAAGCTGCTGTAGGACGGGGGTGATGTGATGGAAGGAGGGGGTTCTGGTGATGATCCGGGCTGCAGAGTTTTGAACCGTTTGAAGTTTATGGAGGGATCTGTGGGGGGCACCAAAGAGGAGTGAGTTGCAATAGTCTACCCGGGAGGTGACGAGGCTGTGGACCAGGATGGCCGTGGTGTGAGGGGTGAGGGAGGGGCGGAGACGGTTTATATTACGTAGATGGAAGTATGCAGACCGGGTGATGTTACTGATATGAGAGTGAAAAGACAGAGAGCTGTCAAGGATGACACCCAGACTCTTAACCTGAGGGGAGGGGGACACTGTGGAGTTGTCTATGGTGAGGGAGAAACTGTCAGCTTTGGATAGATTGGATTTTGTACCGACCAGGAGGAGTTCTGTTTTATCTGAGTTGAGTTTGAGATAGCATTGGTAATCGGGATTTCCAAAGGGAGGCAAAGTAACACCCATGAGGGGCACAACCTTTCTTTTCAGAGGGATGACCAAATTGGGGCATGTGCCAATTTTGGAGTTTTGATTGGCCACCATCTGTGCCAATCCAAAATACTGCTCTGTGATTGGCTTCTATCACCATGTTAGAGGTGGGACTTATGTCAGAATCAGCATGGGCTGTGTGACTAAATGCTTCTGTATCCTTTAGAGACATACGTATATAACTTTTTTTAATTTGTTAATGCAATTCAATTTAAAATAATTCAAGATTGCTTACATTTTTAAATTTAGTCTTAAATAAATCAGTAGTTGTATTAGTCTAAGTTTTTTTCCCTTCTAAGTTATGTGGGCACAACAGACATAACTAATTGCTACTGATTCCCATGTTAGCACATTGATAAAGAAATAAGTTTGCTTGTATTTGCTTAGAAAGATCTAGACTTCACTCTTTAAGTAACTTTGTGGATGGTGTAAAAGGGGGGTCCTGAAGACATATAAATGCTTAGGATATTCAAAATATTATTACCATGGTATTCTGGAAAGTCTTCTTCAATTTTCAATATTACCATTGCTGCTTATACAATTCAGCACTGTGACAAGTATTTCATAGCCTATTTTGTGATGGTTTTTGGTCTTTGTTAGTTTTTGGTCACCTTAGTTAAGTTATGATATCAGTTATCGCTCCTTAAGTACGTTTCTTTTTGTTTTTTTAGGTTCATCTTGAGGTTTAGTTTGCAGAGACGCTGCTTAGCTCAACAACAGTTTGCAGAGACGCTGCTCAGTTCAGTAACAGTTCGCAGGGGCGCTGCTCAGAAAGCTAACTGGCCTTGGATGTCTGTGGGGGTGACTGGGGGGCCAGACCTTTTGTTTGTGTGCATTTCTACTTAGTACTAGTTGTGTTTTCATTTTTGGTCTGACTTCACGGTTTCTCTCCAACCATCCAGGGGTGTCGGTTCAACGTGCAACCCAGAGTTTATTTTTGTATATATTTATTGAATAAAAAGTGTTTCTATATTGTGATTTAAAAACAAAATTTGTATTTATATTTTTCTAACACTGCCTCTGTATTCATTTGTGCACTTGCCTGTGTTATTTTCAAAGGGCAAACCCTCTGTTGAAGGGTCATAGATTATAGACGAAATTTAATATTCTTCAGGTGAAAGTCCTAAGGTGGCGTTGTTGGGTATTTGTAACACCAGAAATCCTTCACCAGTCCTAACTTGGTCACACATGGTTATAGATGTTTCTTTATTTTCAATTAAGAACAATATAAAGGTTGATTTCTGTGTACAAATTTTGGCTAAAACAGTGTTGAAACACTGATATAAGTAATGTTAATTAAATTAATCTGAACCACACCACAAAAATACAGAGAATTGTAACAATATTGTAAATCTGAGTCCACTCCCTCCTCCTTGTCCTTGAGCTTGTTGTATAAAATGCTTGGTTTGACTTGGTCATTGACAACTTCTTGGACTTGGACACATTGCATTATGCTAAACTCTTGGTTTGACTTATTGCAAGTTTTAAAACATGATTTCCACTAAAAGGACTGTAAGCTGCAGAAGTGGAACTGTTGCCAGCTAGTCAACTAGCTTTTTAACTAACAATTTACAGCAAATTAGCTGGCTAGCTAACAGCTAATAGTACCAAATAAACAGAAAGCTTAGATAACATAAGAAAAGGCTGCTCCAGTGTCACCGTCATCCTTGATCAGCTTTTCATGCCTCTCACCTGCTGTCTCACTCGTCCTCATGTCCCAAACACTCTCTGGTGTCGGGGACAGACGTGCTGAAGACGACCAGTGTTCCCTCTCAGAGAATAAAACCTGAATAAGCTCTTAGCACAAATGTAATCCAGTTTTAACAACCTGTTTGTGTGTGTGCAGCAGCTCTCTCCTCACACTCTGATGGGCTTTCACACTCTGACGCAGCCGCCGGTGTGAACATGCTTTGTGCGACGGTGTGTGCTGACGTGTGCATGTGGGACAGACGCAGAGTGAGGGGAACATGTTTCGGTGGACGGGCACATGGAGCTCTGTTGATGTAGAAAGTGTTGTTGCTTATGAGATGGTGGCATGAACTGGGGATGGTTGTCTCTTCAGATCTTTTCTCACAATCATCTCGGCTCCGTGTGCATGCTAAATCTGTGCACTGTGACTTACAGGTGCAAATTCACCTTCTCTGAAGAAAGTGAGAATAGGTGTTAGGATTTTATGAGCTGGCTATGGCTAACTTACCACTCAACACAGAATCATGACAGTCTGTCGTTAGTTTCAAAAGAGCTGCAATGGAGTCAATTTTGTTCTTAAAAAATACTTGAAAAACAACAGTTATGGACTTGTATATTTAATAGTGTGACAAAT